>CANPUZ010000047.1:600000-1181829 GCA_947579665.1 Sympetrum striolatum | reverse complement strand
AAGAGTAGCACTGCACAGGGTTGACTTTTAATTATGTAGAATATTTCTAAGTTGTGTGACTCTTGGTTCTCGAATATTTAGTAAACATACACACACACTATTTTATATTTGACATATTTATTCATATAAAAGTCTAGTTGAAGTGCTCATTGATTCTCAAGGGGAATATTTAAATTGATAAACACAATTGTTTTAGAGCTGATAGTAACACAAACCTCATAATTAAGGCTACATAGAAAACACTAGGCTATAATTATTTCCAAACCAATAAACAAGCAAAATAAATTTATAATAAAATATGTAAAATCACCTATATATTAGTAATCATATCCTTTGAATGAAAAATTTATATGATGAAGACAACATTTGTTTGAGGATAATAAAAATTTATTCGAAGATAGCATTAGGATAAGAAGCATCATGTTTAAGGAGATATTTTAGGAAAGGCACAAATGGATATCGAAATCAATGAACAAGCACAAGAGAAATATATTTTAGGAGTAAAATGTAGCTTGCATACTGCAAGCAGATCGACAACATTAATTTTATGTTGGCATCATATCGGGACTGTCCTCAAAAGAAAAAAAAAAGTATTGAAAGTATTCTTAACATTTGCTGCAATTTAATCGTATGGCAACAAACCCGGGTCTTTTTGGAGGTACTTCCTATGCAGCACAACAGAAGATCACCATCTCTTACTATGTGTGAAAATTAAGGCAGAAATGGTTGCTTCCACTGCCTCAAACAACATCTTACTTTTCCCATATATTCCTCATGAGAGATATTTTAAAGTGCTCTAGCAACGAACCCAGAAACAGCATGGTCTTATCTAATTGTTTTTCAAACAGAGTCTTAATATACTTCTTCCATCGCAGCAAGAACTCCCTATTATTTCGATAAGTGCATGAAAGGAATAATTAAAAACCATCTCAATTTGTTTTATATGACAGATATATTTACCGCCCAGTATCAAACCCAGGTCTGGTGATTTTTCCTATGCAGTACAACAGAAGATCACCACCTCTAACTATGTGTAACAATTCAGGCAGAAATATTGGCTTCAACTGCCTCAAACGACATCCTACTTTTCCCTTATATTTCTTATGAGATAAATTTTAATATGCCCCGTCATCAAACCCAGGAGCAGTAACGTCTATATTATATCTAAATATATATTATAACTCAATTAAGGTATGCAATATATATAAAATAATTATGAACTCTCCAGAATATTATGATCATGTATCCCCGAATCTAGCATAGAGCAATATGTAAGGAAAAGGCGGAGCAAATATATTTTGGAATGACAGGATTTAATAGTACTTCCTACAGAACTAACCCAAAGCCACAAGAATTCAACAGAGGCAAACTGGAGCAAGAGCTTATGAAAAAAATGGCTTGTTTTCCCATCACACCTACTAAATCCACTGTATCATCCTTGAAACCCAATTAACTTATCATTACCGATTAAAAACATAAATTGATATGACATAAGCCCATTGGAACTTGATCAAAGAAATAATTAGGTCATACATTGTATTAGATAACTTAGAGACGCATTTCAAAACAATGAATTGAAAATTTCAAGTCTGTGACACTTATGAAATATGGTTACAATTTTAATCCCCTATGAATGAATGAGTCAGTGAATGTATAATTAGGTATAATCAGATAAACATCTAAATGTTATAGGTAGAAGATGGATTAACAGATACAACTTTAATTCGTAATCATCATAAAGTCATGTTTGATACACCACTCTGTGTTACCAGTGCCTCAATGAGGCCATGGCAGTGAACGATGATGCACATTCGGACAAGACCACACTTGCCCTTGCACGCAAAGTTCCCAAAATGGCGTGTGGAAAAACTACTACTAAATCGTCGACCCATAACCTTGTGCCCAAAGCAGTGCGGAGATTGTGTTAAAAATCTAATGCACTCAAACATAACTAGCTTGGCATACTCTAGGATCCGAAGGATTGGATATACAAAGAATATATTTCAATGAATTACTATGAACCTCTTATTTTCCCATAAGAAGTTCAGTTAGAAATGGATACCTTTCCAATAAAGAATAGCAATAACGCAACTGAAAAAGAATAATATTAATAACTTACTAATGTAAATTTTTAAAATTTGGACTCACAATTTTCCTTCAGTAAGGGTTTGTCAGAAAAATAGAACATATTACATCTTAAGTATCAACCCATTTTCAGTAAAAATACAAAATTAATATTGTAAATCATAATAGTTCTGTGTAACAATATGCAAGTATTTTACGGTAACCTATAATATGACAAACATTTACCAAAATTGATATCATAAAGTATTTATTTATATTTGTTATTGCATATATTCTATACATAATTTATAATTTTTAAAATCTATACTGGAACATTAAAATATCCAGACCAGTACGTGGGTAAAACCTAACCATGAAAAGGAAACCGTTGTTCAAATGCGATGAAATTCTGTCCCTTTCAAAAACACCATTAACAACAATCAAAACGAGAGCAAGGAAAACACCTACATGTCATTAAAACGCTATTTTTGGATACTTAAGAAGTAGCTCCAATGCATCACAAAAAAAATCTGATGTGGCCAGCACATGACTTTCTTCATGTATAAGATGTAATATTAATTTACGACAGTATTTTCAAAATCTATATTCAAACTAAACTTAGAAGATAAGTTAATAATTTATATCATAATATCTTTTACATCACAAACATTATAAGTAATGTTTTTGGGGAGATGATTGATAAAATAATGAAATTACATTTACTAAAACTTTTATAAACAATCGTATATACCTAAATATATTATTATCTAGATATAATTTACAATAACGGACATTTACTTCGAAGAACAAAAAAAGCTCAACTTCCAGTTAAACCATTTGCTCCAAAAAATATTCAACTCTGTCAGCACACCACAGTATGTATGTGAAGTTTGGTACTAATAGGGATAATAGTTTTCACGTTAGAGCGCCCACAAGCACACACATACACACACAAACTTCTTTCTAAAAATGGTCAGAATGTATTCTAGGGACCCCAAAACATGTATTTCCGTTGAAATCCCGAAGTAAAATTCTTTCATGAAAACAATACTTTCTATATACTATGAATATGGAGAAAGTAAAAATCCAAATAGTATGAAGGATTTGACCCTAAAATACATTGTATATTGTACATTAGCAATAGCAAAAGTGTAAAATATTCTACCGCATTTCAAAGAGTCTAAACAATTTTGGTTACAGACCACTCATTGCCAATTCCACTTCCATTATTTCATTGAAATTAAAAAAAGAAATCCAACAAAGCGAACCAAATGACAGCTTAAATGTAGTGTAACCACAAGGATGATCATGGAAATAAATCAGATTTCCAGAAATACATCCCAAAACCTTCATCCATGATCTCCAATTGGAAATATTCGTATAACTTTAATAAAATCTGCTAGTTAAGATGGCTGACTTCAATGAAAATTGGTGATATCGTAATGCAAGCTGTATAACAGAACATATTGACAGTAATTGCAATATTATATCTAAATATATATTATAACTCAATTAAGGCATGCAATATATATAAAATAATTATGAACTCTCCAGAATATTATGATCATGTATCCCCGAATCTAGCATAGAGCAATGTGAAAGGAAAAGCCGGAGCAAACATATTTTGGAATGACAGGATTTAATAGTACTTCCTACAGAACTAACTGAAAGCCACAACAATTCAACAGAGGCAAACTGGAGCAAGACCTTATGAAAAAATGGCTTTTTTTCCCCATCACACATCCTAAATCCACTGTATCATCCTTTTAACTCAATTAACTTATCATTACCGATTAAAAACATAAATTGACATGACATAACACCATTGAAACTTGATAAAAGAAATAATTAGGTCATACATTGTTTTGGAAAACCTAGAGACCCCAATCTAGCATAGAGCAATATGAAAGGAAAAGCCGGAGCAAACATAGTTTGAAATGACAGGATTTAACAGTACTTTCTACAGAACTAACGGAAAGCCACAACAATTCAACAGAGGCAAATTGGAGCAAGAGCTTATGAAAAAAATGGCTTGTTTTCCCCATCAAACATCCTTAATCCACTGTATCATCCTTGAAACCCAATTAACTTATCATTTCCGATTAAAAACAGAAAATTGACATGACATAACCCCATTGGAACTTGATCAAAGAAATAATTAGGTCATACATTGTTTTGGAAAACTTAGAGACGCATTTCAAAACAATGAATTGAAAAAAATATATGTAATAATATCTTACTCTGAAGCCACCCTTAAAGCACTCAGTGGCTGCCGTTATACTTCCCTCGCTCTCCACAGGAACCGTGAAGAGGCCTTGTCCATTCTTCCAACGAATTTATCAGCAATGTGGTGTCCCTCTTAAGCAAATGTCCCATACTGTAGACAGTAGTTGTCCATTTCCACCATTCTCCACTTTACTTCCAAGCTGGAACACTCTGGAGCTTCTCGTATTATTTGAGGAAATTCAGTGCATATTCTATACATGAATAATAGGACAAACACATAATATATTAAATATAATATATATTCCAATTGATATTCCAGTAATAAGAGAAGATCCTGTTAGATATTTACAAGGCAGCCAAATAAGGCAATTACAATTTTGGATGCTTAGTGTTACACCTATATTGAAATGAGGATCTTTGAAATGATTATAGAGTTACCTTAGATTATTCAAGAGGAGAGCCTGCACGAACATTACCAAACTAACCTGTAGTATCTGGTTCAACAATTTCTACCATATCTCAGCTTGGTACTAGGTGATGGTTATTGAGTATTGATCAATAGGTACAGAATGACTTATGTTGCCAGAGCAATTTAGAATGTGCTGCTTTTCCTATGCATTTTACCTATTTCTTCTTCCACAGGCAGGTTCAGGTGGATATTTTAAGGTAGGTAAACCAGTAGACCTTTATCAATAATGTTTTTATAAGTACCCCATTCCTGTAAGGTTAGAAAAGAGACCATTAATATTCAATTAAAAAATTTTAATCATAAAAATTATTATTTTCTAATGTTAATCAGATACCAATAATTAAAAAATATATTCAAAAATCTTCAGAAAAACATACCTTTTTTTGCGATCACCAATTGGGAATGCATTGGAATCACTCCATCCAACGATAATCTCAAATAAGATGCCTTCCTCAAAGCGCATCGATTATTAAAACGTCTCACTAAACATGAGAGGTCAGATCAGACCCTCTACATGAAATCTTCAAGTTTTAGTCCCATAATGGGCAGAACTTCTCTATCAAGAGAGGCAGAATGCCTCTCCGTGACGAGAATTGTATCTGCAAATGGTATCTCTCTTTTGATAGCTACCAGAAAGTCTTGAAGGGCAAAACATCTCAATCGGAATCCTGATCGTCGATGAGAATATTATTTTGCCAAAGGTAGCTTTCTATTGAGTGATACCATGAGGTACACAGACCCTCTTTCCATGGGCAGAACCTCTCGAACAGGTGAGGCATTACACCTCCCCTGAAGAGAACTGTATTCTGAAAATGGTAGCTTACATTTGAGAGCTACCCCGTGGTACCCAGACCCACTCGATGAGCAAAATCTCTCGACCTGGAGGAGGCATCACACCACTCCATAGTGAGAATTTTATTCTGCTAGGGTAGCTCTCTTTTGAAGTTACCAGAAGGCACTCAGCAGGAGGGTTAAGGGGGAGATTCTAAGGTACGTAAACTAGTTTTCCTTGATCAATAATGTATTTATAAGCACCCCATTCCTGAAAGGTTAGAAAAGAGACCATTAATATTCAATTAAAAAATTTTAATCATAAAAATTATTATTTTCTAGTGATAATAAGATACCATTACTTAAAAAATATATTCTAAGATCTTCAGAAAAACATACCTTATTTTGCCATCACCATCATGCAAGCAGATCGACAACATTAATTATATGTTGGCATCATATAGGTACTGTCCTCAAAAGAAAAAAAAAGTATTGAAAGTATTCTTAATATTTGCTGCAATTTAATCGTCTGGCAACAAAAACGGGTCTTTTTGGAGGAACTTCCTATGCAGCACAACAGAAGATCACCATCTCTTACTATGTGTGAAAATTAAGGCAGAAATGGTTGCTTCAACTGCCTCAAACAACATCTTACTTTTCCCATATATTCCTCATGAGAGAAATATTAAAGTGCTCTAGCATCGAACCCAGAAACAGCATGGTCTTATCTAATTATTTTTCAAACAGAGTCTTAATATACTTCTTCCATTGCAGCGAGGACTCCGTATTATTTCGAGAAGTGCATGAAAGGAATAATTAAAAACCATCTCAATTTGTTTTATTTGACAGATATATTTACCGCCCAGTATCAAACCCAGGTCTGGTGATTTTTCCTATGCAGTTTAACAGAAGATCACCGCCTTTAACTATGTGTAATAATTAGGTCATACATTGTTTAGGAAAACTTAGAGACCCATTTCAAAACAATGAATTGAAAATTTCAAGTCTGTGACACTTATGAAATATGGTTACAATTTTAATCCCCTATGAATAAATGAGTCAGTGAATGTATAATTAGGTATAATTGGATAAACATCTAAATGTTATAGGTAGAAGATGGATTAACAGATACAACTTTAATTCGTAATCATCATAAAGTCATGTTTGATACACCACTCTGTGTTACCAGTGCCTCAATGAGGCCATGGCAGTGAACGATGATGCACCTTCGGACAAGACCACACTTGCCCTTGCAGGCAAAGTTCCCAAAATGGCGTGTGGAAAAACTACTACTAAATCGTCGACCCATATTGTGCCCAAAGCAGTGCGGAGCTTGTGTTAAAAATCTAATGCACTCAATCCAAACTAGCTTAGCATACTCTATGATCCGAAGGATTCGATACATAAGGAATATATTTCAATGAATATCTATGAACCTATTATTTTCCCATAAGAAGTTCAATTAGAAATGGATACCTTTCCAATAAAGAATAGCAATTACGCAACTGAAAAAGAATAATATTAATAACTTACTAATGTAAATTTTTAAAATTTGGACTCATAATTTTCCTTCAGTAAGGGTTTGTCAGAAAAAAAGAACACATTACATCTAAAGTATCAACCCATTTTCAGTAAAAATACAAAATTAATATTGTAAATCATAATAGTTCTGTGTAACAATATGCAAGTATTTTACGGTTACCTATAATATGACAAACATTTACCAAAATTGATATCATAAAGTATTTATTTATATTTGTTATTGCATATATTCTATACGTAATTTATAATTTTTAAAATCTATACTGGAACATTAAAATATCCAGACCAGTACGTGGGTAAAACCTAACCATGAAAAGCAAACCGTTGTTCAAATGCGATGAAATTCTGTCCCTTTCAAAAACACCAATAACAACAATCAAAACGAGAGCAAGGAAAACACCTACATGTCATTAAAACGCTATTTTTGGATACTTAAGAAGTAGCTCCAATGCATCACAAAAAAAATCTGATGTGTCCAGCACATGACTTTCTTCATGTATAAGATGTAATATTAATTTACGACAGTATTTTCAAAATCTATATTCAAACTAAACTTAGAAGATAAGTGAATAATTTATATCATAATATCTTTTACATCACAAACATTATAAGTAATGTTTTTGGGGACATGTTTGATAAAATAATGAAATTACATTTACTAAAACTTTTATAAACAATCGTATATACCTAAATATATTATTATCTAGATATATTTTACAATAACGGACATTTACTTCGAAGAATAAAAAAAGCTCAACTTCCAGTTAAACCATTTGCTCCAAAAAATATTCAACTCTGATAGCACACCACAGTATATATGTGAAGTTTGGTACTATTAGGGATAATAGTTTTCACGTTAGAGCGCCCACAAGCACACACACACACACAAACTTCTTTCTAAAAATGGTCAGAATGTATTCTAGGGACCCCAAAACATGTATTTCCGTTGAAATCCCGTAGTCAAATTCTTTCATGAAAACAATACTCTCTAAATACTATGAATATGGAGAAAGTAAAAATCCAAATAGTATGAAGGATTTGACCCTAAAATACATTGTATATTGTACATTAGCAATAACAAAAGTGTAAAATATTCTACCGCTATTCAAAGAGTCTAAACAATTTTGGTTACAGACCACTCATTGCCAATTCCACTTCCATTTTTTCATTGAAGTTAAAAAAAGAAATCCAACAAAGCGAACCAAATTATAGCTTAAATGTAGTGTAACCACAAGGATGATCATGGAAATAAATCAGATTTCCAGAAATACATCCCACAACCTTCGTCCATGATCTCCAATTGGAAATATTCGTATAACTATTATAAAATCTGCTAGTTAAGATGGCTGACTTCAATGAAAATTGACGATATCGTAATGCAAGCTGTATAACAGAACATATTGACAGTAATTGCAATATTATATCTAAATATATATTATAACTCAATTAAGGCATGCAATATATATAAAATAATTATGAACTCTCCAGAATATTATGATCATGTATCCCCGAATCTAGCATAGAGCAATGTGAAAGGAAAAGCCGGAGCAAACATATTTTGGAATGACAGGATTTAACAGTACCATCCTACAGAACTAACCGAAAGCCACAACAATTCAACAGAGGCAAACTGGAGCAAGACCTTATGAAAAAAATGGCTTGTTTTCCCCATCACACATCCGAAATCCACTGTATCATCCTTTTAACCCAATTAACTTATCATTACCGATTAAAAACATAAATTGACATGACATAACACCATTGAAACTTGATAAAAGAAATAATTAGGTCATACATTGTTTTGGAAAACCAAGAGACCCCAATCTAGCATAGAGCAATATGAAAGGAAAAGCCGGAGCAAACATAGTTTGAAATGGCAGGATTTAACAGTACTTTCTACAGAACTAACGGAAAGCCACAACAATTCAACAGAGGCAAATTGGAGCAAGAGCTTATGAAAAAAATGGCTTGTTTTCCCCATCACACATCCTAAATCCACTGTATCATCCTTGAAACCCAATTAACTTATCATTACCGATTAAAAACATAAATTGACATGACATAACCCCATTGGAACTTGATCAAAGAAATAATTAGGTCATACATTGTTTTGGAAAACTTAGAGACGCATTTCAAAACAATGAATTGAAAAAAATATATGTAATAATATCTTACTCTGAAGCCACCCTTAAAGCACTCAGTGGCTGCCGTTATACTTCCCTCACTCTCCACAGGAACCGTGAAGAGGCCTTGTCCATTCTTCCAACGAATTTATCAGCAATGTGGTGTCCCTCTTAAGCAAATGTCCCATACTGTAGACAGTAGTTGTCCATTACCACCATTCTCCACTTTACTTCCAAGCTGGAACACTCTGGAGCTTCTCGTATTATTTGAGGAAATTCAGTGCATATTCTATACATGAATAATAGGACAAACACATAATATATTAAATATAATATATATTCCAATTGATATTCCAGTAATAAGAGAAGATCCTGTTAGATATTTACAAGGCAGCCAAATAAGGCAATTACAATTTTGGATGCTTAGTGTTACACCTATATTGAAATGAGGATCTTTGAAATGATTATAGAGTTACCTTAGATTATTCAAGAGGAGAGCCTGCACGAACATTACCAAACTAACCTGTAGTATCTGGTTCAACAATTTCTACCACATCTCAGCTTGGTACTAGGTGATGGTTATTGAGTATTGATCAATAGGTACAGAATGACTTATGTTGCCAGAGCAATTTAGAATGTGCTGCTTTTCCTATGCATTTTACCTATTTCTTCTTCCACAGGCAGGTTCAGGTGGATATTTTAAGGTAGGTAAACCAGTAGACCTTTATCAATAATGTTTTTATAAGCACCCCATTCCTGTAAGGTTAGAAAAGAGACCATTAATATTCAATTAAAAAATTTTAATCATAAAAATTATTATTTTCTAATGTTAATCAGATACCAATACTTAAAAAATATATTCAAAAATCTTCAGAAAAACATACCTTTTTTTGCGATCACCAATTGGGAATGCATTGGAATCACTCCATCCAACGATAATCTCAAATAAGATGCCTTCCTCAAAGCGCATCGATTATTAAAACGTCTCACTAAACATGAGAGGTCAGATCAGACCCTCTACATGAAATCTTCAAGTTTTAGTCCCATAATGGGCAGAACTTCTCTATCAAGAGAGGCAGAATGCCTCTCCGTGACGAGAATTGTATCTGCAAATGGTATCTCTCTTTTGATAGCTACCAGAAAGTCTTGAAGGGCAAAACATCTCAATCGGAATCCTGATCGTCGATGAGAATATTATTTTGCCAAAGGTAGCTTTCTATTGAGTGATACCATGAGGTACACAGACCCTCTTTCCATGGGCAGAACCTCTCGAACAGGAGAGGCATTACACCTCCCCTGAAGAGAACTGTATTCTGAAAATGGTAGCAACATTTGAGAGCTACCCCGTGGTACCCAGACCCACTCGATGAGCAAAATCTCTCGACCTGGAGGAGGCATCACACCACTCCATAGTGAGAATTTTATTCTGCTAGGGTAGCTCTCTTTTGAAGTTACCAGAAAGCACTCAGCAGGAGGGTTAAGGGGGAGATTCTAAGGTACGTAAACTAGTTTTCCTTGATCAATAATGTATTTATAAGCACCCCATACCTGAAAGGTTAGAAAAGAGACCATTAATATTCAATTAAAAAATTTTAATCATAAAAATTATTATTTTCTAGTGATAATAAGATACCATTACTTAAAAAATATATTCTAAGATCTTCAGAAAAACATACCTTATTTTGCCATCACCATCATGCAAGCAGATCGACAACATTAATTATATGTTGGCATCATATAGGTACTGTCCTCAAAAGGAAAAAAAAAGTATTGAAAGTATTCTTAACATTTGCTGCAATTTAATCGTTTGGCAACAAACCCGGGTCTTTTTGGAGGTACTTCCTATGCAGCACAACAGAAGATCACCATCTCTTACTATGTGTGAAAATTAAGGCAGAAATGGTTGCTTCAACTGCCTCAAACAACATCTTACTTTTCCCATATATTACTCATGAGAGAAATATTAAAGTGCTCTAGCATCGAACCCAGAAACAGCATGGTCTTATCTAATTGTTTTTCAAACAGAGTCTTAATATACTTCTTCCATCGCAGCGAGGACTAAGTATTATTTCGATAAGTGCATGAAAGGAATAATTAAAAACCATCTCAATTTGTTTTATTTGACAGATATATTTACCGCCCAGTATCAAACCCAGGTCTGGTGATTTTTCCTATGCAGTTTAACAGAAGATCACCACCTCTAACTATGTGTAATAATTAGGTCATACATTGTTTTGGAAAACTTAGAGACCCATATCAAAACAATGAATTGAAAATTTCAAGTCTGTGACACTTATGAAATATGGTTACAATTTTAATCCCCTATGAATAAATGAGTCAGTGAATGTATAATTAGGTATAATTGGATAAACATCTAAATGTTATAGGTAGAAGATGGATTAACAGATACAACTTTAATTCGTAATCATCATAAAGTCATGTTTGATACACCACTCTGTGTTACCAGTGCCTCAATGAGGCCATGGCAGTGAACGATGATGCACCTTCGGACAAGACCACACTTGCCCTTGCACGCAAAGTTCCCAAAATGGCGTGTGGAAAAACTACTACTAAATCGTCGACCCATATTGTGCCCAAAGCAGTGCGGAGCTTGTGTTAAAAATCTAATGCACTCAATCCAAACTAGCTTGGCATACTCTATGATCCGAAGGATTCAATACACAAAGAATATATTTCAATGAATATCTATGAACCTATTATTTTCCCATAAGAAGTTCAATTAGAAATGGATACCTTTCCAATAAAGAATAGCAATTACGCAACTGAAAAAGAATAATATTAATAACTTACTAATGTAAATTTTTAAAATTTGGACTCATAATTTTCCTTCAGTAAGGGTTTGTCAGAAAAAAAGAACACATTACATCTAAAGTATCAACCCATTTTCAGTAAAAATACAAAATTAATATTGTAAATCATAATAGTTCTGTGTAAGAATATGCAAGTATTTTACGGTTACCTATAATATGACAAACATTTACCAAAATTGATATCATAAAGTATTTATTTATATTTGTTATTGCATATATTCTATACGTAATTTATAATTTTTAAAATCTATACTGGAACATTAAAATATCCAGACCAGTACGTGGGTAAAACCTAACCATGAAAAGCAAACCGTTGTTCAAATGCGATGAAATTCTGTCCCTTTCAAAAACACCAATAACAACAATCAAAACGAGAGCAAGGAAAACACCTACATGTCATTAAAACGCTATTTTTGGATACTTAAGAAGTAGCTCCAATGCATCACAAAAAAAATCTGATGTGTCCAGCACATGACTTTCTTCATGTATAAGATGTAATATTAATTTACGACAGTATTTTCAAAATCTATATTCAAACTAAACTTAGAAGATAAGTGAATAATTTATATCATAATATCTTTTACATCAAAAACATTATAAGTAATGTTTTTGGGGACATGTATGATAAAATAATGAAATTACATTTACTAAAACTTTTATAAACAATCGTATATACCTAAATATATTATTATCTAGATATATTTTACAATAACGGACATTTACTTCGAAGAATAAAAAAAGCTCAACTTCCAGTTAAACCATTTGCTCCAAAAAATATTCAACTCTGATAGCACACCACAGTATATATGTGAAGTTTGGTACTATTAGGGATAATAGTTTTCACGTTAGAGCGCCCACAAGCACACACACACACACAAACTTCTTTCTAAAAATGGTCAGAATGTATTCTAGGGACCCCAAAACATGTATTTCCGTTGAAATCCCGTAGTCAAATTCTTTCATGAAAACAATACTTTCTAAATACTATGAATATGGAGAAAGTAAAAATCCAAATAGTATGAAGGATTTGACCCTAAAATACATTGTATATTGTACATTAGCAATAACAAAAGTGTAAAATATTCTACCGCTATTCAAAGAGTCTAAACAATTTTGGTTACAGACCACTCATTGCCAATTCCACTTCCATTTTTTCATTGAAATTAAAAAAAGAAATCCAACAAAGCGAACCAAATGATAGCTTAAATGTAGTGTAACCACAAGGATGATCATGGAAATAAATCAGATTTCCAGAAATACATCCCACAACCTTCGTCCATGATCTCCAATTGGAAATATTCGTATAACTATAATAAAATCTGCTAGTTAAGATGGCTGACTTCAATGAAAATTGACGATATCGTAATGCAAGCTGTATAACAGAACATATTGACAGTAATTGCAATATTATATCTAAATATATATTATAACTCAATTAAGGCATGCAATATATATAAAATAATTATGAACTCTCCAGAATATTATGATCATGTATCCCCGAATCTAGCATAGAGCAATGTGAAAGGAAAAGCCGGAGCAAACATATTTTGGAATGACAGGATTTAACAGTACCATCCTACAGAACTAACCGAAAGCCACAACAATTCAACAGAGGCAAACTGGAGCAAGACCTTATGAAAAAAATGGCTTGTTTTCCCCATCACACATCCAAAATCCACTGTATCATCCTTTTAACCCAATTAACTTATCATTACCGATTAAAAACATAAATTGACATGACATAACACCATTGAAACTTGATAAAAGAAATAATTAGGTCATACATTGTTTTGGAAAACCAAGAGACCCCAATCTAGCATAGAGCAATATGAAAGGAAAAGCCGGAGCAAACATAGTTTGAAATGGCAGGATTTAACAGTACTTTCTACAGAACTAACGGAAAGCCACAACAATTCAACAGAGGCAAATTGGAGCAAGAGCTTATGAAAAAAATGGCTTGTTTTCCCCATCACACATCCTAAATCCACTGTATCATCCTTGAAACCCAATTAACTTATCATTACCGATTAAAAACATAAATTGACATGACATAACCCCATTGGAACTTGATCAAAGAAATAATTAGGTCATACATTGTTTTGGAAAACTTAGAGACGCATTTCAAAACAATGAATTGAAAAAAATATATGTAATAATATCTTACTCTGAAGCCACCCTTAAAGCACTCAGTGGCTGCCGTTATACTTCCCTCACTCTCCACAGGAACCGTGAAGAGGCCTTGTCCATTCTTCCAACGAATTTATCAGCAATGTGGTGTCCCTCTTAAGCAAATGTCCCATACTGTAGACAGTAGTTGTCCATTTCCACCATTCTCCACTTTACTTCCAAGCTGGAACACTCTGGAGCTTCTCGTATTATTTGAGGAAATTCAGTGCATATTCTATACATGAATAATAGGACAAACACATAATATATTAAATATAATATATATTCCAATTGATATTCCAGTAATAAGAGAAGATCCTGTTAGATATTTACAAGGCAGCCAAATAAGGCAATTACAATTTTGGATGCTTAGTGTTACACCTATATTGAAATGAGGATCTTTGAAATGATTATAGAGTTACCTTAGATTATTCAAGAGGAGAGCCTGCACGAACATTACCAAACTAACCTGTAGTATCTGGTTCAACAATTTCTACCACATCTCAGCTTGGTACTAGGTGATGGTTATTGAGTATTGATCAATAGGTACAGAATGACTTATGTTGCCAGAGCAATTTAGAATGTGCTGCTTTTCCTATGCATTTTACCTATTTCTTCTTCCACAGGCAGGTTCAGGTGGATATTTTAAGGTAGGTAAACCAGAAGACCTTTATCAATAATGTTTTTATAAGCACCCCATTCCTGTAAGGTTAGAAAAGAGACCATTAATATTCAATTAAAAAATTTTAATCATAAAAATTATTATTTTCTAATGTTAATCAGATACCAATACTTAAAAAATATATTCAAAAATCTTCAGAAAAACATACCTTTTTTTGCGATCACCAATTGGGAATGCATTGGAAACACTCCATCCAACGAAAATCTCAAATAAGATGCCTTCCTCAAAGCGCATCGATTATTAAAACGTCTCACTAAACATGAGAGGTCAGATCAGACCCTCTACATGAAATCTTCAAGTTTTAGTCCCATAATGGGCAGAACTTCTCTATCAAGAGAGTCAGAATGCCTCTCCGTGACAAGAATTGTATCTGCAAATGGTATCTCTCTTTTGATAGCTACCAGAAAGTCTTGAAGGGCAAAACATCTCAATCGGAATCCTGATCGTCGATGAGAATATTATTTTGCCAAAGGTAGCTTTCTATTGAGTGATACCATGAGGTACACAGACCCTCTTTCCATGGGCAGAACCTCTCGAACAGGAGAGGCATTACACCTCCCCTGAAGAGAACTGTATTCTGAAAATGGTAGCAACATTTGAGCGCTACCCCGTGGTACCCAGACCCACTCGATGAGCAAAATCTCTCGACCTGGAGGAGGCATCACACCACTCCATAGTGAGAATTTTATTCTGCTAGGGTAGCTCTCTTTTGAAGTTACCAGAAGGCACTCAGCAGGAGGGTTAAGGGGGAGATTCTAAGGTACGTAAACTAGTTTTCCTTGATCAATAATGTATTTATAAGCACCCCATTCCTGAAAGGTTAGAAAAGAGACCATTAATATTCAATTAAAAAATTTTAATCATAAAAATTATTATTTTCTAGTGATAATAAGATACCATTACTTAAAAAATATATTCTAAGATCTTCAGAAAAACATACCTTATTTTGCCATCACCATCATGCAAGCAGATCGACAACATTAATTATATGTTGGCATCATATAGGTACTGTCCTCAAAAGAAAAAAAAAAGTATTGAAAGTATTCTTAACATTTGCTGCAATTTAATCGTTTGGCAACAAACCCGGGTCTTTTTGGAGGTACTTCCTATGCAGCACAACAGAAGATCACCATCTCTTACTATGTGTGAAAATTAAGGCAGAAATGGTTGCTTCAACTGCCTCATACAACATCTTACTTTTCCCATATATTACTCATGAGAGAAATATTAAAGTGCTCTAGCATCGAACCCAGAAACAGCATGGTCTTATCTAATTGTTTTTCAAACAGAGTCTTAATATACTTCTTCCATCGCAGCGAGGACTCCGTATTATTTCGATAAGTGCATGAAAGGAATAATTAAAAACCATCTTAATTTGTTTTATTTGACAGATATATTTACGGCCCAGTATCAAACCCAGGTCTGGTGATTTTTCCTATGCAGTTTAACAGAAGATCACCACCTCTAACTATGTGTAATAATTAGGTCATACATTGTTTTGGAAAACTTAGAGACCCATTTCAAAACAATGAATTGAAAATTTCAAGTCTGTGACACTTATGAAATATGGTTACAATTTTAATCCCCTATGAATAAATGAGTCAGTGAATGTATAATTAGGTATAATTGGATAAACATCTAAATGTTATAGGTAGAAGATGGATTAACAGATACAACTTTAATTCGTAATCATCATAAAGTCATGTTTGATACACCACTCTGTGTTACCAGTGCCTCAATGAGGCCATGGCAGTGAACGATGATGCACCTTCGGACAAGACCACACTTGCCCTTGCACGCAAAGTTCCCAAAATGGCGTGTGGAAAAACTACTACTAAATCGTCGACCCATATTGTGCCCAAAGCAGTGCGGAGCTTGTGTTAAAAATCTAATGCACTCAATCCAAACTAGCTTGGCATACTCTATGATCCGAAGGATTCGATACATAAAGAATATATTTCAATGAATATCTATGAACCTATTATTTTCCCATAAGAAGTTCAATTAGAAATGGATACCTTTCCAATAAAGAATAGCAATTACGCAACTGAAAAAGAATAATATTAATAACTTACTAATGTAAATTTTTAAAATTTGGACTCATAATTTTCCTTCAGTAAGGGTTTGTCAGAAAAAAAGAACACATTACATCTAAAGTATCAACCCATTTTCAGTAAAAATACAAAATTAATATTGTAAATCATAATAGTTCTGTGTAATAATATGCAAGTATTTTACGGTAGCCTATAATATGACAAACATTTACCAAAATTGATATCATAAAGTATTTATTTATATTTGTTATTGCATATATTCTATACGTAATTTATAATTTTTAAAATCTATACTGGAACATTGAAATATCCAGACCAGTACGTGGGTAAAACCTAACCATGAAAAGCAAACCGTTGTTCAAATGCGATGAAATTCTGTCCCTTTCAAAAACACCAATAACAACAATCAAAACGAGAGCAAGGAAAACACCTACATGTCATTAAAACGCTATTTTTGGATACTTAAGAAGTAGCTCCAATGCATCACAAAAAAAATCTGATGTGTCCAGCACATGACTTTCTTCATGTATAAGATGTAATATTAAATTACGACAGTATTTTCAAAATCTATATTGAAAGTAAACTTAGAAGATAAGTGAATAATTTATATCATAATATCTTTTACATCACAAACATTATAAGTAATGTTTTTGGATAGATGATTGATAAAATAATGAAATTACATTTACTAAAACTTTTATAAACAATCGTATATACCTAAATATATTATTATCTAGATATATTTTACAATAACGGACATTTGCTTCGAAGAATAAAAAAAGCTCAACTTCCAGTTAAACCATTTGCTCCAAAAAATATTCAACTCTGATAGCACACCACAGTATATAAGTGAAATTTGGTACTATTAGGGATAATAGTTTTCACGTTAGAGCGCCCACAAGCACACACACACACACAAACTTCTTTCTAAAAATGGTCAGAATGTATTCTAGGGACCCCAAAACATGTATTTCCGTTGAAATCCCGTAGTCAAATTCTTTCATGAAAACAATACTTTCTAAATACTATGAATATGGAGAAAGTAAAAATCCAAATAGTATGAAGGATTTGACCCTAAAATACATTGTATATTGTACATTAGCAATAACAAAAGTGTAAAATATTCTACCGCTATTCAAAGAGTCTAAACAATTTTGGTTACAGACCACTCATTGCCAATTCCACTTCCATTTTTTCATTGAAATTAAAAAAAGAAATCCAACAAAGCGAACCAAATGATAGCTTAAATGTAGTGTAACCACAAGGATGATCATGGAAATAAATCAGATTTCCAGAAATACATCCCACAACCTTCGTCCATGATCTCCAATTGGAAATATTCGTATAACTAAAATAAAATCTGCTAGTTAAGATGGCTGATTTCAATGAAAATTGACGATATCGTAATGCAAGCTGTATAACAGAACATATTGACAGTAATTGCAATATTATATCTAAATATATATTATAACTCAATTAAGGCATGCAATATATATAAAATAATTATGAACTCTCCAGAATATTATGATCATGTATCCCCGAATCTAGCATAGAGCAATGTGAAAGGAAAAGCCGGAGCAAACATATTTTGGAATGACAGGATTTAACAGTACCATCCTACAGAACTAACCGAAAGCCACAACAATTCAACAGAGGCAAACTGGAGCAAGACCTTATAAAAAAAATGGCTTGTTTTCCCCATCACACATCCAAAATCCACTGTATCATCCTTTTAACCCAATTAACTTATCATTACCGATTAAAAACATAAATTGACATGACATAACACCATTGAAACTTGATAAAAGAAATAATTAGGTCATACATTGTTTTGGAAAACCAAGAGACCCCAATCTAGCATAGAGCAATATGAAAGGAAAAGCCGGAGCAAACATAGTTTGAAATGACAGGATTTAACAGTACTTTCTACAGAACTAACCGAAAGCCACAACAATTCAACAGAGGCAAATTGGAGCAAGAGCTTATGAAAAAAATGGCTTGTTTTCCCCATCACACATCCTAAATCCACTGTATCATCCTTGAAACCCAATTAACTTATCATTACCGATTAAAAACATAAATTGACATGACATAACCCCATTGGAACTTGATCAAAGAAATAATTAGGTCATACATTGTTTTGGAAAACTTAGAGACGCATTTCAAAACAATGAATTGAAAAAAATATATGTAATAATATCTTACTCTGAAGCCACCCTTAAAGCACTCAGTGGCTGCCGTTATACTTCCCTCGCTCTCCACAGGAGCCGTGAAGAGGCCTTGTCCATTCTTCCAACGAATTTATCAGCAATGTGGTGTCCCTCTTAAGCAAATGTCCCATACTGTAGACAGTAGTTGTCCATTTCCACCATTCTCCACTTTACTTCCAAGCTGGAACACTCTGGAGCTTCTCGTATTATTTGAGGAAATTCAGTGCATATTCTATACATGAATAATAGGACAAACACATAATATATTAAATATAATATATATTCCAATTGATATTCCAGTAATAAGAGAAGATCCTGTTAGATATTTACAAGGCAGCCAAATAAGGCAATTACAATTTTGGATGCTTAGTGTTACACCTATATTGAAATGAGGATCTTTGAAATGATTATAGAGTTACCTTAGATTATTCAAGAGGAGAGCCTGCACGAACATTACCAAACTAACCTGTAGTATCTGGTTCAACAATTTCTACCACATCTCAGCTTGGTACTAGGTGATGGTTATTGAGTATTGATCAATAGGTACAGAATGACTTATGTTGCCAGAGCAATTTAGAATGTGCTGCTTTTCCTATGCATTTTACCTATTTCTTCTTCCACAGGCAGGTTCAGGTGGATATTTTAAGGTAGGTAAACCAGTAGACCTTTATCAATAATGTTTTTATAAGCACCCCATTCCTGTAAGGTTAGAAAAGAGACCATTAATATTCAATTAAAAAATTTTAATCATAAAAATTATTATTTTCTAATGTTAATCAGATACCAATACATAAAAAATATATTCAAAAATCTTCAGAAAAACATACCTTTTTTTGCGATCACCAATTGGGAATGCATTGGAATCACTCCATCCAACGATAATCTCAAATAAGATGCCTTCCTCAAAGCGCATCGATTATTAAAACGTCTCACTAAACATGAGAGGTCAGATCAGACCCTCTACATGAAATCTTCAAGTTTTAGTCCCATAATGGGCAGAACTTCTCTATCAAGAGAGGCAGAATGCCTCTCCGTGACGAGAATTGTATCTGCAAATGGTATCTCTCTTTTGATAGCTACCAGAAAGTCTTGAAGGGCAAAACATCTCAATCGGAATCCTGATCGTCGATGAGAATATTATTTTGCCAAAGGTAGCTTTCTATTGAGTGATACCATGAGGTACACAGACCCTCTTTCCATGGGCAGAACCTCTCGAACAGGAGAGGCATTACACCTCCCCTGAAGAGAACTGTATTCTGAAAATGGTAGCAACATTTGAGAGCTACCCCGTGGTACCCAGACCCACTCGATGAGCAAAATCTCTCGACCTGGAGGAGGCATCACACCACTCCATAGTGAGAATTTTATTCTGCTAGGGTAGCTCTCTTTTGAAGTTACCAGAAGGCACTCAGCAGGAGGGTTAAGGGGGAGATTCTAAGGTACGTAAACTAGTTTTCCTTGATCAATAATGTATTTATAAGCACCCCATTCCTGAAAGGTTAGAAAAGAGACCATTAATATTCAATTAAAAAATTTTAATCATAAAAATTATTATTTTCTAGTGATAATAAGATACCATTACTTAAAAAATATATTCTAAGATCTTCAGAAAAACATACCTTATTTTGCCATCACCATCATGCAAGCAGATCGACAACATTAATTATATGTTGGCATCATATAGGTACTGTCCTGAAAAGAAAAAAAAAGTATTGAAAGTATTCTTAACATTTGCTGCAATTTAATCGTCTGGCAACAAACCCGGGTCTTCTTGGAGGTACTTCCTATGCAGCACAACAGAAGATCACCATCTCTTACTATGTGTGAAAATTAAGGCAGAAATGGTTGCTTCAACTGCCTCAAACAACATCTTACTTTTCCTATACATTACTCATGAGAGAAATTTTAAAGTGCTCTAGCATCGAACCCAGAAACAGCATGGTCTTATCTAATTGTTTTTCAAACAGAGTCTTAATATACTTCTTCCATCGCAGCAAGGACTCCGTATTATTTCGATAAGTGCATGAAAGGAATAATTAAAAACCATCTCAATTTGTTTTATTTGACAGATATATTTACCGCCCAGTATCAAACCCAGGTCTGGTGATTTTTCCTATGCAGTTTAACAGAAGATCACCACCTCTATGTGTAATAATTAGGTCATACATTGTTTTGGAAAACTTAGAGACCCATTTCAAAACAATGAATTGAAAATTTCAAGTCTGTGACACTTATGAAATATGGTTACAATTTTAATCCCCTATGAATAAATGAGTCAGTGAATGTATAATTAGGTATAATTGGATAAACATCTAAATGTTATAGGTAGAAGATGGATTAACAGATACAACTTTAATTCGTAATCATCATAAAGTCATGTTTGATACACCTCTCTGTGTTACCAGTGCCTCAATGAGGCCATGGCAGTGAACGATGATGCAACTTCGGACAAGACCACACTTGCCCTTGCACGCAAAGTTCCCAAAATGGCGTGTGGAAAAACTACTACTAAATCGTCGACCCATATTGTGCCCAAAGCAGTGCGGAGCTTGTGTTAAAAATCTAATGCACTCAATCCAAACTAGCTTAGCATACTCTATGATCCGAAGGATTCGATACATAAAGAATATATTTCAATGAATATCCATGAACCTATTATTTTCCCATAAGAAGTTCAATTAGAAATGGATACCTTTCCAATAAAGAATAGCAATTACGCAACTGAAAAAGAATAATATTAATAACTTACTAATGTAAATTTTTAAAATTTGGACTCATAATTTTCCTTCAGTAAGGGTTTGTCAGAAAAAAAGAACACATTACATCTAAAGTATCAACCCATTTTCAGTAAAAATACAAAATTAATATTGTAAATCATAATAGTTCTGTGTAACAATATGCAAGTATTTTACGGTTACCTATAATATGACAAACATTTACCAAAATTGATATCATAAAGTATTTATTTATATTTGTTATTGCATATATTCTATACGTAATTTATAATTTTTAAAATCTATACTGGAACATTAAAATATCCAGACCAGTACGTGGGTAAAACCTAACCATGAAAAGCAAACCGTTGTTCAAATGCGATGAAATTCTGTCCCTTTCAAAAACACCAATAACAACAATCAAAACGAGAGCAAGGAAAACACCTACATGTCATTAAAACGCTATTTTTGGATACTTAAGAAGTAGCTCCAATGCATCACAAAAAAAATCTGATGTGTCCAGCACATGACTTTCTTTATGTATAAGATGTAATATTAATTTACGACAGTATTTTCAAAATCTATATTCAAACTAAACTTAGAAGATAAGTGAATAATTTATATCATAATATCTTTTACATCACAAACATTATAAGTAATGTTTTTGGGGACATGTTTGATAAAATAATGAAATTACATTTACTAAAACTTTTATAAACAATCGTATATACCTAAATATATTATTATCTAGATATATTTTACAATAACGGACATTTGCTTCGAAGAATAAAAAAAGCTCAACTTCCAGTTAAACCATTTGCTCCAAAAAATATTCAACTCTGATAGCACACCACAGTATATATGTGAAGTTTGGTACTAATAGGGATAATAGTTTTCACGTTAGAGCGCCCACAAGCACACACACACACACAAACTTCTTTCTAAAAATGGTCAGAATGTATTCTAGGGACCCCAAAACATGTATTTCCGTTGAAATCCCGTAGTCAAATTCTTTCATGAAAACAATACTTTCTAAATACTATGAATATGGAGAAAGTAAAAATCCAAATAGTATGAAGGATTTGACCCTAAAATACATTGTATATTGTACATTAGCAATAACAAAAGTGTAAAATATTCTACCGCTATTCAAAGAGTCTAAACAATTTTGGTTACAGACCACTCATTGCCAATTCCACTTCCATTATTTCATTGAATTTAAAAAAAGAAATCCAACAAAGCGAACCAAATGATAGCTTAAATGTAGTGTAACCACAAGGATGATCATGGAAATAAATCAAATTTCCAGAAATACATCCCACAACCTTTGTCCATGATCTCCAATTTGAAATATTCGTATAACTATAATAAAATCTGCTAGTTAAGATGGCTGACTTCAATGAAAATTGACGATATCGTAATGCAAGCTGTATAACAGAACATATTGACAGTAATTGCAATATTATATCTAAATATATATTATAACTCAATTAAGGCATGCAATATATATAAAATAATTATGAACTCTCAAGAATATTATGATCATGTGTCCCCGAATCTAGCATAGAGCAATGTGAAAGGAAAAGCCAGAGCAAACATATTTTGGAATGACAGGATTTAACAGTACTTCCTACAGAACTAACCGAAAGCCACAACAATTCAACAGAGGCAAACTGGAGCAAGACCTTATGAAAAAAATGGCTTGTTTTCCCCATCACACATCCAAAATCCACTGTATCATCCTTTTAACCCAATTAACTTATCATTACCGATTAAAAACATAAATTGACATGACATAACACCATTGAAACTTGATAAAAGAAATAATTAGGTCATACATTGTTTTGGAAAACTTAGAGACCCCAATCTAGCATAGAGCAATATGAAAGGAAAAGCCTGAGCAAACATATTTTGAAATGACAGGATTTAACAGTACTTTCTACAGAACTAACGGAAAGCCACAACAATTCAACAGAGGCAAATTGGAGCAAGAGCTTATGAAAAAAATGGCTTGTTTTCCCCATCACACATCCTAAATCCACTGTATCATCCTTGAAACCCAATTAACTTATCATTACCGATTAAAAACATAAATTGACATGACATAACCCCATTGGAACTTGATCAAAGAAATAATTAGGTCATACATTGTTTTGGAAAACTTAGAGACGTATTTCAAAACAATGAATTGAAAAAAATATATGTAATAATATCTTACTCTGAAGCCACCCTTAAAGCACTCAGTGGCTGCCGTTATACTTCCCTCGCTCTCCACAGGAGCCGTGAAGAGGCCTTGTCCATTCTTCCAACGAATTTATCAGCAATGTGGTGTCCCTCTTAAGCAAATGTCCCATACTGTAGACAGTAGTTGTCCATTTCCACCATTCTCCACTTTACTTCCAAGCTGGAACACTCTGGAGCTTCTCGTATTATTTGAGGAAATTCAGTGCATATTCTATACATGAATAATAGGACAAACACATAATATATTAAATATAATATATATTCCAATTGATATTCCAGTAATAAGAGAAGATCCTGTTAGATATTTACAAGGCAGCCAAATAAGGCAATTACAATTTTGGATGCTTAGTGTTACACCTATATTGAAATGAGGATCTTTGAAATGATTATAGAGTTACCTTAGATTATTCAAGAAGAGGCCTGCACGAACATTACCAAACTAACCTGTAGTATCTGGTTCAACAATTTCTACCACATCTCAGCTTGGTACTAGGTGATGGTTATTGAGTATTGATCAATAGGTACAGAATGACTTATGTTGCCAGAGCAATTTAGAATGTGCTGCTTTTCCTATGCATTTTACCTATTTCTTCTTCCACAGGCAGGTTCAGGTGGATATTTTAAGGTAGGTAAACCAGTAGACCTTTATCAATAATATTTTTATAAGCACCCCATTCCTGTAAGGTTAGAAAAGAGACCATTAATATTCAATTAAAAAGTTTTAATCATAAAAATTATTATTTTCTAATGTTAATCAGATACCAATACTTAAAAAATATATTCAAAAATCTTCAGAAAAACATACCTTTTTTTGCGATCACCAATTGGGAATGCATTGGAATCACTCCATCCAACGATAATCTCAAATAAGATGCCTTCCACAAAGCGCATCGATTATTAAAACGTCTCACTAAACATGAGAGGTCAGATCAGACCCTCTACATGAAATCTTCAAGTTTTAGTCCCATAATGGGCAGAACTTCTCTATCAAGAGAGGCAGAATGCCTCTCCGTGACGAGAATTGTATCTGCAAATGGTATCTCTCTTTTGATAGCTACCAGAAAGTCTTGAAGGGCAAAACATCTCAATCGGAATCCTGATCGTCGATGAGAATATTATTTTGCCAAAGGTAGCTTTCTATTGAGTGATACCATGAGGTACACAGACCCTCTTTCCATGGGCAGAACCTCTCGAACAGGAGAGGCATTACACCTCCCCTGAAGAGAACTGTATTCTGAAAATGGTAGCAACATTTGAGAGCTACCCCGTGGTACCCAGACCCACTCGATGAGCAAAATCTCTCGACCTGGAGGAGGCATCACACCACTCCATAGTGAGAATTTTATTCTGCTAGGGTAGCTCTCTTTTGAAGTTACCAGAAAGCACTCAGCAGGAGGGTTAAGGGGGAGATTCTAAGGTACGTAAACTAGTTTTCCTTGATCAATAATGTATTTATAAGCATCCCATACCTGAAAGGTTAGAAAAGAGACCATTAATATTCAATTAAAAAATTTTAATCATAAAAATTATTATTTTCTAGTGATAATAAGATACCATTACTTAAAAAATATATTCTAAGATCTTCAGAAAAACATACCTTATTTTGCCATCACCATCATGCAAGCAGATCGACAACATTAATTATATGTTGGCATCATATAGGTACTGTCCTCAAAAGAAAAAAAAAAGTATTGAAAGTATTCTTAACATTTGCTGCAATTTAATCGTTTGGCAACAAACCCGGGTCTTTTTGGAGGTACTTCCTATGCAGCACAACAGAAGATCACCATCTCTTACTATGTGTGAAAATTAAGGCAGAAATGGTTGCTTCAACTGCCTCAAACAACATCTTACTTTTCCCATATATTACTCATGAGAGAAATATTAAAGTGCTCTAGCATCGAACCCAGAAACAGAATGGTCTTATCTAATTGTTTTTCAAACAGAGTCTTAATATACTTCTTCCATCGCAGCGAGGACTCCGTATTATTTCGATAAGTGCATGAAAGGAATAATTAAAAACCATCTCAATTTGTTTTATTTGACAGATATATTTACCGCCCAGTATCAAACCCAGGTCTGGTGATTTTTCCTATGCAGTTTAACAGAAGATCACCACCTCTAACTATGTGTAATAATTAGGTCATACATTGTTTTGGAAAACTTAGAGACCCATTTCAAAACAATGAATTGAAAATTTCAAGTCTGTGACACTTATGAAATATGGTTACAATTTTAATCCCCTATGAATAAATGAGTCAGTGAATGTATAATTAGGTATAATTGGATAAACATCTAAATGTTATAGGTAGAAGATGGATTAACAGATACAACTTTAATTCGTAATCATCATAAAGTCATGTTTGATACACCACTCTGTGTTACCAGTGCCTCAATGAGGCCATGGCAGTGAACGATGATGCACCTTCGGACAAGACCACACTTGCCCTTGCACGCAAAGTTCCCAAAATGGCGTGTGGAAAAACTACTACTAAATCGTCGACCCATATTGTGCCCAAAGCAGTGCGGAGCTTGTGTTAAAAATCTAATGCACTCAATCCAAACTAGCTTGGGATACTCTATGATCCGAAGGATTCAATACACAAAGAATATATTTCAATGAATATCTATGAACCTATTATTTTCCCATAAGAAGTTCAATTAGAAATGGATACCTTTCCAATAAAGAATAGCAATTACGCAACTGAAAAAGAATAATATTAATAACTTACTAATGTAAATTTTTAAAATTTGGACTCATAATTTTCCTTCAGTAAGGGTTTGTCAGAAAAAAAGAACACATTACATCTAAAGTATCAACCCATTTTCAGTAAAAATACAAAATTAATATTGTAAATCATAATAGTTCTGTGTAAGAATATGCAAGTATTTTACGGCTACCTATAATATGACAAACATTTACCAAAATTGATATCATAAAGTATTTATTTATATTTGTTATTGCATATATTCTATACGTAATTTATAATTTTTAAAATCTATACTGGAACATTAAAATATCCAGACCAGTACATGGGTAAAACCTAACCATGAAAAGCAAACCGTTGTTCAAATGCGATGAAATTCTGTCCCTTTCAAAAACACCAATAACAACAATCAAAACGAGAGCAAGGAAAACACCTACATGTCATTAAAACGCTATTTTTGGATACTTAAGAAGTAGCTCCAATGCATCACAAAAAAAATCTGATGTGTCCAGCACATGACTTTCTTTATGTATAAGATGTAATATTAATTTACGACAGTATTTTCAAAATCTATATTCAAACTAAACTTAGAAGATAAGTGAATAATTTATATCATAATATCTTTTACATCACAAACATTATAAGTAATGTTTTTGGGGACATGTTTGATAAAATAATGAAATTACATTTACTAAAACTTTTATAAACAATTGTATATACCTAAATATATTATTATCTAGATATATTTTACAATAACGGACATTTGCTTCGAAGAATAAAAAAAGCTCAACTTCCACTTAAACCATTTGCTCCAAAAAATATTCAACTCTGATAGCACACCACAGTATATATGTGAAGTTTGGTACTAATAGGGATAATAGTTTTCACGTTAGAGCGCCCACAAGCACACACACACACACAAACTTCTTTCTAAAAATGGTCAGAATGTATTCTAGGGACCCCAAAACATGTATTTCCGTTGAAATCCCGTAGTCAAATTCTTTCATAAAAACAATACTTTCTAAATACTATGAATATGGAGAAAGTAAAAATCCAAATAGTATGAAGGATTTGACCCTAAAATACATTGTATATTGTACATTAGCAATAACAAAAGTGTAAAATATTCTACCGCTATTCAAAGAGTCTAAACAATTTTGGTTACAGACCACTCATTGCCAATTCCACTTCCATTATTTCATTGAATTTAAAAAAAGAAATCCAACAAAGCGAACCAAATGATAGCTTAAATGTAGTGTAACCACAAGGATGATCATGGAAATAAATCAAATTTCCAGAAATACATCCCACAACCTTTGTCCATGATCTCCAATTTGAAATATTCGTATAACTATAATAAAATCTGCTAGTTAAGATGGCTGACTTCAATGAAAATTGACGATATCGTAATGCAAGCTGTATAACAGAACATATTGACAGTAATTGCAATATTATATCTAAATATATATTATAACTCAATTAAGGCATGCAATATATATAAAATAATTATGAACTCTCCAGAATATTATGATCATGTGTCCCCGAATCTAGCATAGAGCAATGTGAAAGGAAAAGCCAGAACAAACATATTTTGGAATGACAGGATTTAACAGTACTTCCTACAGAACTAACCGAAAGCCACAACAATTCAACAGAGGCAAACTGGAGCAAGACCTTATGAAAAAAATGCCTTGTTTTCCCCATCACACATCCAAAATCCACTGTATCATCCTTTTAACCCAATTAACTTATCATTACCGATTAAAAACATAAATTGACATGACATAACACCATTGAAACTTGATAAAAGAAATAATTAGGTCATACATTGTTTTGGAAAACTTAGAGACGCATTTCAAAACAATGAATTGAAAAAAATATATGTAATAATATCTTACTCTGAAGCCACCCTTAAAGCACTCAGTGGCTGCCGTTATACTTCCCTCGCTCTCCACAGGAGCCGTGAAGAGGCCTTGTCCATTCTTCCAACGAATTTATCAGCAATGTGGTGTCCCTCTTAAGCAAATGTCCCATACTGTAGACAGTAGTTGTCCATTTCCACCATTCTCCACTTTACTTCCAAGCTGGAACACTCTGGAGCTTCTCGTATTATTTGAGGAAATTCAGTGCATATTCTATAAATGAATAATAGGACAAACACATAATATATTAAATATAATATATATTCCAATTGATATTCCAGTAATAAGAGAAGATCCTGTTAGATATTTACAAGGCAGCCAAATAAGGCAATTACAATTTTGGATGCTTAGTGTTACACCTATATTGAAATGAGGATCTTTGAAATGATTATAGAGTTACCTTAGATTATTCAAGAAGAGGCCTGCACGAACATTACCAAACTAACCTGTAGTATCTGGTTCAACAATTTCTACCACATCTCAGCTTGGTACTAGGTGATGGTTATTGAGTATTGATCAATAGGTACAGAATGACTTATGTTGCCAGAGCAATTTAGAATGTGCTGCTTTTCCTATGCATTTTACCTATTTCTTCTTCCACAGGCAGGTTCAGGTGGATATTTTAAGGTAGGTAAACCAGTAGACCTTTATCAATAATGTTTTTATAAGCACCCCATTCCTGTAAGGTTAGAAAAGAGACCATTAATATTCAATTAAAAAATTTTAATCATAAAAATTATTATTTTCTAATGTTAATCAGATACCAATACATAAAAAATATATTCAAAAATCTTCAGAAAAACATACCTTTTTTTGCGATCACCAATTGGGAATGCATTGGAATCACTCCATCCAACGATAATCTCAAATAAGATGCCTTCCTCAAAGCGCATCGATTATTAAAACGTCTCACTAAACATGAGAGGTCAGATCAGACCCTCTACATGAAATCTTCAAGTTTTAGTCCCATAATGGGCAGAACTTCTCTATCAAGAGAGGCAGAATGCCTCTCCGTGACGAGAATTGTATCTGCAAATGGTATCTCTCTTTTGATAGCTACCAGAAAGTCTTGAAGGGCAAAACATCTCAATCGGAATCCTGATCGTCGATGAGAATATTATTTTGCCAAAGGTAGCTTTCTATTGAGTGATACCATGAGGTACACAGACCCTCTTTCCATGGGCAGAACCTCTCGAACAGGAGAGGCATTACACCTCCCCTGAAGAGAACTGTATTCTGAAAATGGTAGCAACATTTGAGAGCTACCCCGTGGTACCCAGACCCACTCGATGAGCAAAATCTCTCGACCTGGAGGAGGCATCACACCACTCCATAGTGAGAATTTTATTCTGCTAGGGTAGCTCTCTTTTGAAGTTACCAGAAGGCACTCAGCAGGAGGGTTAAGGGGGAGATTCTAAGGTACGTAAACTAGTTTTCCTTGATCAATAATGTATTTATAAGCACCCCATTCCTGAAAGGTTAGAAAAGAGACCATTAATATTCAATTAAAAAATTTTAATCATAAAAATTATTATTTTCTAGTGATAATAAGATACCATTACTTAAAAAATATATTCTAAGATCGTCAGAAAAACATACCTTATTTTGCCATCACCATCATGCAAGCAGATCGACAACATTAATTATATGTTGGCATCATATAGGTACTGTCCTCAAAAGAAAAAAAAAGTATTGAAAGTATTCTTAATATTTGCTGCAATTTAATCGTCTGGCAACAAACCCGGGTCTTTTTGGAGGTACTTCCTATGCAGCAGAACAGAAGATCACCATCTCTTACTATGTGTGAAAATTAAGGCAGAAATGGTTGCTTCAACTGCCTCAAACAACATCTTACTTTTCCCATATATTACTCATGAGAGAAATATTAAAGTGCTCTAGCATCGAACCCAGAAACAGCATGGCCTTATCTAATTGTTTTTCAAACAGAGTCTTAATATACTTCTTCCATCGCGGAGAGGACTCCGTATTATTTCGATAAGTGCATGAAAGGAATAATTAAAAACCATCTCAATTTGTTTTATTTGACAGATATATTTACCGCCCAGTATCAAACCCAGGTCTGGTGATTTTTCCTATGCAGTTTAACAGAAGATCACCGCCTCTAACTATGTGTAATAATTAGGTCATACATTGTTTAGGAAAACTTAGAGACCCATTTCAAAACAATGAATTGAAAATTTCAAGTCTGTGACACTTATAAAATATGGTTACAATTTTAATCCCCTATGAATAAATGAGTCAGTGAATGTATAATTAGGTATAATTGGATAAACATCTAAATGTTATAGGTAGAAGATGGATTAACAGATACAACTTTAATTCGTAATCATCATAAAGTCATGTTTGATACACCACTCTGTGTTACCAGTGCCTCAATGAGGCCATGGCAGTGAACGATGATGCACCTTCGGACAAGACCACACTTGCCCTTGCACGCAAAGTTCCCAAAATGGCGTGTGGAAAAACTACTACTAAATCGTCGACCCATATTGTGCCCAAAGCAGTGCAGAGCTTGTGTTAAAAATCTAATGCACTCAAACCAAACTAGCTTGGCATACTCTATGATCCGAAGGATTCGATACACAAAGAATATATTTCAATGAATATCTATGAACCTATTATTTTCCCATAAGAAGTTCAATTAGAAATGGATACCTTTCCAATAAAGAATAGCAATTACGCAACTGAAAAAGAATAATATTAATAACTTACTAATGTAAATTTTTAAAATTTGGACTCATAATTTTCCTTCAGTAAGGGTTTGTCAGAAAAAAAGAACACATTACATCTAAAGTATCATCCCATTTTCAGTAAAAATACAAAATTAATATTGTAAATCATAATAGTTCTGTGTAACAATATGCAAGTATTTTACGGTTACCTATAATATGACAAACATTTACCAAAATTGATATCATAAAGTATTTATTTATATTTGTTATTGCATATATTCTATACGTAATTTATAATTTTTAAAATCTATACTGGAACATTAAAATATCCAGACCAGTACGTGGGTAAAACCTAACCATGAAAAGCAAACCGTTGTTCAAATGCGATGAAATTCTGTCCCTTTCAAAAACACCAATAACAACAATCAAAACGAGAGCAAGGAAAACACCTACATGTCATTAAAACGCTATTTTTGGATACTTAAGAAGTAGCTCCAATGCATCACAAAAAAAATCTGATGTGTCCAGCACATGACTTTCTTCATGTATAAGATGTAATATTAAATTACGACAGTATTTTCAAAATCTATATTCAAACTAAACTTAGAAGATAAGTGAATAATTTATATCATAATATCTTTTACATCACAAACATTATAAGTAATGTTTTTGGATAGATGATTGATAAAATAATGAAATTACATTTACTAAAACTTTTATAAACAATCGTATATACCTAAATATATTATTATCTAGATATATTTTACAATAACGGACATTTGCTTCGAAGAATAAAAAAAGCTCAACTTCCAGTTAAACCATTTGCTCCAAAAAATATTCAACTCTGATAGCACACCACAGTATATATGTGAAGTTTGGTACTAATAGGGATAATAGTTTTCACGTTAGAGCGCCCACAAGCACACACACACACACAAACTTCTTTCTAAAAATGGTCAGAATGTATTCTAGGGACCCCAAAACATGTATTTCCGTTGAAATCCCGTAGTCAAATTCTTTCATGAAAACAATACTTTCTAAATACTATGAATATGGAGAAAGTAAAAATCCAAATAGTATGAAGGATTTGACCCTAAAATACATTGTATATTGTACATTAGCAATAACAAAAGTGTAAAATATTCTACCGCTATTCAAAGAGTCTAAACAATTTTGGTTACAGACCACTCATTGCCAATTCCACTTCCATTATTTCATTGAATTTAAAAAAAGAAATCCAACAAAGCGAACCAAATGATAGCTTAAATGTAGTGTAACCACAAGGATGATCATGGAAATAAATCAAATTTCCAGAAATACATCCCACAACCTTTGTCCATGATCTCCAATTTGAAATATTCGTATAACTATAATAAAATCTGCTAGTTAAGATGGCTGACTTCAATGAAAATTGACGATATCGTAATGCAAGCTGTATAACAGAACATATTGACAGTAATTGCAATATTATATCTAAATATATATTATAACTCAATTAAGGCATGCAATATATATAAAATAATTATGAACTCTCCAGAATATTATGATCATGTGTCCCCGAATCTAGCATAGAGCAATGTGAAAGGAAAAGCCGGAGCAAACATATTTTGGAATGACAGGATTTAACAGTACTTCCTACAGAACTAACCGAAAGCCACAACAATTCAACAGAGGCAAACTGGAGCAAGACCTTATGAAAAAAATGGCTTGTTTTCCCCATCACACATCCAAAATCCACTGTATCATCCTTTTAACCCAATTAACTTATCATTACCGATTAAAAACATAAATTGACATGACATAACACCATTGAAACTTGATAAAAGAAATAATTAGGTCATACATTGTTTTGGAAAACCTAGAGACCCCAATCTAGCATAGAGCAATATGAAAGGAAAAGCCGGAGCAAACATAGTTTGAAATGGCAGGATTTAACAGTACTTTCTACAGAACTAACGGAAAGCCACAACAATTCAACAGAGGCAAATTGGAGCAAGAGCTTATGAAAAAAATGGCTTGTTTTCCCCATCACACATCCTAAATCCACTGTATCATCCTTGAAACCCAATTAACTTATCATTACCGATTAAAAACATAAATTGACATGACATAACCCCATTGGAACTTGATCAAAGAAATAATTAGGTCATACATTGTTTTGGAAAACTTAGAGACGCATTTCAAAACAATGAATTGAAAAAAATATATGTAATAATATCTTACTCTGAAGCCACCCTTAAAGCACTCAGTGGCTGCCGTTATACTTCCCTCGCTCTCCACAGGAACCGTGGAAGGCCTTGTCCATTCTTCCAACGAATTTATCAGCAATGTGGTGTCCCTCTTAAGCAAATGTCCCATACTGTAGACAGTAGTTGTCCATTTCCATCATTCTCCACTTTACTTCCAAGCTGGAACACTCTGGAGCTTCTCGTATTATTTGAGGAAATTCAGTGCATATTCTATACATGAATAATAGGACAAACACATAATATATTAAATATAATATATATTCCAATTGATATTCCAGTAATAAGAGAAGATCCTGTTAGATATTTACAAGGCAGCCAAATAACGCAATTACAATTTTGGATGCTTAGTGTTACACCTATATTGAAATGAGGATCTTTGAAATGATTATAGAGTTACCTTAGATTATTCAAGAGGAGAGCCTGCACGAACCTTACCAAACTAACCTGTAGTATCTGGTTCAACAATTTCTACCACATCTCAGCTTGGTACTAGGTGATGGTTATTGAGTATTGATCAATAGGTACAGAATGACTTATGTTGCCAGAGCAATTTAGAATGTGCTGCTTTTCCTATGCATTTTACCTATTTCTTCTTCCACAGGCAGGTTCAGGTGGATATTTTAAGGTAGGTAAACCAGTAGACCTTTATCAATAATGTTTTTATAAGCACCCCATTCCTGTAAGGTTAGAAAAGAGACCATTAATATTCAATTAAAAAATTTTAATCATAAAAATTATTATTTTCTAATGTTAATCAGATACCAATACATAAAAAATATATTCAAAAATCTTCAGAAAAACATACCTTTTTTTGCGATCACCAATTGGGAATGCATTGGAATCACTCCATCCAACGATAATCTCAAATAAGATGCCTTCCTCAAAGCGCATCGATTATTAAAACGTCTCACTAAACATGAGAGGTCAGATCAGACCCTCTACATGAAATCTTCAAGTTTTAGTCCCATAATGGGCAGAACTTCTCTATCAAGAGAGGCAGAATGCCTCTCCGTGACGAGAATTGTATCTGCAAATGGTATCTCTCTTTTGATAGCTACCAGAAAGTCTTGAAGGGCAAAACATCTCAATCGGAATCCTGATCGTCGATGAGAATATTATTTTGCCAAAGGTAGCTTTCTATTGAGTGATACCATGAGGTACACAGACCCTCTTTCCATGGGCAGAACCTCTCGAACAGGAGAGGCATTACACCTCCCCTGAAGAGAACTGTATTCTGAAAATGGTAGCAACATTTGAGAGCTACCCCGTGGTACCCAGACCCACTCGATGAGCAAAATCTCTCGACCTGGAGGAGGCATCACACCACTCCATAGTGAGAATTTTATTCTGCTAGGGTAGCTCTCTTTTGAAGTTACCAGAAGGCACTCAGCAGGAGGGTTAAGGGGGAGATTCTAAGGTACGTAAACTAGTTTTCCTTGATCAATAATGTATTTATAAGCACCCCATTCCTGAAAGGTTAGAAAAGAGACCATTAATATTCAATTAAAAAATTTTAATCATAAAAATTATTATTTTCTAGTGATAATAAGATACCATTACTTAAAAAATATATTCTAAGATCGTCAGAAAAACATACCTTATTTTGCCATCACCATCATGCAAGCAGATCGACAACATTAATTATATGTTGGCATCATATAGGTACTGTCCTCAAAAGAAAAAAAAAGTATTGAAAGTATTCTTAATATTTGCTGCAATTTAATCGTCTGGCAACAAACCCGGGTCTTTTTGGAGGTACTTCCTATGCAGCACAACAGAAGATCACCATCTCTTACTATGTGTGAAAATTAAGGCAGAAATGGTTGCTTCAACTGCCTCAAACAACATCTTACTTTTCCCATATATTACTCATGAGAGAAATATTAAAGTGCTCTAGCATCGAACCCAGAAACAGCATGGCCTTATCTAATTGTTTTTCAAACAGAGTCTTAATATACTTCTTCCATCGCAGAGAGGACTCCGTATTATTTCGATAAGTGCATGAAAGGAATAATTAAAAACCATCTCAATTTGTTTTATTTGACAGATATATTTACCGCCCAGTATCAAACCCAGGTCTGGTGATTTTTCCTATGCAGTTTAACAGAAGATCACCGCCTCTAACTATGTGTAATAATTAGGTCATACATTGTTTAGGAAAACTTAGAGACCCATTTCAAAACAATGAATTGAAAATTTCAAGTCTGTGACACTTATAAAATATGGTTACAATTTTAATCCCCTATGAATAAATGAGTCAGTGAATGTATAATTAGGTATAATTGGATAAACATCTAAATGTTATAGGTAGAAGATGGATTAACAGATACAACTTTAATTCGTAATCATCATAAAGTCATGTTTGATACACCACTCTGTGTTACCAGTGCCTCAATGAGGCCATGGCAGTGAACGATGATGCACCTTCGGACAAGACCACACTTGCCCTTGCACGCAAAGTTCCCAAAATGGCGTGTGGAAAAACTACTACTAAATCGTCGACCCATATTGTGCCCAAAGCAGTGCAGAGCTTGTGTTAAAAATCTAATGCACTCAAACCAAACTAGCTTGGCATACTCTATGATCCGAAGGATTCGATACACAAAGAATATATTTCAATGAATATCTATGAACCTATTATTTTCCCATAAGAAGTTCAATTAGAAATGGATACCTTTCCAATAAAGAATAGCAATTACGCAACTGAAAAAGAATAATATTAATAACTTACTAATGTAAATTTTTAAAATTTGGACTCATAATTTTCCTTCAGTAAGGGTTTGTCAGAAAAAAAGAACACATTACATCTAAAGTATCAACCCATTTTCAGTAAAAATACAAAATTAATATTGTAAATCATAATAGTTCTGTGTAACAATATGCAAGTATTTTACGGTTACCTATAATATGACAAACATTTACCAAAATTGATATCATAAAGTATTTATTTATATTTGTTATTGCATATATTCTATACGTAATTTATAATTTTTAAAATCTATACTGGAACATTAAAATATCCAGACCAGTACGTGGGTAAAACCTAACCATGAAAAGCAAACCGTTGTTCAAATGCGATGAAATTCTGTCCCTTTCAAAAACACCAATAACAACAATCAAAACGAGAGCAAGGAAAACACCTACATGTCATTAAAACGCTATTTTTGGATACTTAAGAAGTAGCTCCAATGCATCACAAAAAAAATCTGATGTGTCCAGCACATGACTTTCTTCATGTATAAGATGTAATATTAAATTACGACAGTATTTTCAAAATCTATATTGAAAGTAAACTTAGAAGATAAGTGAATAATTTATATCATAATATCTTTTACATCACAAACATTATAAGTAATGTTTTTGGATAGATGATTGATAAAATAATGAAATTACATTTACTAAAACTTTTATAAACAATCGTATATACCTAAATATATTATTATCTAGATATATTTTACAATAACGGACATTTGCTTCGAAGAATAAAAAAAGCTCAACTTCCAGTTAAACCATTTGCTCCAAAAAATATTCAACTCTGATAGCACACCACAGTATATATGTGAAGTTTGGTACTAATAGGGATAATAGTTTTCACGTTAGAGCGCCCACAAGCACACACACACACACAAACTTCTTTCTAAAAATGGTCAGAATGTATTCTAGGGACCCCAAAACATGTATTTCCGTTGAAATCCCGTAGTCAAATTCTTTCATGAAAACAATACTTTCTAAATACTATGAATATGGAGAAAGTAAAAATCCAAATAGTATGAAGGATTTGACCCTAAAATACATTGTATATTGTACATTAGCAATAACAAAAGTGTAAAATATTCTACCGCTATTCAAAGAGTCTAAACAATTTTGGTTACAGACCACTCATTGCCAATTCCACTTCCATTATTTCATTGAATTTAAAAAAAGAAATCCAACAAAGCGAACCAAATGATAGCTTAAATGTAGTGTAACCACAAGGATGATCATGGAAATAAATCAAATTTCCAGAAATACATCCCACAACCTTTGTCCATGATCTCCAATTTGAAATATTCGTATAACTATAATAAAATCTGCTAGTTAAGATGGCTGACTTCAATGAAAATTGACGATATCGTAATGCAAGCTGTATAACAGAACATATTGACAGTAATTGCAATATTATATCTAAATATATATTATAACTCAATTAAGGCATGCAATATATATAAAATAATTATGAACTCTCCAGAATATTATGATCATGTGTCCCCGAATCTAGCATAGAGCAATGTGAAAGGAAAAGCCGGAGCAAACATATTTTGGAATGACAGGATTTAACAGTACTTCCTACAGAACTAACCGAAAGCCACAACAATTCAACAGAGGCAAACTGGAGCAAGACCTTATGAAAAAAATGGCTTGTTTTCCCCATCACACATCCAAAATCCACTGTATCATCCTTTTAACCCAATTAACTTATCATTACCGATTAAAAACATAAATTGACATGACATAACACCATTGAAACTTGATAAAAGAAATAATTAGGTCATACATTGTTTTGGAAAACTTAGAGACCCCAATCTAGCATAGAGCAATATGAAAGGAAAAGCCGGAGCAAACATATTTTGAAATGACAGGATTTAACAGTACTTTCTACAGAACTAACGGAAAGCCACAACAATTCAACAGAGGCAAATTGGAGCAAGAGCTTATGAAAAAAATGGCTTGTTTTCCCCATCACACATCCTAAATCCACTGTATCATCCTTGAAACCCAATTAACTTATCATTACCGATTAAAAACATAAATTGACATGACATAACCCCATTGGAACTTGATCAAAGAAATAATTAGGTCATACATTGTTTTGGAAAACTTAGAGACGTATTTCAAAACAATGAATTGAAAAAAATATATGTAATAATATCTTACTCTGAAGCCACCCTTAAAGCACTCAGTGGCTGCCGTTATACTTCCCTCGCTCTCCACAGGAGCCGTGAAGAGGCCTTGTCCATTCTTCCAACGAATTTATCAGCAATGTGGTGTCCCTCTTAAGCAAATGTCCCATACTGTAGACAGTAGTTGTCCATTTCCACCATTCTCCACTTTACTTCCAAGCTGGAACACTCTGGAGCTTCTCGTATTATTTGAGGAAATTCAGTGCATATTCTATACATGAATAATAGGACAAACACATAATATATTAAATATAATATATATTCCAATTGATATTCCAGTAATAAGAGAAGATCCTGTTAGATATTTACAAGGCAGCCAAATAAGGCAATTACAATTTTGGATGCTTAGTGTTACACCTATATTGAAATGAGGATCTTTGAAATGATTATAGAGTTACCTTAGATTATTCAAGAAGAGGCCTGCACGAACATTACCAAACTAACCTGTAGTATCTGGTTCAACAATTTCTACCACATCTCAGCTTGGTACTAGGTGATGGTTATTGAGTATTGATCAATAGGTACAGAATGACTTATGTTGCCAGAGCAATTTAGAATGTGCTGCTTTTCCTATGCATTTTACCTATTTCTTCTTCCACAGGCAGGTTCAGGTGGATATTTTAAGGTAGGTAAACCAGTAGACCTTTATCAATAATGTTTTTATAAGCACCCCATTCCTGTAAGGTTAGAAAAGAGACCATTAATATTCAATTAAAAAGTTTTAATCATAAAAATTATTATTTTCTAATGTTAATCAGATACCAATACTTAAAAAATATATTCAAAAATCTTCAGAAAAACATACCTTTTTTTGCGATCACCAATTGGGAATGCATTGGAATCACTCCATCCAACGATAATCTCAAATAAGATGCCTTCCTCAAAGCGCATCGATTATTAAAACGTCTCACTAAACATGAGAGGTCAGATCAGACCCTCTACATGAAATCTTCAAGTTTTAGTCCCATAATGGGCAGAACTTCTCTATCAAGAGAGGCAGAATGCCTCTCCGTGACGAGAATTGTATCTGCAAATGGTATCTCTCTTTTGATAGCTACCAGAAAGTCTTGAAGGGCAAAACATCTCAATCGGAATCCTGATCGTCGATGAGAATATTATTTTGCCAAAGGTAGCTTTCTATTGAGTGATACCATGAGGTACACAGACCCTCTTTCCATGGTCAGAACCTCTCGAACAGGAGAGGCATTACACCTCCCCTGAAGAGAACTGTATTCTGAAAATGGTAGCAACATTTGAGAGCTACCCCGTGGTACCCAGACCCACTCGATGAGCAAAATCTCTCGACCTGGAGGAGGCATCACACCACTCCATAGTGAGAATTTTATTCTGCTAGGGTAGCTCTCTTTTGAAGTTACCAGAAGGCACTCAGCAGGAGGGTTAAGGGGGAGATTCTAAGGTACGTAAACTAGTTTTCCTTGATCAATAATGTATTTATAAGCACCCCATACCTGAAAGGTTAGAAAAGAGACCATTAATATTCAATTAAAAAATTTTAATCATAAAAATTATTATTTTCTAGTGATAATAAGATACCATTACTTAAAAAATATATTCTAAGATCTTCAGAAAAACATACCTTATTTTGCCATCACCATCATGCAAGCAGATCGACAACATTAATTATATGTTGGCATCATATAGGTACTGTCCTCAAAAGAAAAAAAAAAGTATTGAAAGTATTCTTAACATTTGCTGCAATTTAATCGTTTGGCAACAAACCCGGGTCTTTTTGGAGGTACTTCCTATGCAGCACAACAGAAGATCACCATCTCTTACTATGTGTGAAAATTAAGGCAGAAATGGTTGCTTCAACTGCCTCAAACAACATCTTACTTTTCCCATATATTACTCATGAGAGAAATATTAAAGTGCTCTAGCATCGAACCCAGAAACAGAATGGTCTTATCTAATTGTTTTTCAAACAGAGTCTTAATATACTTCTTCCATCGCAGCGAGGACTCCGTATTATTTCGATAAGTGCATGAAAGGAATAATTAAAAACCATCTCAATTTGTTTTATTTGACAGATATATTTACCGCCCAGTATCAAACCCAGGTCTGGTGATTTTTCCTATGCAGTTTAACAGAAGATCACCACCTCTAACTATGTGTAATAATTAGGTCATACATTGTTTTGGAAAACTTAGAGACCCATTTCAAAACAATGAATTGAAAATTTCAAGTCTGTGACACTTATGAAATATGGTTACAATTTTAATCCCCTATGAATAAATGAGTCAGTGAATGTATAATTAGGTATAATTGGATAAACATCTAAATGTTATAGGTAGAAGATGGATTAACAGATACAACTTTAATTCGTAATCATCATAAAGTCATGTTTGATACACCACTCTGTGTTACCAGTGCCTCAATGAGGCCATGGCAGTGAACGATGATGCACCTTCGGACAAGACCACACTTGCCCTTGCACGCAAAGTTCCCAAAATGGCGTGTGGAAAAACTACTACTAAATCGTCGACCCATATTGTGCCCAAAGCAGTGCGGAGCTTGTGTTAAAAATCTAATGCACTCAATCCAAACTAGCTTGGGATACTCTATGATCCGAAGGATTCAATACACAAAGAATATATTTCAATGAATATCTATGAACCTATTATTTTCCCATAAGAAGTTCAATTAGAAATGGATACCTTTCCAATAAAGAATAGCAATTACGCAACTGAAAAAGAATAATATTAATAACTTACTAATGTAAATTTTTAAAATTTGGACTCATAATTTTCCTTCAGTAAGGGTTTGTCAGAAAAAAATAACACATTACATCTAAAATATTAACCCATTTTCAGTAAAAATACAAAATTAATATTGTAAATCATAATAGTTCTGTGTAAGAATATGCAAGTATTTTACGGTTACCTATAATATGACAAACATTTACCAAAATTGATATCATAAAGTATTTATTTATATTTGTTATTGCATATATTCTATACGTAATTTATAATTTTTAAAATCTATACTGGAACATTAAAATATCCAGACCAGTACATGGGTAAAACCTAACCATGAAAAGCAAACCGTTGTTCAAATGCGATGAAATTCTGTCCCTTTCAAAAACACCAATAACAACAATCAAAACGAGAGCAAGGAAAACACCTACATGTCATTAAAACGCTATTTTTGGATACTTAAGAAGTAGCTCCAATGCATCACAAAAAAAATCTGATGTGTCCAGCACATGACTTTCTTTATGTATAAGATGTAATATTAATTTACGACAGTATTTTCAAAATCTATATTCAAACTAAACTTAGAAGATAAGTGAATAATTTATATCATAATATCTTTTACATCACAAACATTATAAGTAATGTTTTTGGGGACATGTTTGATAAAATAATGAAATTACATTTACTAAAACTTTTATAAACAATTGTATATACCTAAATATATTATTATCTAGATATATTTTACAATAACGGACATTTGCTTCGAAGAATAAAAAAAGCTCAACTTCCACTTAAACCATTTGCTCCAAAAAATATTCAACTCTTATAGCACACCACAGTATATATGTGAAGTTTGGTACTAATAGGGATAATAGTTTTCACGTTAGAGCGCCCACAAGCACACACACACACACAAACTTCTTTCTAAAAATGGTCAGAATGTATTCTAGGGACCCCAAAACATGTATTTCCGTTGAAATCCCGTAGTCAAATTCTTTCATGAAATCAATACTTTCTAAATACTATGAATATGGAGAAAGTAAAAATCCAAATAGTATGAAGGATTTGACCCTAAAATACATTGTATATTGTACATTAGCAATAACAAAAGTGTAAAATATTCTACCGCTATTCAAAGAGTCTAAACAATTTTGGTTACAGACCACTCATTGCCAATTCCACTTCCATTATTTCATTGAATTTAAAAAAAGAAATCCAACAAAGCGAACCAAATGATAGCTTAAATGTAGTGTAACCACAAGGATGATCATGGAAATAAATCAAATTTCCAGAAATACATCCCACAACCTTTGTCCATGATCTCCAATTTGAAATATTCGTATAACTATAATAAAATCTGCTAGTTAAGATGGCTGACTTCAATGAAAATTGACGATATCGTAATGCAAGCTGTATAACAGAACATATTGACAGTAATTGCAATATTATATCTAAATATATATTATAACTCAATTAAGGCATGCAATATATATAAAATAATTATGAACTCTCCAGAATATTATGATCATGTGTCCCCGAATCTAGCATAGAGCAATGTGAAAGGAAAAGCCGGAGCAAACATATTTTGGAATGACAGGATTTAACAGTACTTCCTACAGAACTAACCGAAAGCCACAACAATTCAACAGAGGCAAACTGGAGCAAGACCTTATGAAAAAAATGGCTTGTTTTCCCCATCACACATCCAAAATCCACTGTATCATCCTTTTAACCCAATTAACTTATCATTACCGATTAAAAACATAAATTGACATGACATAACACCATTGAAACTTGATAAAAGAAATAATTAGGTCATATATTGTTTTGGAAAACTTAGAGACGCATTTCAAAACAATGAATTGAAAAAAATATATGTAATAATATCTTACTCTGAAGCCACCCTTAAAGCACTCAGTGGCTGCCGTTATACTTCCCTCGCTCTCCACAGGAGCCGTGAAGAGGCCTTGTCCATTCTTCCAACGAATTTATCAGCAATGTGGTGTCCCTCTTAAGCAAATGTCCCATACTGTAGACAGTAGTTGTCCATTTCCACCATTCTCCACTTTACTTCCAAGCTGGAACACTCTGGAGCTTCTCGTATTATTTGAGGAAATTCAGTGCATATTCTATAAATGAATAATAGGACAAACACATAATATATTAAATATAATATATATTCCAATTGATATTCCAGTAATAAGAGAAGATCCTGTTAGATATTTACAAGGCAGCCAAATAAGGCAATTACAATTTTGGATGCTTAGTGTTACACCTATATTGAAATGAGGATCTTTGAAATGATTATAGAGTTACCTTAGATTATTCAAGAAGAGGCATGCACGAACATTACCAAACTAACCTGTAGTATCTGGTTCAACAATTTCTACCACATCTCAGCTAGGTACTAGGTGATGGTTATTGAGTATTGATCAATAGGTACAGAATGACTTATGTTGCCAGAGCAATTTAGAATGTGCTGCTTTTCCTATGCATTTTACCTATTTCTTCTTCCACAGGCAGGTTCAGGTGGATATTTTAAGGTAGGTAAACCAGTAGACCTTTATCAATAATGTTTTTATAAGCACCCCATTCCTGTAAGGTTAGAAAAGAGACCATTAATATTCAATTAAAAAATTTTAATCATAAAAATTATTATTTTCTAATGTTAATCAGATACCAATACATAAAAAATATATTCAAAAATCTTCAGAAAAACATACCTTTTTTTGCGATCACCAATTGGGAATGCATTGGAATCACTCCATCCAACGATAATCTCAAATAAGATGCCTTCCTCAAAGCGCATCGATTATTAAAACGTCTCACTAAACATGAGAGGTCAGATCAGACCCTCTACATGAAATCTTCAAGTTTTAGTCCCATAATGGGCAGAACTTCTCTATCAAGAGAGGCAGAATGCCTCTCCGTGACGAGAATTGTATCTGCAAATGGTATCTCTCTTTTGATAGCTACCAGAAAGTCTTGAAGGGCAAAACATCTCAATCGGAATCCTGATCGTCGATGAGAATATTATTTTGCCAAAGGTAGCTTTCTATTGAGTGATACCATGAGGTACACAGACCCTCTTTCCATGGGCAGAACCTCTCGAACAGGAGAGGCATTACACCTCCCCTGAAGAGAACTGTATTCTGAAAATGGTAGCAACATTTGAGAGCTACCCCGTGGTACCCAGACCCACTCGATGAGCAAAATCTCTCGACCTGGAGGAGGCATCACACCACTCCATAGTGAGAATTTTATTCTGCTAGGGTAGCTCTCTTTTGAAGTTACCAGAAGGCACTCAGCAGGAGGGTTAAGGGGGAGATTCTAAGGTACGTAAACTAGTTTTCCTTGATCAATAATGTATTTATAAGCACCCCATTCCTGAAAGGTTAGAAAAGAGACCATTAATATTCAATTAAAAAATTTTAATCATAAAAATTATTATTTTCTAGTGATAATAAGATACCATTACTTAAAAAATATATTCTAAGATCGTCAGAAAAACATACCTTATTTTGCCATCACCATCATGCAAGCAGATCGACAACATTAATTATATGTTGGCATCATATAGGTACTGTCCTCAAAAGAAAAAAAAAGTATTGAAAGTATTCTTAATATTTGCTGCAATTTAATCGTCTGGCAACAAACCCGGGTCTTTTTGGAGGTACTTCCTATGCAGCACAACAGAAGATCACCATCTCTTACTATGTGTGAAAATTAAGGCAGAAATGGTTGCTTCAACTGCCTCAAACAACATCTTACTTTTCCCATATATTACTCATGAGAGAAATATTAAAGTGCTCTAGCATCGAACCCAGAAACAGCATGGCCTTATCTAATTGTTTTTCAAACAGAGTCTTAATATACTTCTTCCATCGCAGAGAGGACTCCGTATTATTTCGATAAGTGCATGAAAGGAATAATTAAAAACCATCTCAATTTGTTTTATTTGACAGATATATTTACCGCCCAGTATCAAACCCAGGTCTGGTGATTTTTCCTATGCAGTTTAACAGAAGATCACCGCCTCTAACTATGTGTAATAATTAGGTCATACATTGTTTAGGAAAACTTAGAGACCCATTTCAAAACAATGAATTGAAAATTTCAAGTCTGTGACACTTATAAAATATGGTTACAATTTTAATCCCCTATGAATAAATGAGTCAGTGAATGTATAATTAGGTATAATTGGATAAACATCTAAATGTTATAGGTAGAAGATGGATTAACAGATACAACTTTAATTCGTAATCATCATAAAGTCATGTTTGATACACCACTCTGTGTTACCAGTGCCTCAATGAGGCCATGGCAGTGAACGATGATGCACCTTCGGACAAGACCACACTTGCCCTTGCACGCAAAGTTCCCAAAATGGCGTGTGGAAAAACTACTACTAAATCGTCGACCCATATTGTGCCCAAAGCAGTGCAGAGCTTGTGTTAAAAATCTAATGCACTCAAACCAAACTAGCTTGGCATACTCTATGATCCGAAGGATTCGATACACAAAGAATATATTTCAATGAATATCTATGAACCTATTATTTTCCCATAAGAAGTTCAATTAGAAATGGATACCTTTCCAATAAAGAATAGCAATTACGCAACTGAAAAAGAATAATATTAATAACTTACTAATGTAAATTTTTAAAATTTGGACTCATAATTTTCCTTCAGTAAGGGTTTGTCAGAAAAAAAGAACACATTACATCTAAAGTATCAACCCATTTTCAGTAAAAATACAAAATTAATATTGTAAATCATAATAGTTCTGTGTAACAATATGCAAGTATTTTACGGTTACCTATAATATGACAAACATTTACCAAAATTGATATCATAAAGTATTTATTTATATTTGTTATTGCATATATTCTATACGTAATTTATAATTTTTAAAATCTATACTGGAACATTAAAATATCCAGACCAGTACGTGGGTAAAACCTAACCATGAAAAGCAAACCGTTGTTCAAATGCGATGAAATTCTGTCCCTTTCAAAAACACCAATAACAACAATCAAAACGAGAGCAAGGAAAACACCTACATGTCATTAAAACGCTATTTTTGGATACTTAAGAAGTAGCTCCAATGCATCACAAAAAAAATCTGATGTGTCCAGCACATGACTTTCTTCATGTATAAGATGTAATATTAAATTACGACAGTATTTTCAAAATCTATATTGAAAGTAAACTTAGAAGATAAGTGAATAATTTATATCATAATATCTTTTACATCACAAACATTATAAGTAATGTTTTTGGATAGATGATTGATAAAATAATGAAATTACATTTACTAAAACTTTTATAAACAATCGTATATACCTAAATATATTATTATCTAGATATATTTTACAATAACGGACATTTGCTTCGAAGAATAAAAAAAGCTCAACTTCCAGTTAAACCATTTGCTCCAAAAAATATTCAACTCTGATAGCACACCACAGTATATATGTGAAGTTTGGTACTAATAGGGATAATAGTTTTCACGTTAGAGCGCCCACAAGCACACACACACACACAAACTTCTTTCTAAAAATGGTCAGAATGTATTCTAGGGACCCCAAAACATGTATTTCCGTTGAAATCCCGTAGTCAAATTCTTTCATGAAAACAATACTTTCTAAATACTATGAATATGGAGAAAGTAAAAATCCAAATAGTATGAAGGATTTGACCCTAAAATACATTGTATATTGTACATTAGCAATAACAAAAGTGTAAAATATTCTACCGCTATTCAAAGAGTCTAAACAATTTTGGTTACAGACCACTCATTGCCAATTCCACTTCCATTATTTCATTGAATTTAAAAAAAGAAATCCAACAAAGCGAACCAAATGATAGCTTAAATGTAGTGTAACCACAAGGATGATCATGGAAATAAATCAAATTTCCAGAAATACATCCCACAACCTTTGTCCATGATCTCCAATTTGAAATATTCGTATAACTATAATAAAATCTGCTAGTTAAGATGGCTGACTTCAATGAAAATTGACGATATCGTAATGCAAGCTGTATAACAGAACATATTGACAGTAATTGCAATATTATATCTAAATATATATTATAACTCAATTAAGGCATGCAATATATATAAAATAATTATGAACTCTCCAGAATATTATGATCATGTGTCCCCGAATCTAGCATAGAGCAATGTGAAAGGAAAAGCCGGAGCAAACATATTTTGGAATGACAGGATTTAACAGTACTTCCTACAGAACTAACCGAAAGCCACAACAATTCAACAGAGGCAAACTGGAGCAAGACCTTATGAAAAAAATGGCTTGTTTTCCCCATCACACATCCAAAATCCACTGTATCATCCTTTTAACCCAATTAACTTATCATTACCGATTAAAAACATAAATTGACATGACATAACACCATTGAAACTTGATAAAAGAAATAATTAGGTCATACATTGTTTTGGAAAACTTAGAGACCCCAATCTAGCATAGAGCAATATGAAAGGAAAAGCCGGAGCAAACATATTTTGAAATGACAGGATTTAACAGTACTTTCTACAGAACTAACGGAAAGCCACAACAATTCAACAGAGGCAAATTGGAGCAAGAGCTTATGAAAAAAATGGCTTGTTTTCCCCATCACACATCCTAAATCCACTGTATCATCCTTGAAACCCAATTAACTTATCATTACCGATTAAAAACATAAATTGACATGACATAACCCCATTGGAACTTGATCAAAGAAATAATTAGGTCATACATTGTTTTGGAAAACTTAGAGACGTATTTCAAAACAATGAATTGAAAAAAATATATGTAATAATATCTTACTCTGAAGCCACCCTTAAAGCACTCAGTGGCTGCCGTTATACTTCCCTCGCTCTCCACAGGAGCCGTGAAGAGGCCTTGTCCATTCTTCCAACGAATTTATCAGCAATGTGGTGTCCCTCTTAAGCAAATGTCCCATACTGTAGACAGTAGTTGTCCATTTCCACCATTCTCCACTTTACTTCCAAGCTGGAACACTCTGGAGCTTCTCGTATTATTTGAGGAAATTCAGTGCATATTCTATACATGAATAATAGGACAAACACATAATATATTAAATATAATATATATTCCAATTGATATTCCAGTAATAAGAGAAGATCCTGTTAGATATTTACAAGGCAGCCAAATAAGGCAATTACAATTTTGGATGCTTAGTGTTACACCTATATTGAAATGAGGATCTTTGAAATGATTATAGAGTTACCTTAGATTATTCAAGAAGAGGCCTGCACGAACATTACCAAACTAACCTGTAGTATCTGGTTCAACAATTTCTACCACATCTCAGCTTGGTACTAGGTGATGGTTATTGAGTATTGATCAATAGGTACAGAATGACTTATGTTGCCAGAGCAATTTAGAATGTGCTGCTTTTCCTATGCATTTTACCTATTTCTTCTTCCACAGGCAGGTTCAGGTGGATATTTTAAGGTAGGTAAACCAGTAGACCTTTATCAATAATGTTTTTATAAGCACCCCATTCCTGTAAGGTTAGAAAAGAGACCATTAATATTCAATTAAAAAGTTTTAATCATAAAAATTATTATTTTCTAATGTTAATCAGATACCAATACTTAAAAAATATATTCAAAAATCTTCAGAAAAACATACCTTTTTTTGCGATCACCAATTGGGAATGCATTGGAATCACTCCATCCAACGATAATCTCAAATAAGATGCCTTCCTCAAAGCGCATCGATTATTAAAACGTCTCACTAAACATGAGAGGTCAGATCAGACCCTCTACATGAAATCTTCAAGTTTTAGTCCCATAATGGGCAGAACTTCTCTATCAAGAGAGGCAGAATGCCTCTCCGTGACGAGAATTGTATCTGCAAATGGTATCTCTCTTTTGATAGCTACCAGAAAGTCTTGAAGGGCAAAACATCTCAATCGGAATCCTGATCGTCGATGAGAATATTATTTTGCCAAAGGTAGCTTTCTATTGAGTGATACCATGAGGTACACAGACCCTCTTTCCATGGGCAGAACCTCTCGAACAGGAGAGGCATTACACCTCCCCTGAAGAGAACTGTATTCTGAAAATGGTAGCAACATTTGAGAGCTACCCCGTGGTACCCAGACCCACTCGATGAGCAAAATCTCTCGACCTGGAGGAGGCATCACACCACTCCATAGTGAGAATTTTATTCTGCTAGGGTAGCTCTCTTTTGAAGTTACCAGAAGGCACTCAGCAGGAGGGTTAAGGGGGAGATTCTAAGGTACGTAAACTAGTTTTCCTTGATCAATAATGTATTTATAAGCACCCCATACCTGAAAGGTTAGAAAAGAGACCATTAATATTCAATTAAAAAATTTTAATCATAAAAATTATTATTTTCTAGTGATAATAAGATACCATTACTTAAAAAATATATTCTAAGATCTTCAGAAAAACATACCTTATTTTGCCATCACCATCATGCAAGCAGATCGACAACATTAATTATATGTTGGCATCATATAGGTACTGTCCTCAAAAGAAAAAAAAAAGTATTGAAAGTATTCTTAACATTTGCTGCAATTTAATCGTTTGGCAACAAACCCGGGTCTTTTTGGAGGTACTTCCTATGCAGCACAACAGAAGATCACCATCTCTTACTATGTGTGAAAATTAAGGCAGAAATGGTTGCTTCAACTGCCTCAAACAACATCTTACTTTTCCCATATATTACTCATGAGAGAAATATTAAAGTGCTCTAGCATCGAACCCAGAAACAGAATGGTCTTATCTAATTGTTTTTCAAACAGAGTCTTAATATACTTCTTCCATCGCAGCGAGGACTCCGTATTATTTCGATAAGTGCATGAAAGGAATAATTAAAAACCATCTCAATTTGTTTTATTTGACAGATATATTTACCGCCCAGTATCAAACCCAGGTCTGGTGATTTTTCCTATGCAGTTTAACAGAAGATCACCACCTCTAACTATGTGTAATAATTAGGTCATACATTGTTTTGGAAAACTTAGAGACCCATTTCAAAACAATGAATTGAAAATTTCAAGTCTGTGACACTTATGAAATATGGTTACAATTTTAATCCCCTATGAATAAATGAGTCAGTGAATGTATAATTAGGTATAATTGGATAAACATCTAAATGTTATAGGTAGAAGATGGATTAACAGATACAACTTTAATTCGTAATCATCATAAAGTCATGTTTGATACACCACTCTGTGTTACCAGTGCCTCAATGAGGCCATGGCAGTGAACGATGATGCACCTTCGGACAAGACCACACTTGCCCTTGCACGCAAAGTTCCCAAAATGGCGTGTGGAAAAACTACTACTAAATCGTCGACCCATATTGTGCCCAAAGCAGTGCGGAGCTTGTGTTAAAAATCTAATGCACTCAATCCAAACTAGCTTGGGATACTCTATGATCCGAAGGATTCGATACACAAAGAATATATTTCAATGAATATCTATGAACCTATTATTTTCCCATAAGAAGTTCAATTAGAAATGGATACCTTTCCAATAAAGAATAGCAATTACGCAACTGAAAAAGAATAATATTAATAACTTACTAATGTAAATTTTTAAAATTTGGACTCATAATTTTCCTTCAGTAAGGGTTTGTCAGAAAAAAAGAACACATTACATCTAAAGTATCAACCCATTTTCAGTAAAAATACAAAATTAATATTGTAAATCATAATAGTTCTGTGTAAGAATATGCAAGTATTTTACGGTTACCTAAAATATGACAAACATTTACCAAAATTGATATCATAAAGTATTTATTTATATTTGTTATTGCATATATTCTATACGTAATTTATAATTTTTAAAATCTATACTGGAACATTAAAATATCCAGACCAGTACATGGGTAAAACCTAACCATGAAAAGCAAACCGTTGTTCAAATGCGATGAAATTCTGTCCCTTTCAAAAACACCAATAACAACAATCAAAACGAGAGCAAGGAAAACACCTACATGTCATTAAAACGCTATTTTTGGATACTTAAGAAGTAGCTCCAATGCATCACAAAAAAAATCTGATGTGTCCAGCACATGACTTTCTTTATGTATAAGATGTAATATTAATTTACGACAGTATTTTCAAAATCTATATTCAAACTAAACTTAGAAGATAAGTGAATAATTTATATCATAATATCTTTTACATCACAAACATTATAAGTAATGTTTTTGGGGACATGTTTGATAAAATAATGAAATTACATTTACTAAAACTTTTATAAACAATTGTATATACCTAAATATATTATTATCTAGATATATTTTACAATAACGGACATTTGCTTCGAAGAATAAAAAAAGCTCAACTTCCACTTAAACCATTTGCTCCAAAAAATATTCAACTCTGATAGCACACCACAGTATATATGTGAAGTTTGGTACTAATAGGGATAATAGTTTTCACGTTAGAGCGCCCACAAGCACACACACACACACAAACTTCTTTCTAAAAATGGTCAGAATGTATTCTAGGGACCCCAAAACATGTATTTCCGTTGAAATCCCGTAGTCAAATTCTTTCATGAAAACAATACTTTCTAAATACTATGAATATGGAGAAAGTAAAAATCCAAATAGTATGAAGGATTTGACCCTAAAATACATTGTATATTGTACATTAGCAATAACAAAAGTGTAAAATATTCTACCGCTATTCAAAGAGTCTAAACAATTTTGGTTACAGACCACTCATTGCCAATTCCACTTCCATTATTTCATTGAATTTAAAAAAAGAAATCCAACAAAGCGAACCAAATGATAGCTTAAATGTAGTGTAACCACAAGGATGATCATGGAAATAAATCAAATTTCCAGAAATACATCCCACAACCTTTGTCCATGATCTCCAATTTGAAATATTCGTATAACTATAATAAAATCTGCTAGTTAAGATGGCTGACTTCAATGAAAATTGACGATATCGTAATGCAAGCTGTATAACAGAACATATTGACAGTAATTGCAATATTATATCTAAATATATATTATAACTCAATTAAGGCATGCAATATATATAAAATAATTATGAACTCTCCAGAATATTATGATCATGTGTCCCCGAATCTAGCATAGAGCAATGTGAAAGGAAAAGCCAGAACAAACATATTTTGGAATGACAGGATTTAACAGTACTTCCTACAGAACTAACCGAAAGCCACAACTATTCAACAGAGGCAAACTGGAGCAAGACCTTATGAAAAAAATGCCTTGTTTTCCCCATCACACATCCAAAATCCACTGTATCATCCTTTTAACCCAATTAACTTATCATTACCGATTAAAAACATAAATTGACATGACATAACACCATTGAAACTTGATAAAAGAAATAATTAGGTCATACATTGTTTTGGAAAACTTAGAGACGCATTTCAAAACAATGAATTGAAAAAAATATATGTAATAATATCTTACTCTGAAGCCACCCTTAAAGCACTCAGTGGCTGCCGTTATACTTCCCTCGCTCTCCACAGGAGCCGTGAAGAGGCCTTGTCCATTCTTCCAACGAATTTATCAGCAATGTGGTGTCCCTCTTAAGCAAATGTCCCATACTGTAGACAGTAGTTGTCCATTTCCACCATTCTCCACTTTACTTCCAAGCTGGAACACTCTGGAGCTTCTCGTATTATTTGAGGAAATTCAGTGCATATTCTATACATGAATAATAGGACAAACACATAATATATTAAATATAATATATATTCCAATTGATATTCCAGTAATAAGAGAAGATCCTGTTAGATATTTACAAGGCAGCCAAATAAGGCAATGACAATTTTGGATGCTTAGTGTTACACCTATATTGAAATGAGGATCTTTGAAATGATTATAGAGTTACCTTAGATTATTCAAGAAGAGGCCTGCACGAACATTACCAAACTAACCTGTAGTATCTGGTTCAACAATTTCTACCACATCTCAGCTTGGTACTAGGTGATGGTTATTGAGTATTGATCAATAGGTACAGAATGACTTATGTTGCCAGAGCAATTTAGAATGTGCTGCTTTTCCTATGCATTTTACCTATTTCTTCTTCCACAGGCAGGTTCAGGTGGATATTTTAAGGTAGGTAAACCAGTAGACCTTTATCAATAATGTTTTTATAAGCACCCCATTCCTGTAAGGTTAGAAAAGAGACCATTAATATTCAATTAAAAAATTTTAATCATAAAAATTATTATTTTCTAATGTTAATCAGATACCAATACATAAAAAATATATTCAAAAATCTTCAGAAAAACATACCTTTTTTTGCGATCACCAATTGGGAATGCATTGGAATCACTCCATCCAACGATAATCTCAAATAAGATGCCTTCCTCAAAGCACATCGATTATTAAAACGTCTCACTAAACATGAGAGGTCAGATCAGACCCTCTACATGAAATCTTCAAGTTTTAGTCCCATAATGGGCAGAACTTCTCTATCAAGAGAGGCAGAATGCCTCTCCGTGACGAGAATTGTATCTGCAAATGGTATCTCTCTTTTGATAGCTACCAGAAAGTCTTGAAGGGCAAAACATCTCAATCGGAATCCTGATCGTCGATGAGAATATTATTTTGCCAAAGGTAGCTTTCTATTGAGTGATACCATGAGGTACACAGACCCTCTTTCCATGGGCAGAACCTCTCGAACAGGAGAGGCATTACACCTCCCCTGAAGAGAACTGTATTCTGAAAATGGTAGCAACATTTGAGAGCTACCCCGTGGTACCCAGACCCACTCGATGAGCAAAATCTCTCGACCTGGAGGAGGCATCACACCACTCCATAGTGAGAATTTTATTCTGCTAGGGTAGCTCTCTTTTGAAGTTACCAGAAGGCACTCAGCAGGAGGGTTAAGGGGGAGATTCTAAGGTACGTAAACTAGTTTTCCTTGATCAATAATGTATTTATAAGCACCCCATTCCTGAAAGGTTAGAAAAGAGACCATTAATATTCAATTAAAAAATTTTAATCATAAAAATTATTATTTTCTAGTGATAATAAGATACCATTACTTAAAAAATATATTCTAAGATCGTCAGAAAAACATACCTTATTTTGCCATCACCATCATGCAAGCAGATCGACAACATTAATTATATGTTGGCATCATATAGGTACTGTCCTCAAAAGAAAAAAAAAGTATTGAAAGTATTCTTAATATTTGCTGCAATTTAATCGTCTGGCAACAAACCCGGGTCTTTTTGGAGGTACTTCCTATGCAGCACAACAGAAGATCACCATCTCTTACTATGTGTGAAAATTAAGGCAGAAATGGTTGCTTCAACTGCCTCAAACAACATCTTACTTTTCCCATATATTACTCATGAGAGAAATATTAAAGTGCTCTAGCATCGAACCCAGAAACAGCATGGCCTTATCTAATTGTTTTTCAAACAGAGTCTTAATATACTTCTTCCATCGCAGAGAGGACTCCGTATTATTTCGATAAGTGCATGAAAGGAATAATTAAAAACCATCTCAATTTGTTTTATTTGACAGATATATTTACCGCCCAGTATCAAACCCAGGTCTGGTGATTTTTCCTATGCAGTTTAACAGAAGATCACCGCCTCTAACTATGTGTAATAATTAGGTCATACATTGTTTAGGAAAACTTAGAGACCCATTTCAAAACAATGAATTGAAAATTTCAAGTCTGTGACACTTATAAAATATGGTTACAATTTTAATCCCCTATGAATAAATGAGTCAGTGAATGTATAATTAGGTATAATTGGATAAACATCTAAATGTTATAGGTAGAAGATGGATTAACAGATACAACTTTAATTCGTAATCATCATAAAGTCATGTTTGATACACCACTCTGTGTTACCAGTGCCTCAATGAGGCCATGGCAGTGAACGATGATGCACCTTCGGACAAGACCACACTTGCCCTTGCACGCAAAGTTCCCAAAATGGCGTGTGGAAAAACTACTACTAAATCGTCGACCCATATTGTGCCCAAAGCAGTGCAGAGCTTGTGTTAAAAATCTAATGCACTCAAACCAAACTAGCTTGGCATACTCTATGATCCGAAGGATTCGATACACAAAGAATATATTTCAATGAATATCTATGAACCTATTATTTTCCCATAAGAAGTTCAATTAGAAATGGATACCTTTCCAATAAAGAATAGCAATTACGCAACTGAAAAAGAATAATATTAATAACTTACTAATGTAAATTTTTAAAATTTGGACTCATAATTTTCCTTCAGTAAGGGTTTGTCAGAAAAAAAGAACACATTACATCTAAAGTATCAACCCATTTTCAGTAAAAATACAAAATTAATATTGTAAATCATAATAGTTCTGTGTAACAATATGCAAGTATTTTACGGTTACCTATAATATGACAAACATTTACCAAAATTGATATCATAAAGTATTTATTTATATTTGTTATTGCATATATTCTATACGTAATTTATAATTTTTAAAATCTATACTGGAACATTAAAATATCCAGACCAGTACGTGGGTAAAACCTAACCATGAAAAGCAAACCGTTGTTCAAATGCGATGAAATTCTGTCCCTTTCAAAAACACCAATAACAACAATCAAAACGAGAGCAAGGAAAACACCTACATGTCATTAAAACGCTATTTTTGGATACTTAAGAAGTAGCTCCAATGCATCACAAAAAAAATCTGATGTGTCCAGCACATGACTTTCTTCATGTATAAGATGTAATATTAAATTACGACAGTATTTTCAAAATCTATATTGAAAGTAAACTTAGAAGATAAGTGAATAATTTATATCATAATATCTTTTACATCACAAACATTATAAGTAATGTTTTTGGATAGATGATTGATAAAATAATGAAATTACATTTACTAAAACTTTTATAAACAATCGTATATACCTAAATATATTATTATCTAGATATATTTTACAATAACGGACATTTGCTTCGAAGAATAAAAAAAGCTCAACTTCCAGTTAAACCATTTGCTCCAAAAAATATTCAACTCTGATAGCACACCACAGTATATATGTGAAGTTTGGTACTAATAGGGATAATAGTTTTCACGTTAGAGCGCCCACAAGCACACACACACACACAAACTTCTTTCTAAAAATGGTCAGAATGTATTCTAGGGACCCCAAAACATGTATTTCCGTTGAAATCCCGTAGTCAAATTCTTTCATGAAAACAATACTTTCTAAATACTATGAATATGGAGAAAGTAAAAATCCAAATAGTATGAAGGATTTGACCCTAAAATACATTGTATATTGTACATTAGCAATAACAAAAGTGTAAAATATTCTACCGCTATTCAAAGAGTCTAAACAATTTTGGTTACAGACCACTCATTGCCAATTCCACTTCCATTATTTCATTGAATTTAAAAAAAGAAATCCAACAAAGCGAACCAAATGATAGCTTAAATGTAGTGTAACCACAAGGATGATCATGGAAATAAATCAAATTTCCAGAAATACATCCCACAACCTTTGTCCATGATCTCCAATTTGAAATATTCGTATAACTATAATAAAATCTGCTAGTTAAGATGGCTGACTTCAATGAAAATTGACGATATCGTAATGCAAGCTGTATAACAGAACATATTGACAGTAATTGCAATATTATATCTAAATATATATTATAACTCAATTAAGGCATGCAATATATATAAAATAATTATGAACTCTCCAGAATATTATGATCATGTGTCCCCGAATCTAGCATAGAGCAATGTGAAAGGAAAAGCCGGAGCAAACATATTTTGGAATGACAGGATTTAACAGTACTTCCTACAGAACTAACCGAAAGCCACAACAATTCAACAGAGGCAAACTGGAGCAAGACCTTATGAAAAAAATGGCTTGTTTTCCCCATCACACATCCAAAATCCACTGTATCATCCTTTTAACCCAATTAACTTATCATTACCGATTAAAAACATAAATTGACATGACATAACACCATTGAAACTTGATAAAAGAAATAATTAGGTCATACATTGTTTTGGAAAACTTAGAGACCCCAATCTAGCATAGAGCAATATGAAAGGAAAAGCCGGAGCAAACATATTTTGAAATGACAGGATTTAACAGTACTTTCTACAGAACTAACGGAAAGCCACAACAATTCAACAGAGGCAAATTGGAGCAAGAGCTTATGAAAAAAATGGCTTGTTTTCCCCATCACACATCCTAAATCCACTGTATCATCCTTGAAACCCAATTAACTTATCATTACCGATTAAAAACATAAATTGACATGACATAACCCCATTGGAACTTGATCAAAGAAATAATTAGGTCATACATTGTTTTGGAAAACTTAGAGACGTATTTCAAAACAATGAATTGAAAAAAATATATGTAATAATATCTTACTCTGAAGCCACCCTTAAAGCACTCAGTGGCTGCCGTTATACTTCCCTCGCTCTCCACAGGAGCCGTGAAGAGGCCTTGTCCATTCTTCCAACGAATTTATCAGCAATGTGGTGTCCCTCTTAAGCAAATGTCCCATACTGTAGACAGTAGTTGTCCATTTCCACCATTCTCCACTTTACTTCCAAGCTGGAACACTCTGGAGCTTCTCGTATTATTTGAGGAAATTCAGTGCATATTCTATACATGAATAATAGGACAAACACATAATATATTAAATATAATATATATTCCAATTGATATTCCAGTAATAAGAGAAGATCCTGTTAGATATTTACAAGGCAGCCAAATAAGGCAATTACAATTTTGGATGCTTAGTGTTACACCTATATTGAAATGAGGATCTTTGAAATGATTATAGAGTTACCTTAGATTATTCAAGAAGAGGCCTGCACGAACATTACCAAACTAACCTGTAGTATCTGGTTCAACAATTTCTACCACATCTCAGCTTGGTACTAGGTGATGGTTATTGAGTATTGATCAATAGGTACAGAATGACTTATGTTGCCAGAGCAATTTAGAATGTGCTGCTTTTCCTATGCATTTTACCTATTTCTTCTTCCACAGGCAGGTTCAGGTGGATATTTTAAGGTAGGTAAACCAGTAGACCTTTATCAATAATGTTTTTATAAGCACCCCATTCCTGTAAGGTTAGAAAAGAGACCATTAATATTCAATTAAAAAGTTTTAATCATAAAAATTATTATTTTCTAATGTTAATCAGATACCAATACTTAAAAAATATATTCAAAAATCTTCAGAAAAACATACCTTTTTTTGCGATCACCAATTGGGAATGCATTGGAATCACTCCATCCAACGATAATCTCAAATAAGATGCCTTCCTCAAAGCGCATCGATTATTAAAACGTCTCACTAAACATGAGAGGTCAGATCAGACCCTCTACATGAAATCTTCAAGTTTTAGTCCCATAATGGGCAGAACTTCTCTATCAAGAGAGGCAGAATGCCTCTCCGTGACGAGAATTGTATCTGCAAATGGTATCTCTCTTTTGATAGCTACCAGAAAGTCTTGAAGGGCAAAACATCTCAATCGGAATCCTGATCGTCGATGAGAATATTATTTTGCCAAAGGTAGCTTTCTATTGAGTGATACCATGAGGTACACAGACCCTCTTTCCATGGGCAGAACCTCTCGAACAGGAGAGGCATTACACCTCCCCTGAAGAGAACTGTATTCTGAAAATGGTAGCAACATTTGAGAGCTACCCCGTGGTACCCAGACCCACTCGATGAGCAAAATCTCTCGACCTGGAGGAGGCATCACACCACTCCATAGTGAGAATTTTATTCTGCTAGGGTAGCTCTCTTTTGAAGTTACCAGAAGGCACTCAGCAGGAGGGTTAAGGGGGAGATTCTAAGGTACGTAAACTAGTTTTCCTTGATCAATAATGTATTTATAAGCACCCCATACCTGAAAGGTTAGAAAAGAGACCATTAATATTCAATTAAAAAATTTTAATCATAAAAATTATTATTTTCTAGTGATAATAAGATACCATTACTTAAAAAATATATTCTAAGATCTTCAGAAAAACATACCTTATTTTGCCATCACCATCATGCAAGCAGATCGACAACATTAATTATATGTTGGCATCATATAGGTACTGTCCTCAAAAGAAAAAAAAAAGTATTGAAAGTATTCTTAACATTTGCTGCAATTTAATCGTTTGGCAACAAACCCGGGTCTTTTTGGAGGTACTTCCTATGCAGCACAACAGAAGATCACCATCTCTTACTATGTGTGAAAATTAAGGCAGAAATGGTTGCTTCAACTGCCTCAAACAACATCTTACTTTTCCCATATATTACTCATGAGAGAAATATTAAAGTGCTCTAGCATCGAACCCAGAAACAGAATGGTCTTATCTAATTGTTTTTCAAACAGAGTCTTAATATACTTCTTCCATCGCAGCGAGGACTCCGTATTATTTCGATAAGTGCATGAAAGGAATAATTAAAAACCATCTCAATTTGTTTTATTTGACAGATATATTTACCGCCCAGTATCAAACCCAGGTCTGGTGATTTTTCCTATGCAGTTTAACAGAAGATCACCACCTCTAACTATGTGTAATAATTAGGTCATACATTGTTTTGGAAAACTTAGAGACCCATTTCAAAACAATGAATTGAAAATTTCAAGTCTGTGACACTTATGAAATATGGTTACAATTTTAATCCCCTATGAATAAATGAGTCAGTGAATGTATAATTAGGTATAATTGGATAAACATCTAAATGTTATAGGTAGAAGATGGATTAACAGATACAACTTTAATTCGTAATCATCATAAAGTCATGTTTGATACACCACTCTGTGTTACCAGTGCCTCAATGAGGCCATGGCAGTGAACGATGATGCACCTTCGGACAAGACCACACTTGCCCTTGCACGCAAAGTTCCCAAAATGGCGTGTGGAAAAACTACTACTAAATCGTCGACCCATATTGTGCCCAAAGCAGTGCGGAGCTTGTGTTAAAAATCTAATGCACTCAATCCAAACTAGCTTGGGATACTCTATGATCCGAAGGATTCGATACACAAAGAATATATTTCAATGAATATCTATGAACCTATTATTTTCCCATAAGAAGTTCAATTAGAAATGGATACCTTTCCAATAAAGAATAGCAATTACGCAACTGAAAAAGAATAATATTAATAACTTACTAATGTAAATTTTTAAAATTTGGACTCATAATTTTCCTTCAGTAAGGGTTTGTCAGAAAAAAAGAACACATTACATCTAAAGTATCAACCCATTTTCAGTAAAAATACAAAATTAATATTGTAAATCATAATAGTTCTGTGTAAGAATATGCAAGTATTTTACGGTTACCTAAAATATGACAAACATTTACCAAAATTGATATCATAAAGTATTTATTTATATTTGTTATTGCATATATTCTATACGTAATTTATAATTTTTAAAATCTATACTGGAACATTAAAATATCCAGACCAGTACATGGGTAAAACCTAACCATGAAAAGCAAACCGTTGTTCAAATGCGATGAAATTCTGTCCCTTTCAAAAACACCAATAACAACAATCAAAACGAGAGCAAGGAAAACACCTACATGTCATTAAAACGCTATTTTTGGATACTTAAGAAGTAGCTCCAATGCATCACAAAAAAAATCTGATGTGTCCAGCACATGACTTTCTTTATGTATAAGATGTAATATTAATTTACGACAGTATTTTCAAAATCTATATTCAAACTAAACTTAGAAGATAAGTGAATAATTTATATCATAATATCTTTTACATCACAAACATTATAAGTAATGTTTTTGGGGACATGTTTGATAAAATAATGAAATTACATTTACTAAAACTTTTATAAACAATTGTATATACCTAAATATATTATTATCTAGATATATTTTACAATAACGGACATTTGCTTCGAAGAATAAAAAAAGCTCAACTTCCACTTAAACCATTTGCTCCAAAAAATATTCAACTCTGATAGCACACCACAGTATATATGTGAAGTTTGGTACTAATAGGGATAATAGTTTTCACGTTAGAGCGCCCACAAGCACACACACACACACAAACTTCTTTCTAAAAATGGTCAGAATGTATTCTAGGGACCCCAAAACATGTATTTCCGTTGAAATCCCGTAGTCAAATTCTTTCATGAAAACAATACTTTCTAAATACTATGAATATGGAGAAAGTAAAAATCCAAATAGTATGAAGGATTTGACCCTAAAATACATTGTATATTGTACATTAGCAATAACAAAAGTGTAAAATATTCTACCGCTATTCAAAGAGTCTAAACAATTTTGGTTACAGACCACTCATTGCCAATTCCACTTCCATTATTTCATTGAATTTAAAAAAAGAAATCCAACAAAGCGAACCAAATGATAGCTTAAATGTAGTGTAACCACAAGGATGATCATGGAAATAAATCAAATTTCCAGAAATACATCCCACAACCTTTGTCCATGATCTCCAATTTGAAATATTCGTATAACTATAATAAAATCTGCTAGTTAAGATGGCTGACTTCAATGAAAATTGACGATATCGTAATGCAAGCTGTATAACAGAACATATTGACAGTAATTGCAATATTATATCTAAATATATATTATAACTCAATTAAGGCATGCAATATATATAAAATAATTATGAACTCTCCAGAATATTATGATCATGTGTCCCCGAATCTAGCATAGAGCAATGTGAAAGGAAAAGCCGGAGCAAACATATTTTGGAATGACAGGATTTAACAGTACTTCCTACAGAACTAACCGAAAGCCACAACAATTCAACAGAGGCAAACTGGAGCAAGACCTTATGAAAAAAATGGCTTGTTTTCCCCATCACACATCCAAAATCCACTGTATCATCCTTTTAACCCAATTAACTTATCATTACCGATTAAAAACATAAATTGACATGACATAACACCATTGAAACTTGATAAAAGAAATAATTAGGTCATACATTGTTTTGGAAAACCTAGAGACCCCAATCTAGCATAGAGCAATATGAAAGGAAAAGCCGGAGCAAACATAGTTTGAAATGGCAGGATTTAACAGTACTTTCTACAGAACTAACGGAAAGCCACAACAATTCAACAGAGGCAAATTGGAGCAAGAGCTTATGAAAAAAATGGCTTGTTTTCCCCATCACACATCCTAAATCCACTGTATCATCCTTGAAACCCAATTAACTTATCATTACCGATTAAAAACATAAATTGACATGACATAACCCCATTGGAACTTGATCAAAGAAATAATTAGGTCATACATTGTTTTGGAAAACTTAGAGACGCATTTCAAAACAATGAATTGAAAAAAATATATGTAATAATATCTTACTCTGAAGCCACCCTTAAAGCACTCAGTGGCTGCCGTTATACTTCCCTCGCTCTCCACAGGAACCGTGGAAGGCCTTGTCCATTCTTCCAACGAATTTATCAGCAATGTGGTGTCCCTCTTAAGCAAATGTCCCATACTGTAGACAGTAGTTGTCCATTTCCATCATTCTCCACTTTACTTCCAAGCTGGAACACTCTGGAGCTTCTCGTATTATTTGAGGAAATTCAGTGCATATTCTATACATGAATAATAGGACAAACACATAATATATTAAATATAATATATATTCCAATTGATATTCCAGTAATAAGAGAAGATCCTGTTAGATATTTACAAGGCAGCCAAATAAGGCAATTACAATTTTGGATGCTTAGTGTTACACCTATATTGAAATGAGGATCTTTGAAATGATTATAGAGTTACCTTAGATTATTCAAGAGGAGAGCCTGCACGAACCTTACCAAACTAACCTGTAGTATCTGGTTCAACAATTTCTACCACATCTCAGCTTGGTACTAGGTGATGGTTATTGAGTATTGATCAATAGGTACAGAATGACTTATGTTGCCAGAGCAATTTAGAATGTGCTGCTTTTCCTATGCATTTTACCTATTTCTTCTTCCACAGGCAGGTTCAGGTGGATATTTTAAGGTAGGTAAACCAGTAGACCTTTATCAATAATGTTTTTATAAGCACCCCATTCCTGTAAGGTTAGAAAAGAGACCATTAATATTCAATTAAAAAATTTTAATCATAAAAATTATTATTTTCTAATGTTAATCAGATACCAATACATAAAAAATATATTCAAAAATCTTCAGAAAAACATACCTTTTTTTGCGATCACCAATTGGGAATGCATTGGAATCACTCCATCCAACGATAATCTCAAATAAGATGCCTTTCTCAAAGCGCATCGATTATTAAAACGTCTCACTAAACATGAGAGGTCAGATCAGACCCTCTACATGAAATCTTCAAGTTTTAGTCCCATAATGGGCAGAACTTCTCTATCAAGAGAGGCAGAATGCCTCTCCGTGACGAGAATTGTATCTGCAAATGGTATCTCTCTTTTGATAGCTACCAGAAAGTCTTGAAGGGCAAAACATCTCAATCGGAATCCTGATCGTCGATGAGAATATTATTTTGCCAAAGGTAGCTTTCTATTGAGTGATACCATGAGGTACACAGACCCTCTTTCCATGGGCAGAACCTCTCGAACAGGAGAGGCATTACACCTCCCCTGAAGAGAACTGTATTCTGAAAATGGTAGCAACATTTGAGAGCTACCCCGTGGTACCCAGACCCACTCGATGAGCAAAATCTCTCGACCTGGAGGAGGCATCACACCACTCCATAGTGAGAATTTTATTCTGCTAGGGTAGCTCTCTTTTGAAGTTACCAGAAGGCACTCAGCAGGAGGGTTAAGGGGGAGATTCTAAGGTACGTAAACTAGTTTTCCTTGATCAATAATGTATTTATAAGCACCCCATTCCTGAAAGGTTAGAAAAGAGACCATTAATATTCAATTAAAAAATTTTAATCATAAAAATTATTATTTTCTAGTGATAATAAGATACCATTACTTAAAAAATATATTCTAAGATCGTCAGAAAAACATACCTTATTTTGCCATCACCATCATGCAAGCAGATCGACAACATTAATTATATGTTGGCATCATATAGGTACTGTCCTCAAAAGAAAAAAAAAGTATTGAAAGTATTCTTAATATTTGCTGCAATTTAATCGTCTGGCAACAAACCCGGGTCTTTTTGGAGGTACTTCCTATGCAGCACAACAGAAGATCACCATCTCTTACTATGTGTGAAAATTAAGGCAGAAATGGTTGCTTCAACTGCCTCAAACAACATCTTACTTTTCCCATATATTACTCATGAGAGAAATATTAAAGTGCTCTAGCATCGAACCCAGAAACAGCATGGCCTTATCTAATTGTTTTTCAAACAGAGTCTTAATATACTTCTTCCATCGCAGAGAGGACTCCGTATTATTTCGATAAGTGCATGAAAGGAATAATTAAAAACCATCTCAATTTGTTTTATTTGACAGATATATTTACCACCCAGTATCAAACCCAGGTCTGGTGATTTTTCCTATGCAGTTTAACAGAAGATCACCGCCTCTAACTATGTGTAATAATTAGGTCATACATTGTTTAGGAAAACTTAGAGACCCATTTCAAAACAATGAATTGAAAATTTCAAGTCTGTGACACTTATAAAATATGGTTACAATTTTAATCCCCTATGAATAAATGAGTCAGTGAATGTATAATTAGGTATAATTGGATAAACATCTAAATGTTATAGGTAGAAGATGGATTAACAGATACAACTTTAATTCGTAATCATCATAAAGTCATGTTTGATACACCACTCTGTGTTACCAGTGCCTCAATGAGGCCATGGCAGTGAACGATGATGCACCTTCGGACAAGACCACACTTGCCCTTGCACGCAAAGTTCCCAAAATGGCGTGTGGAAAAACTACTACTAAATCGTCGACCCATATTGTGCCCAAAGCAGTGCAGAGCTTGTGTTAAAAATCTAATGCACTCAAACCAAACTAGCTTGGCATACTCTATGATCCGAAGGATTCGATACACAAAGAATATATTTCAATGAATATCTATGAACCTATTATTTTCCCATAAGAAGTTCAATTAGAAATGGATACCTTTCCAATAAAGAATAGCAATTACGCAACTGAAAAAGAATAATATTAATAACTTACTAATGTAAATTTTTAAAATTTGGACTCATAATTTTCCTTCAGTAAGGGTTTGTCAGAAAAAAAGAACACATTACATCTAAAGTATCAACCCATTTTCAGTAAAAATACAAAATTAATATTGTAAATCATAATAGTTCTGTGTAACAATATGCAAGTATTTTACGGTTACCTATAATATGACAAACATTTACCAAAATTGATATCATAAAGTATTTATTTATATTTGTTATTGCATATATTCTATACGTAATTTATAATTTTTAAAATCTATACTGGAACATTAAAATATCCAGACCAGTACGTGGGTAAAACCTAACCATGAAAAGCAAACCGTTGTTCAAATGCGATGAAATTCTGTCCCTTTCAAAAACACCAATAACAACAATCAAAACGAGAGCAAGGAAAACACCTACATGTCATTAAAACGCTATTTTTGGATACTTAAGAAGTAGCTCCAATGCATCACAAAAAAAATCTGATTTGTCCAGCACATGACTTTCTTCATGTATAAGATGTAATATTAAATTACGACAGTATTTTCAAAATCTATATTGAAAGTAAACTTAGAAGATAAGTGAATAATTTATATCATAATATCTTTTACATCACAAACATTATAAGTAATGTTTTTGGATAGATGATTGATAAAATAATGAAATTACATTTACTAAAACTTTTATAAACAATCGTATATACCTAAATATATTATTATCTAGATATATTTTACAATAACGGACATTTGCTTCGAAGAATAAAAAAAGCTCAACTTCCACTTAAACCATTTGCTCCAAAAAATATTCAACTCTGATAGCACACCACAGTATATATGTGAAGTTTGGTACTAATAGGGATAATAGTTTTCACGTTAGAGCGCCCACAAGCACACACACACACACAAACTTCTTTCTAAAAATGGTCAGAATGTATTCTAGGGACCCCAAAACATGTATTTCCGTTGAAATCCCGTAGTCAAATTCTTTAATGAAAACAATACTTTCTAAATACTATGAATATGGAGAAAGTAAAAATCCAAATAGTATGAAGGATTTGACCCTAAAATACATTGTATAATGTACATTAGCAATAACAAAAGTGTAAAATATTCTACCGCTATTCAAAGAGTCTAAACAATTTTGGTTACAGACCACTCATTGCCAATTCCACTTCCATTATTTCATTGAATTTAAAAAAAGAAATCCAACAAAGCGAACCAAATGATAGCTTAAATGTAGTGTAACCACAAGGATGATCATGGAAATAAATCAAATTTCCAGAAATACATCCCACAACCTTTGTCCATGATCTCCAATTTGAAATATTCGCATAACTATAATAAAATCTGCTAGTTAAGATGGCTGACTTCAATGAAAATTGACGATATCGTAATGCAAGCTGTATAACAGAACATATTGACAGTAATTGCAATATTATATCTAAATATATATTATAACTCAATTAAGGCATGCAATATATATAAAATAATTATGAACTCTCCAGAATATTATGATCATGTGTCCCCGAATCTAGCATAGAGCAATGTGAAAGGAAAAGCCGGAGCAAACATATTTTGGAATGACAGGATTTAACAGTACTTCCTACAGAACTAACCGAAAGCCACAACAATTCAACAGAGGCAAACTGGAGCAAGACCTTATGAAAAAAATGGCTTGTTTTCCCCATCACACATCCAAAATCCACTGTATCATCCTTTTAACCCAATTAACTTATCATTACCGATTAAAAACATAAATTGACATGACATAACACCATTGAAACTTGATAAAAGAAATAATTAGGTCATACATTGTTTTGGAAAACCTAGAGACCCCAATCTAGCATAGAGCAATATGAAAGGAAAAGCCGGAGCAAACATAGTTTGAAATGGCAGGATTTAACAGTACTTTCTACAGAACTAACGGAAAGCCACAACAATTCAACAGAGGCAAATTGGAGCAAGAGCTTATGAAAAAAATGGCTTGTTTTCCCCATCACACATCCTAAATCCACTGTATCATCCTTGAAACCCAATTAACTTATCATTACCGATTAAAAACATAAATTGACATGACATAACCCCATTGGAACTTGATCAAAGAAATAATTAGGTCATACATTGTTTTGGAAAACTTAGAGACGCATTTCAAAACAATGAATTGAAAAAAATATATGTAATAATATCTTACTCTGAAGCCACCCTTAAAGCACTCAGTGGCTGCCGTTATACTTCCCTCGCTCTCCACAGGAACCGTGGAAGGCCTTGTCCATTCTTCCAACGAATTTATCAGCAATGTGGTGTCCCTCTTAAGCAAATGTCCCATACTGTAGACAGTAGTTGTCCATTTCCATCATTCTCCACTTTACTTCCAAGCTGGAACACTCTGGAGCTTCTCGTATTATTTGAGGAAATTCAGTGCATATTCTATACATGAATAATAGGACAAACACATAATATATTAAATATAATATATATTCCAATTGATATTCCAGTAATAAGAGAAGATCCTGTTAGATATTTACAAGGCAGCCAAATAAGGCAATTACAATTTTGGATGCTTAGTGTTACACCTATATTGAAATGAGGATCTTTGAAATGATTATAGAGTTACCTTAGATTATTCAAGAGGAGAGCCTGCACGAACCTTACCAAACTAACCTGTAGTATCTGGTTCAACAATTTCTACCACATCTCAGCTTGGTACTAGGTGATGGTTATTGAGTATTGATCAATAGGTACAGAATGACTTATGTTGCCAGAGCAATTTAGAATGTGCTGCTTTTCCTATGCATTTTACCTATTTCTTCTTCCACAGGCAGGTTCAGGTGGATATTTTAAGGTAGGTAAACCAGTAGACCTTTATCAATAATGTTTTTATAAGCACCCCATTCCTGTAAGGTTAGAAAAGAGACCATTAATATTCAATTAAAAAATTTTAATCATAAAAATTATTATTTTCTAATGTTAATCAGATACCAATACATAAAAAATATATTCAAAAATCTTCAGAAAAACATACCTTTTTTTGCGATCACCAATTGGGAATGCATTGGAATCACTCCATCCAACGATAATCTCAAATAAGATGCCTTCCTCAAAGCGCATCGATTATTAAAACGTCTCACTAAACATGAGAGGTCAGATCAGACCCTCTACATGAAATCTTCAAGTTTTAGTCCCATAATGGGCAGAACTTCTCTATCAAGAGAGGCAGAATGCCTCTCCGTGACGAGAATTGTATCTGCAAATGGTATCTCTCTTTTGATAGCTACCAGAAAGTCTTGAAGGGCAAAACATCTCAATCGGAATCCTGATCGTCGATGAGAATATTATTTTGCCAAAGGTAGCTTTCTATTGAGTGATACCATGAGGTACACAGACCCTCTTTCCATGGGCAGAACCTCTCGAACAGGAGAGGCATTACACCTCCCCTGAAGAGAACTGTATTCTGAAAATGGTAGCAACATTTGAGAGCTACCCCGTGGTACCCAGACCCACTCGATGAGCAAAATCTCTCGACCTGGAGGAGGCATCACACCACTCCATAGTGAGAATTTTATTCTGCTAGGGTAGCTCTCTTTTGAAGTTACCAGAAGGCACTCAGCAGGAGGGTTAAGGGGGAGATTCTAAGGTACGTAAACTAGTTTTCCTTGATCAATAATGTATTTATAAGCACCCCATTCCTGAAAGGTTAGAAAAGAGACCATTAATATTCAATTAAAAAATTTTAATCATAAAAATTATTATTTTCTAGTGATAATAAGATACCATTACTTAAAAAATATATTCTAAGATCGTCAGAAAAACATACCTTATTTTGCCATCACCATCATGCAAGCAGATCGACAACATTAATTATATGTTGGCATCATATAGGTACTGTCCTCAAAAGAAAAAAAAGTATTGAAAGTATTCTTAATATTTGCTGCAATTTAATCGTCTGGCAACAAACCCGGGTCTTTTTGGAGGTACTTCCTATGCAGCACAACAGAAGATCACCATCTCTTACTATGTGTGAAAATTAAGGCAGAAATGGTTGCTTCAACTGCCTCAAACAACATCTTACTTTTCCCATATATTACTCATGAGAGAAATATTAAAGTGCTCTAGCATCGAACCCAGAAACAGCATGGCCTTATCTAATTGTTTTTCAAACAGAGTCTTAATATACTTCTTCCATCGCCGAGAGGACTCCGTATTATTTCGATAAGTGCATGAAAGGAATAATTAAAAACCATCTCAATTTGTTTTATTTGACAGATATATTTACCGCCCAGTATCAAACCCAGGTCTGGTGATTTTTCCTATGCAGTTTAACAGAAGATCACCGCCTCTAACTATGTGTAATAATTAGGTCATACATTGTTTAGGAAAACTTAGAGACCCATTTCAAAACAATGAATTGAAAATTTCAAGTCTGTGACACTTATGAAATATGGTTACAATTTTAATCCCCTATGAATAAATGAGTCAGTGAATGTATAATTAGGTATAATTGGATAAACATCTAAATGTTATAGGTAGAAGATGGATTAACAGATACAACTTTAATTCGTAATCATCATAAAGTCATGTTTGATACACCACTCTGTGTTACCAGTGCCTCAATGAGGCCATGGCAGTGAACGATGATGCACCTTCGGACAAGACCACACTTGCCCTTGCACGCAAAGTTCCCAAAATGGCGTGTGGAAAAACTACTACTAAATCGTCGACCCATATTGTGCCCAAAGCAGTGCAGAGCTTGTGTTAAAAATCTAATGCACTCAAACCAAACTAGCTTGGCATACTCTATGATCCGAAGGATTCGATACACAAAGAATATATTTCAATGAATATCTATGAACCTATTATTTTCCCATAAGAAGTTCAATTAGAAATGGATACCTTTCCAATAAAGAATAGCAATTACGCAACTGAAAAAGAATAATATTAATAACTTACTAATGTAAATTTTTAAAATTTGGACTCATAATTTTCCTTCAGTAAGGGTTTGTCAGAAAAAAAGAACACATTACATCTAAAGTATCAACCCATTTTCAGTAAAAATACAAAATTAATATTGTAAATCATAATAGTTCTGTGTAACAATATGCAAGTATTTTACGGTTACCTATAATATGACAAACATTTACCAAAATTGATATCATAAAGTATTTATTTATATTTGTTATTGCATATATTCTATACGTAATTTATAATTTTTAAAATCTATACTGGAACATTAAAATATCCAGACCAGTACGTGGGTAAAACCTAACCATGAAAAGCAAACCGTTGTTCAAATGCGATGAAATTCTGTCCCTTTCAAAAACACCAATAACAACAATCAAAACGAGAGCAAGGAAAACACCTACATGTCATTAAAACGCTATTTTTGGATACTTAAGAAGTAGCTCCAATGCATCACAAAAAAAATCTGATGTGTCCAGCACATGACTTTCTTCATGTATAAGATGTAATATTAAATTACGACAGTATTTTCAAAATCTATATTGAAAGTAAACTTAGAAGATAAGTGAATAATTTATATCATAATATCTTTTACATCACAAACATTATAAGTAATGTTTTTGGATAGATGATTGATAAAATAATGAAATTACATTTACTAAAACTTTTATAAACAATCGTATATACCTAAATATATTATTATCTAGATATATTTTACAATAACGGACATTTGCTTCGAAGAATAAAAAAAGCTCAACTTCCAGTTAAACCATTTGCTCCAAAAAATATTCAACTCTGATAGCACACCACAGTATATATGTGAAGTTTGGTACTAATAGGGATAATAGTTTTCACGTTAGAGCGCCCACAAGCACACACACACACACAAACTTCTTTCTAAAAATGGTCAGAATGTATTCTAGGGACCCCAAAACATGTATTTCCGTTGAAATCCCGTAGTCAAATTCTTTCATGAAAACAATACTTTCTAAATACTATGAATATGGAGAAAGTAAAAATCCAAATAGTATGAAGGATTTGACCCTAAAATACATTGTATATTGTACATTAGCAATAACAAAAGTGTAAAATATTCTACCGCTATTCAAAGAGTCTAAACAATTTTGGTTACAGACCACTCATTGCCAATTCCACTTCCATTATTTCATTGAATTTAAAAAAAGAAATCCAACAAAGCGAACCAAATGATAGCTTAAATGTAGTGTAACCACAAGGATGATCATGGAAATAAATCAAATTTCCAGAAATACATCCCACAACCTTTGTCCATGATCTCCAATTTGAAATATTCGTATAACTATAATAAAATCTGCTAGTTAAGATGGCTGACTTCAATGAAAATTGACGATATCGTAATGCAAGCTGTATAACAGAACATATTGACAGTAATTGCAATATTATATCTAAATATATATTATAACTCAATTAAGGCATGCAATATATATAAAATAATTATGAACTCTCCAGAATATTATGATCATGTGTCCCCGAATCTAGCATAGAGCAATGTGAAAGGAAAAGCCAGAGCAAACATATTTTTGAATGACAGGATTTAACAGTACTTCCTACAGAACAAACCGAAAGCCACAACAATTCAACAGAGGCAAACTGGAGCAAGACCTTATGAAAAAAATGGCTTGTTTTCCCCATCACACATCCAAAATCCACTGTATCATCCTTTTAACCCAATTAACTTATCATTACCGATTAAAAACATAAATTGACATGACATAACACCATTGAAACTTGATAAAAGAAATAATTAGGTCATACATTGTTTTGGAAAACCTAGAGACCCCAATCTAGCATAGAGCAATATGAAAGGAAAAGCCGGAGCAAACATAGTTTGAAATGGCAGGATTTAACAGTACTTTCTACAGAACTAACGGAAAGCCACAACAATTCAACAGAGCCAAATTGGAGCAAGAGCTTATGAAAAAAATGGCTTGTTTTCCCCATCACACATCCTAAATCCACTGTATCATCCTTGAAACCCAATTAACTTATCATTACCGATTAAAAACATAAATTGACATGACATAACCCCATTGGAACTTGATCAAAGAAATAATTAGGTCATACATTGTTTTGGAAAACTTAGAGACGCATTTCAAAACAATGAATTGAAAAAAATATATGTAATAATATCTTACTCTGAAGCCACCCTTAAAGCACTCAGTGGCTGCCGTTATACTTCCCTCGCTCTCCACAGGAACCGTGGAAGGCCTTGTCCATTCTTCCAACGAATTTATCAGCAATGTGGTGTCCCTCTTAAGCAAATGTCCCATACTGTAGACAGTAGTTGTCCATTTCCACCATTCTCCACTTTACTTCCAAGCTGGAACACTCTGGAGCTTCTCGTATTATTTGAGGAAATTCAGTGCATATTCTATACATGAATAATAGGACAAACACATAATATATTAAATATAATATATATTCCAATTGATATTCCAGTAATAAGAGAAGATCCTGTTAGATATTTACAAGGCAGCCAAATAAGGCAATTACAATTTTGGATGCTTAGTGTTACACCTATATTGAAATGAGGATCTTTGAAATGATTATAGAGTTACCTTAGATTATTCAAGAGGAGAGCCTGCACGAACCTTACCAAACTAACCTGTAGTATCTGGTTCAACAATTTCTACCACATCTCAGCTTGGTACTAGGTGATGGTTATTGAGTATTGATCAATAGGTACAGAATGACTTATGTTGCCAGAGCAATTGAGAATGTGCTGCTTTTCCTATGCATTTTACCTATTTCTTCTTCCACAGGCAGGTTCAGGTGGATATTTTAAGGTAGGTAAACCAGTAGACCTTTATCAATAATGTTTTTATAAGCACCCCATTCCTGTAAGGTTAGAAAAGAGACCATTAATATTCAATTAAAAAATTTTAATCATAAAAATTATTATTTTCTAATGTTAATCAGATACCAATACTTAAAAAATATATTCAAAAATCTTCAGAAAAACATACCTTTTTTTGCGATCACCAATTGGGAATGCATTGGAATCACTCCATCCAACGATAATCTCAAATAAGATGCCTTCCTCAAAGCGCATCAATTATTAAAACGTCTCACTAAACATGAGAGGTCAGATCAGACCCTCTACATGAAATCTTCAAGTTTTAGTCCCATAATGGGCAGAACTTCTCTATCAAGAGAGGCAGAATGCCTCTCCGTGACGAGAATTGTATCTGCAAATGGTATCTCTCTTTTGATAGCTACCAGAAAGTCTTGAAGGGCAAAACATCTCAATCGGAATCCTGATCGTCGATGAGAATATTATTTTGCCAAAGGTAGCTTTCTATTGAGTGATACCATGAGGTACACAGACCCTCTTTCCATGGGCAGAACCTCTCGAACAGGAGAGGCATTACACCTCCCCTGAAGAGAACTGTATTCTGAAAATGGTAGCAACATTTGAGAGCTACCCCGTGGTACCCAGACCCACTCGATGAGCAAAATCTCTCGACCTGGAGGAGGCATCACACCACTCCATAGTGAGAATTTTATTCTGCTAGGGTAGCTCTCTTTTGAAGTTACCAGAAGGCACTCAGCAGGAGGGTTAAGGGGGAGATTCTAAGGTACGTAAACTAGTTTTCCTTGATCAATAATGTATTTATAAGCACCCCATTCCTGAAAGGTTAGAAAAGAGACCATTAATATTCAATTAAAAAATTTTAATCATAAAAATTATTATTTTCTAGTGATAATAAGATACCATTACTTAAAAAATATATTCTAAGATCTTCAGAAAAACATACCTTATTTTGCCATCACCATCATGCAAGCAGATCGACAACATTAATTATATGTTGGCATCATATAGGTACTGTCCTGAAAAGAAAAAAAAAGTATTGAAAGTATTCTTAACATTTGCTGCAATTTAATCGTCTGGCAACAAACCCGGGTCTTTTTGGAGGTACTTCCTATGCAGCACAACAGAAGATCGCCATCTCTTACTATGTGTGAAAATTAAGGCAGAAATGGTTGCTTCAACTGCCTCAAACAACATCTTACTTTTCCCATATATTACTCATGAGAGAAATATTAAAGTGCTCTAGCATCGAACCCAGAAACAGCATGGTCTTATCTAATTGTTTTTCAAACAGAGTCTTAATATACTTCTTCCATCGCAGCGAGGACTCCGTATTATTTCGATAAGTGCATGAAAGGAATAATTAAAAACCATCTCAATTTGTTTTATTTGACAGATATATTTACCGCCCAGTATCAAACCCAGGTCTGGTGATTTTTCCTATGCAGTTTAACAGAAGATCACCACCTCTATGTGTAATAATTAGGTCATACATTGTTTTGGAAAACTTAGAGACCCATTTCAAAACAATGAATTGAAAATTTCAAGTCTGTGACACTTATGAAATATGGTTACAATTTTAATCCTCTATGAATAAATGAGTCAGTGAATGTATAATTAGGTATAATTGGATAAACATCTAAATGTTATAGGTAGAAGATGGATTAACAGATACAACTTTAATTCGTAATCATCATAAAGTCGTGTTTGATACACCACTCTGTGTTACCAGTGCCTCAATGAGGCCATGGCAGTGAACGATGATGCACCTTCGGACAAGACCACACTTGCCCTTGCACGCAAAGTTCCCAAAATGGCGTGTGGAAAAACTACTACTAAATCGTCGACCCATATTGTGCCCAAAGCAGTGCGGAGCTTGTGTTAAAAATCTAATGCACTCAATCCAAACTAGCTTGGCATACTCTATGATCCGAAGGATTTAATACACAAAGAATATATTTCAATGAATATCTATGAACCTATTATTTTCCCATAAGAAGTTCAATTAGAAATGGATACCTTTCCAATAAAGAATAGCAATTACGCAACTGAAAAAGAATAATATTAATAACTTACTAATGTAAATTTTTAAAATTTGGACTCATAATTTTCCTTCAGTAAGGGTTTGTCAGAAAAAAAGAACACATTACATCTAAAGTATCAACCCATTTTCAGTAAAAATACAAAATTAATATTGTAAATCATAATAGTTCTGTGTAACAATATGCAAGTATTTTACGGTTACCTAAAATATGACAAACATTTACCAAAATTGATATCATAAAGTATTTATTTATATTTGTTATTGCATATATTCTATACGTAATTTATAATTTTTAAAATCTATACTGGAACATTAAAATATCCAGACCAGTACGTGGGTAAAACCTAACCATGAAAAGCAAACCGTTGTTCAAATGCGATGAAATTCTGTCCCTTTCAAAAACACCAATAACAACAATCAAAACGAGAGCAAGGAAAACACCTACATGTCATTAAAACGCTATTTTTGGATACTTAAGAAGTAGCTCCAATGCATCACAAAAAAAATCTGATGTGTCCAGCACATGACTTTCTTTATGTATAAGATGTAATATTAATTTATGACAGTATTTTCAAAATCTATATTCAAACTAAACTTAGAAGATAAGTGAATAATTTATATCATAATATCTTTTACATCACAAACATTATAAGTAATGTTTTTGGGGACATGTTTGATAAAATAATGAAATTACATTTACTAAAACTTTTATAAACAATCGTATATACCTAAATATATTATTATCTAGATATATTTTACAATAACGGAGATTTGCTTCGAAGAATAAAAAGAGCTCAACTTCCAGTTAAACCATTTGCTCCAAAAAATATTCAACTCTGATAGCACACCACAGTATATATGTGAAGTTTGGTACTAATAGGGATAATAGTTTTCACGTTAGAGCGCCCACAAGCACACACACACACACAAACTTCTTTCTAAAAATGGTCAGAATGTATTCTAGGGACCCCAAAACATGTATTTCCGTTGAAATCCCGTAGTCAAATTCTTTCATGAAAACAATACTTTCTAAATACTATGAATATGGAGAAAGTAAAAATCCAAATAGTATGAAGGATTTGACCCTAAATACATTGTATATTGTACATTAGCAATAACAAAAGTGTAAAATATTCTACCGCTATTCAAAGAGTCTAAACAATTTTGGTTACAGACCACTCATTGCCAATTCCACTTCCATTATTTCATTGAATTTAAAAAAAGAAATCCAACAAAGCGAACCAAATGATAGCTTAAATGTAGTGTAACCACAAGGATGATCATGGAAATAAATCAAATTTCCAGAAATACATCCCACAACCTTTGTCCATGATCTCCAATTTGAAATATTCGTATAACTATAATAAAATCTGCTAGTTAAGATGGCTGACTTCAATGAAAATTGACGATATCGTAATGCAAGCTGTATAACAGAACATAGTGACAGTAATTGCAATATTATATCTAAATATATATTATAACTCAATTAAGGCATGCAATATATATAAAATAATTATGAACTCTCCAGAATATTATGATCATGTGTCCCCGAATCTAGCATAGAGCAATGTGAAAGGAAAAGCCAGAGCAAACATATTTTTGAATGACAGGATTTAACAGTACTTCCTACAGAACTAACCGAAAGCCACAACTATTCAACAGAGGCAAACTGGAGCAAGACCTTATGAAAAAAATGGCTTGTTTTCCCCATCACACATCCAAAATCCACTGTATCATCCTTTTAACCCAATTAACTTATCATTACCGATTAAAAACATAAATTGACATGACAGATTATATAATATCTTACTCTGAAGCCACCCTTAAAGCACTCAGTGGCTGCCGTTATACTTCCCTCGCTCTCCACAGGAACCGTGGAAGGCCTTGTCCATTCTTCCAACGAATTTATCAGCAATGTGGTGTCCCTCTTAAGCAAATGTCTCATACTGTAGACAGTAGTTGTCCATTTCCACCATTCTCCACTTTACTTCCAAGCTGGAACACTCAGGAGCTTCTCGTATTATTTGAGGAAATTCAGTGCATATTCTATACATGAATAATAGGACAAACACATAATATATTAAATATAATATATATTCCAATTGATATTCCAGTAATAAGAGAAGATCCTGTTAGATATTTACAAGGCAGCCAAATAAGGCAATTACAATTTTGGATGCTTAGTGTTACACCTATATTGAAATGAGGATCTTTGAAATGATTATAGAGTTACCTTAGATTATTCAAGAGGAGAGCCTGCACGAACCTTACCAAACTAACCTGTAGTATCTGGTTCAACAATTTCTACCACATCTCAGCTTGGTACTAGGTGATGGTTATTGAGTATTGATCAATAGGTACAGAATGACTTATGTTGCCAGAGCAATTTAGAATGTGCTGCTTTTCCTATGCATTTTACCTATTTCTTCTTCCACAGGCAGGTTCAGGTGGATATTTTAAGGTAGGTAAACCAGTAGACCTTTATCAATAATGTTTTTATAAGCACCCCATTCCTGTAAGGTTAGAAAAGAGACCATTAATATTCAATTAAAAAATTTTAATCATAAAAATTATTATTTTCTAATGTTAATCAGATACCAATACTTAAAAAATATATTCAAAAATCTTCAGAAAAACATACCTTTTTTTGCAATCACCAATTGGGAATGCATTGGAATCACTCCATCCAACGATAATCTCAAATAAGATGCCTTCCTCAAAGCGCATCGATTATTAAAACGTCTCACTAAACATGAGAGGTCAGATCAGACCCTCTACATGAAATCTTCAAGTTTTAGTCCCATAATGGGCAGAACTTCTCTATCAAGAGAGGCAGAATGCCTCTCCGTGACGAGAATTATATCTGCAAATGGTATCTCTCTTTTGATAGCTACCAGAAAGTCTTGAAGGGCAAAACATCTCAATCGGAATCCTGATCGTCGATGAGAATATTATTTTGCCAAAGGTAGCTTTCTATTGAGTGATACCATGAGGTACACAGACCCTCTTTCCATGGGCAGAACCTCTCGAACAGGAGAGGCATTACACCTCCCCTGAAGAGAACTGTATTCTGAAAATGGTAGCAACATTTGAGAGCTACCCCGTGGTACCCAGACCCACTCGATGAGCAAAATCTCTCGACCTGGAGGAGGCATCACACCACTCCATAGTGAGAATTTTATTCTGCTAGGGTAGCTCTCTTTTGAAGTTACCAGAAGGCACTCAGCAGGAGGGTTAAGGGGGAGATTCTAAGGTACGTAAACTAGTTTTCCTTGATCAATAATGTATTTATAAGCACCCCATTCCTGAAAGGTTAGAAAAGAGACCATTAATATTCAATTAAAAAATTTTAATCATAAAAATTATTATTTTCTAGTGATAATAAGATACCATTACTTAAAAAATATATTCTAAGATCGTCAGAAAAACATACCTTATTTTGCCATCACCATCATGCAAGCAGATCGACAACATTAATTATATGTTGGCATCATATAGGTACTGTCCTGAAAAGAAAAAAAAAGTATTGAAAGTATTCTTAACATTTGCTGCAATTTAATCGTCTGGCAACAAACCCGGGTCTTTTTGGAGGTACTTCCTATGCAGCACAACAGAAGATCACCATCTCTTACTATGTGTGAAAATTAAGGCAGAAATGGTTGCTTCAACTGCCTCAAACAACATCTTTCTTTTCCCATATATTACTCATGAGAGAAATATTAAAGTGCTCTAGCATCGAACCCAGAAACAGCATGGTCTTATCTAATTGTTTTTCAAACAGAGTCTTAATATACTTCTTCCATCGCAGCGAGGACTCCGTATTATTTCGATAAGTGCATGAAAGGAATAATTAAAAACCATCTCAATTTGTTTTATTTGACAGATATATTTACCGCCCAGTATCAAACCCAGGTCTGGTGATTTTTCCTATGCAGTTTAACAGAAGATCACCACCTCTATGTGTAATAATTAGGTCATACATTGTTTTGGAAAACTTAGAGACCCATTTCAAAACAATGAATTGAAAATTTCAAGTCTGTGACACTTATGAAATATGGTTACAATTTTAATCCCCTATGAATAAATGAGTCAGTGAATGTATAATTAGGTATAATTGGATAAACATCTAAATGTTATAGGTAGAAGATGGATTAACAGATACAACTTTAATTCGTAATCATCATAAAGTCATGTTTGATACACCACTCTGTGTTACCAGTGCCTCAATGAGGCCATGGCAGTGAACGATGATGCACCTTCGGACAAGACCACACTTGCCCTTGCACGCAAAGTTCCCAAAATGGCGTGTGGAAAAACTACTACTAAATCGTCGACCCATATTGTGCCCAAAGCAGTGCGGAGCTTGTGTTAAAAATCTAATGCACTCAATCCAAACTAGCTTGGCATACTCTATGATCCGAAGGATTCAATACACAAAGAATATATTTCAATGAATATCTATGAACCTATTATTTTCCCATAAGAAGTTCAATTAGAAATGGATACCTTTCCAATAAAGAATAGCAATTACGCAACTGAAAAAGAATAATATTAATAACTTACTAATGTAAATTTTTAAAATTTGGACTCATAATTTTCCTTCAGTAAGGGTTTGTCAGAAAAAAAGAACACCTTACATCTAAAGTATCAACCCATTTTCAGTAAAAATACAAAATTAATATTGTAAATCATAATAGTTCTGTGTAACAATATGCAAGTATTTTACGGTTACCTATCATATGACAAACATTTACCAAAATTGATATCATAAAGTATTTATTTATTATTATTACACGTACTGGTCTGGATATTTAATAAACATTAAAATATCCAGACCAGTACGTGGGTAAAACCTAACCATGAAAAGGAAACCGTTGTTCAAATGCGATGAAATTCTGTCCCTTTCAAAAACACCAATAACAACAATCAAAACGAGAGCAAGGAAAACACCTACATGTCATTAAAACGCTATTTTTGGATACTTAAGAAGTAGCTCCAATGCATCACAAAAAAAATCTGATGTGTCCAGCACATGACTTTCTTCATGTATAAGATGTAATATTAATTTACGACAGTATTTTCAAAATCTATATTCAAACTAAACTTAGAAGATAAGTGAATAATTTATATCATAATATCTTTTACATCCCAAACATTATAAGTAATGTTTTTGGGGACATGTTTGATAAAATAATGAAATTACATTTACTAAAACTTTTATAAACAATCGTATATACCTAAATATATTATTATCTAGATATATTTTACAATAACGGACATTTGCTTCGAAGAATAAAAAAAGCTCAACTTCCAGTTAAACCATTTGCTCCAAAAAATATTCAACTCTGATAGCACACCACAGTATATATGTGAAGTTTGGTACTAATAGGGATAATAGTTTTCACGTTAGAGCGCCCACAAGCACACACACACACACAAACTTCTTTCTAAAAATGGTCAGAATGTATTCTAGGGACCGCAAAACATGTATTTCCGTTGAAATCCCGTAGTCAAATTCTTTCATGAAAACAATACTTTCTATATACTATGAATATGGAGAAAGTAAAAATCCAAATAGTATGAAGGATTTGACCCTAAAATACATTGTATATTGTACATTAGCAATAACAAGAGTGTAAAATATTCTACCGCTATTCAAAGAGTCTAAACAATTTTGGTTACAGACCACTCATTGCCAATTCCACTTCCATTATTTCATTGAATTTAAAAAAAGAAATCCAACAAAGCGAACCAAATGATAGCTTAAATGTAGTGTATCCACAAGGATGATCATGGAAATAAATCAGATTTCCAGAAATACATCCCACAACCTTCGTCCATGATCTCCAATTGGAAATATTCGTATAACTACAATAAAATCTGCTAGTTAAGATGGCTGACTTCAATGAAAATTGACGATATCGTAATGCAAGCTGTATAACAGAACATATTGACAGTAATTGCAATATTATATCTAAATATATATTATAACTCAATTAAGGCATGCAATATATATAAAATAATTATGAACTCTCCAGAATATTATGATCATGTATCCCCGAATCTAGCATAGAGCAATGTGAAAGGAAAAGCCGGAGCAAACATATTTTGGAATGACAGGATTTAACAGTACTTCCTACAGAACTAACCGAAAGCCACAACAATTCAACAGAGGCAAACTGGAGCAAGACCTTATGAAAAAAATGGCTTGTTTTCCCCATCACACATCCAAAATCCACTGTATCATCCTTTTAACCCAATTAACTTATCATTACCGATTAAAAACATAAATTGACATGACATAACACCATTGAAACTTGATAAAAGAAATAATTAGGTCATACATAGTTTTGGAAAACCAAGAGACCCCAATCTAGCATAGAGCAATATGAAAGGAAAACCCGGAGCAAACATATTTTGGAATGACAGGATTTAACAGTACTTTCTACAGAACTAATGGAAAGCCACAACAATTCAACAGAGGCAAATTGGAGCAAGAGCTTATGAAAAAAATGGCTTGTTTTCCCTATCACACATCCTAAATCCACTGTATCATCCTTGAAACCCAATTAACTTATCATTACCGATTAAAAACATAAATTGACATGACATAACCCCATTGGAACTTGATCAAAGAAATAATTAGGTCATACATTGTTTTGGAAAACTTAGAGACGCATTTCAAAACAATGAATTGAAAAAAATATATGTAATAATATCTTACTCTGAAGCCACCCTTAAAGCACTCAGTGGCTGCCGTTATACTTCCCTCGCTCTCCACAGGAGCCGTGGAAGGCCTTGTCCATTCTTCCAACGAATTTATCAGCAATGTGGTGTCCCTCTTAAGCAAATGTCCCATACTGTAGACAGTAGTTGTCCATTTCCACCATTCTCCACTTTACTTCCAAGCTGGAACACTCTGGAGCTTCTCGTATTATTTGAGGAAATTCAGTGCATATTCTATACATGAATAATAGGACAAACACATAATATATTAAATATAATATATATTCCAATTGATATTCCAGTAATAAGAGAAGATCCTGTTAGATATTTACAAGGCAGCCAAATAAGGCAATTACAATTTTGGATGCTTAGTGCTACACCTATATTGAAATGAGGATCTTTGAAATGATTATAGAGTTACCTTAGATTATTCAAGAGGAGAGCCTGCACGAACCTTACCAAACTAACCTGTAGTATCTGGTTCAACAATTTCTACCACATCTCAGCTTGGTAGTAAGTGATGGTTATTGAGTATTGATCAATAGGTACAGAATGACTTATGTTGCCAGAGCAATTTAGAATGTGCTGCTTTTCCTATGCATTTTACCTATTTCCCCTTCCACAGGTAGGTTCAGGTGGATATTTTAAGGTAGGTAAACCAGTAGACCTTTATCAATAATGTTTTTATAAGCACCCCATTCCTGTAAGGTTAGAAAAGAGACCATTAATATTCAATTAAAAAATTTTAATCATAAAAATTATTATTTTCTAATGTTAATCAGATACCAATACTTAAAAAATATATTCAAAAATCTTCAGAGAAACATACCTTTTTTTTTGCGATCACCAATTGGGAATGCATTGGAATCACTCCATCCAAAGATAATCTCAAATAAGATGCCTTCCTCAAAGCGCATCGATTATTAAAACGTCTCACTAAACATGAGAGGTCAGATCAGACCCTCTACATGAAATCTTCAAGTTTTAGTCCCATAATGGGCAGAACTTCTCTATCAAGAGAGGCAGAATGCCTCTCCGTGATGAGAATTGTATCTGCAAATGGTATCTCTCTTTTGATAGCTACCAGAAAGTCTTGAAGGGCAAAACATCTCAATCGGAATCCTGATCGTCGATGAGAATATTATTTTGCCAAAGGTAGCTTTCTATTGAGTGATACCATGAGGTACACGGACCCTCTTTCCATGGGCAGAACCTCTCGAACAGGAGAGGCATTACACCTCCCCTGAAGAGAACTGTATTCTGAAAATGGTAGCAACATTTGAGAGCTACCCCGTGGTACCCAGACCCACTCGATGAGCAAAATCTCTCGACCTGGAGGAGGCATCACACCACTCCATAGTGAGAATTTTATTCTGCTAGGGTAGCTCTCTTTTGAAGTTACCAGAAGGCACTCAGCAGGAGGGTTAAGGGGGAGATTCTAAGGTACGTAAACTAGATTTCCTTGATTAATAATGTATTTATAAGCACCCCATTCCTGAAAGGTTAGAAAAGAGACCATTAATATTCAATTAAAATATTTTAATCATAAAAATTATTATTTTCTAGTGATAATCAGATACCATTACTTAAAAAATATATTCTATTATCTTCAGAAAAACATACCTTATTTTGCCATCACCAAGTGGGAATGCATTGGAATTACTCCATGAACAGATATTCTCAAATAAGATGCCTTCCTCAAAGCGCATCGATTATCCAAACGTCTCACTAAACATGAGAGGTCAGATCAGTGACAATTTTATTCTGCTAGGGTAGCTTTTGAAGTTACCAGAAGACCTCTCCATAAGGGTACCTATAAAACAATAGTCGTTAATTATGGCCTTAAAATAATTGAATAATTTTGTCCAATTTGATTAAGATATTTCCAAAGTATCCTAGACTTAAACCTATTTACTCTAAAATTTGTAGCCCTATGTTGATTCATTACATAAAAGGTCCTGTTAATATATTGAAGAAGTAGTCAGTTTTCCGTTTGCCTATCCAACAACATCCAAAGATTTCTAATTTTTTTTCCACAGCTGTTGGGGTTCAATGAACATAGGTACTGCATTGCTTAGTCCCACATTAAGTTGACCTCAACTAATGCTGAGTTATGATCTTCATCTGCGTGCTCGTATAGTTGTTTCCTTTTGTTGACCATCTCTTTCTAATGTCGTCTATGGTTAGTTTATCTCTGCTGCAAATAAAGCTTCAAATGCACTCAAATATTTATTATAATTTTCAAACTTTGGATTAAGTTTTAGCATATAGCTAGTTTAGTTTAGCTATCACACGTTAATTTACTATATAGAAATTTGCTTACCTTTCCACATCATTAATGACTGATATCCACTCCTTTTCCATCATTTATAGTGAGAGAACATCCCTCAGTTCACCAACGTATTAATCAGCTGGGAATTATTTCTTAGCATTTAGTGTCATGCAGGAGGAAAAGATTTAAGAACAGTTTCAAAGACTTTAACAGATTTCTTGGCATTCCGTAAGGAGAGACCTTGATCAGTACAATTATTCACTCATACCTTTGTAGCTTTCATTTCATCACAGCCATGATCAAGACTGGGACAAAAGAAAATGAGAGAGATATATTTTTCTGTATCCTGTACCACATGACAAATGAAAACAGTTCATTCATCAGAGTATGATAGCAGGAACAAATGAGAGTAATTGAAGTAAAAATAGAAGGAAAGCAAGGAAGGGCAAAAACAGGAATTGGGATTGTAGATTACATAAAAAAGGGTCGAAGTTACATGCAAATGAAAGAAGATGACCAGGATCAATTACTTTGAAAATTTTGCAATTGACTTATGCCAGAAGTTGTAAATTAGCTCTTGTTGCAAAGAGTTATTGCTTAATAAAATGTAATGGCATACAAACTACAGGAAAACTAAAATCTGATATATTGATAGTGATTTGCTAAGGATTATTAGGACAAACGGATACAGGGAATCATGAAATCAATACAGAGGAATATAGAATGGACTAGATTATCCTACAACTAACTATGTTTGCTAGTAAAACTTCACAATCCTTAAAACCATAATTGGAAAAAACAGAAAAGAATAGTTATTGAACCGTAATATTATAAGAATTTTGTAGAAAGAATGAAATAATATTCATGTTATGGTCTATAAATATTTTTGTTATTATTTCACTAAATACTAACAATTTTTAGAGGAAATATTAAGGTCAACAAATGCGACAAAGGTCGGCAAATTATAAAATGAAAAATATATGAAATGTGCAGAAGAAAATCAAAGGAATTGGGTATTTTATTAGTGAAGCCTGTAATGTTGTACTCACTACCTAAGGAAATGCACTTACTTTAAGGAATCAGCTGTCTTGTGACCTAGGACGTGACTTTCTCTTACGACTGAGTTTCACATTCTACGTCGGCGAGGGAAATCAGCAGAGTACTGATGAAGAAAAACATCCCAGTTACTGGTCACCTGTAAATAAATATTTGCTTTAATGAAGTTGCAATACGAATTGTCAGTTCACAGTTATTACTATTATTAATATAAATTGATAATAATGTACAAGGACTTATTAAATTTTCAATACGACATTCTTATCATTACATGAGTAAAACTTGCCTGAAATCGGCTTACGCGATTAAAATTCATGATTGAATTAAATGTATTGAAAGTGATGTACTCATTTTGTTACAAAAAAGAATAAAATCTATTGATTTAATATAATTAGAATGACAAATCTAAAAAGCATGAAAATTTTATTTTAAATATGGCATGAATAAGAATACAGTAGAGTACACAAAATACAGAAGAATAATGTTAACAGTTATCGTGACTTGGCACAATGCACTTTTGTATTGTTAAAAATAATCACAAATGGTCATCATTCGGTTTGATAAAATATATTACTGATTATACTATTTAGGTAACTATATTCAGATTCAATGAAATTAGTAATTATTTATACCACTGGCATCACTGCTGAGTTTTTTAAATCCCGAGATCCCTTATGAATACAATTGCCATGATATCTCAGCGGAAGATACGTAAAGAAAAGTTTTTAAAAAGGCACGTGCAAAACTCGTTCCTAAGTAGTTACTGAAAGTTTCAGAATACTTAATAATGATAGATTTAAAACATATAACGCATTCTTAATTCCTAACCATCGTATCCAAAAAGACACACGACCGAATTTCTTTTTTCTTCTAAAAGTCGGCAAGTGATACGTTAAAATTTAAATCGATTATAAGTAGGCGTTTAGGAACAACCACTTCTTGTTTTCTCCGAGTACCGGGGAAAAAACAAGGAGCGCCGACAACCACGGTTTTCTGAGATATTAAACCTCCAACTCATTAGCAGCCGTGTAACAAATTTTTATTCTTTACATATGAATTGATTTGCACTACCTACTACACTACTTGAAAAAATACTACAAAACTAACATGACCTTAGAGCAGAGAATACTTTGATAGTCACTTCTTGGCTAATAAATATTTACGCCATTGGAATCGACACTGAATTTGAAATCTCGAATTCCGTTAGGGTTCCCGTTGGCGAAATCTCGCAAGAAACTGGAAAATATTTTGAAATGTATATTGAAAATGCGTTCCTTAATATTTATTTAAATTTACAGAACACCCATTAATGACGGATGAAAAAGCAACTAATTCTTGATTCCTAGACAAAAATCAAAAATGATAAGCGACTGAATTACTCGGGCAAATTCATCTAGAAGTGATCTTCGGCAATTGATAAGTTAAGACTTAGTAAATAATAATTCTAAAAACTGTAACTTATATTTTTAAGTGAAAGCTCTGCTTAGCAAATGACAATTCCGCTTACAAAATGACAACTTCTCAACTTAAGAGATAATTTCGCTTTTAAGTGAAAACTTCGCAAAGCAAATGATAATAATAACGTCTCTAATGGAAATTAAAAGACCCCAATTACATCCATTTAAAAAATGATTGCTACTTACAAAGACACACAACCATTCCCTAGCCAGAAAATTGAAACTTGCCGGGGTTCGAACCCGAGACCTTTGTGTTGGAGTAGCTAGCGCGCTAATCACTTCGTCACCGCAGCAGGCAACTTATTTAATCTGAGATTCCCTCAAAGTGTAATTTCCCGAAAATTGAAATTCCTGCTCATTCAAGACAACTATTCGCCGGAAATATTTTCATCGCGATAGAATATCGATGAATCACATAAATAAGCGCAGACTTAGTAAGAATCTTCATTGGGCGCAAACTTTCTTTCTTGGAATTTTTTCACTTGGAAGTGATATATTTCGCATTAATGTCTAACGAAACATCGGAAGTATAATCTCTTGGCATTTGAGATTCCCTTAGAACAGACAATTCTTCCGCGTCAGTAAAAATCTAATAATTTGAATTTCCGATTGTTGAAAATACGATACAAATTTAATTTGCCAAATGTTCAATCTCCTGCAAGCTCATTTGGAAAACATCGTTCACAGAAATATTCCGTGTTATGGTAGATTAGCAATAGATAGATTAAGTGCATTGCAACCAAATACACTATGCTTTTTACATATATCTGCATTTCAAAAGTTTAAACATAACGAAAAAAGATTCAAATTCTTACCGTTACTCTGGAAGTGTACCACCACAACCTTTCACCCACGAAGTCTCACTGGTAACTGCAAATTTTGTCTGTTTGAGTTTAACAAAACCATCTCAAAACTTTTCCAATCGATAGTTTAAAACGGTATTTGCAACCCAATCTCACACTAGATTTGAGATTTTACCACATTTTGTTAATACACGACTTCTATAATGCATGTCATTCGACAATTCTACCTTCCACGCCCCTCAATAACACGTTCATCGGAAGAAAGATCGATTTCGTAAAGGATTGCTCCCGTATAATTATTACCTTCGAATAGAAGTAGAAATTCCAAACCATAGAAGCTGTACGGCATGTCATTCACTGGCACATGTTGCACAATCCAAGGAACCAGGTTCGATCTTCCAGCACAACTCTCAATTCCACTTCCTGGTTGTTATAGCTACCACACCTTTCACAAACACACAGAATATTTAAATATATTCACTACGAAACGTAATAAATTATACTTTTTAGTCGGCACAACCACATGGAAGTCATACATTCGTAGAAACAGATTCAATCCTTGCACTCACCGTACTTCGCTTCGCTACTCGCGATTCTTCTGAAAATAAAAGAAAGTCCAACGAAGCGTTTCTGAAGGTGACATCGTCATTAGTAATGTCCTTGTCATTTCGAAAGCTAAGTAAGAATTGCCGATTTTTAAGAGACCTTTCTTTCCGACGTTTTCAGGTAGGAAATAGCTATGAATAGAATTAGGCTTTTCGCTGATATCGTACGTACTCCACCGCTTAATCTGAACTGTTCCTTTTGAGCGACAGCATAATCCCAACTTCTCTTTTCGCTATTGAATCTATGTCCCAAAATTTGAAGCAGATACACTTTTATCAATCGTGAATTAAACACTGGGCTCCATAGGAAGACGTATACTAAACCAATCAGTATTACATTATATTATGTGTCAGCTGATCTTGGAGGCAGGCTATGAAACTATGGTCGATCTTAATAATACTGTGTGGTTTAGTAAACGTATTACAATTTTGCTAGAAGATTTCACAGGAGCAGAATTCACACCAAAAACCAACCTTATGTCATCCATCCAATTCGCTTCTCCCTTGCATGAAATGACGACACTTAAAGTTGCCTTCCGAAAATTCCAGAACGTTCGGAACTCGATGTTCTTTCTTTCCACGTCTGACTCACGTAACTTCCAATTCCTATGCATTGGGAAATGGTCTACTGTACAATCGAAAGAATTTTCAAAGTGCCTCAAAATTGCTCGTCTTTGTGAAGTTGATTTGTTTTAAAGAAGTACTTTTCCTCTAGATTTATGTATTTTACCTGTGTTTCGTTGGAGTATACGTACGGGAAACGTACATGAAGAACGTTTATCGACAGTTGAAAGCCTCGACTTGACTCACAGCAATATCGTAAATCAAGTGTCGAAAAATGTGTTGTTCTAAATCTGTGATCGAAAAATTCCCAAGGAGATTTTTCTGATGATTCATTGATTTCGTGCAGCAGTTCACGGGAATTGGGAATCCTTCGATCAAGCTACAATAGCAAAATGCAGGATTCTACTGTAAGTACAATGACATGTTGCATTGATTTGAATCTAGATGCATGTGAATATGAAATTTCACCTCGTGGCTGAGCAAAGAGTGGTTCTACTTGGCTCTCTGATATCAGAATTCACAGCGAATTTAGTAACGTATTCTGAAATGCTGTATAAAAATGTAGAATTGATTGTAATAATCTTTGAAATGCTTGCAATAAACAATACGACTTGCCGAGGTAGCTTAAGTAACACCAATCAAAGATTCGAGTGAGTGGAAACTTTTTAAATTCATCCAACAAACCGATCTATTCACCGATGCATTTACGATGCTTTCCACCAATGTCCATCGCTGAGATTAATTCCCGATGAAGAGCCGCAGGGTTCTGACGACATTAGCGGGACATTCAAATGTGAATAACCTCATAAAAAAGCCAGTAAATGGAAACTTACAAATATAACGTATTTATAATGCAAAAAAACGACGCGATTATATATTTTCACCTGAGTTTAAGGAATTATGGAGATGGAAGAAATTAAAAATGCAACGGAAGCAATCTAGTAAAACAGGAGAAGAACCTACGGACTGTTCTTAAATCCATCAATAATTGATAATTCATCAAAGTAATCAGACTAACATCGATGTAATTCAGTCAGATTGATGAATTTAAAAACGTGACCAGTGCTGGAATTTGCTCGAAAATTAATTTCCTACTTTCTTATTGCTTTAAAGATTTATAGATTGAAAGTGATGTAATTGTGTCTATAAATTATCTGAAATTTTCTTCCAATTTCTTGCCAAAGTGAATATGAAACGATCCAATTTTGAAGAATGTTTTATTCTATGTGATTGTGATTCAAAATTTGCTAAAAGAATTAATCCTTCAAACATGGACGTTTTCTTTGGTTCTGAAAGCGAACATACAAATAAACACTGTAGACAGATCTGAATACCTAATCTTAATGACAATAACGATTACCTTTTCTTCTACTGTGAATTTGATTGTGCTATTCAACACCTTTTATCATCCAACATCGTCTTATTCCTTCAAAATAGTCTAAAATTTACAAACAATATTGTTCATAAAATGCACAATTTTCTCTAAGAAAACAAAAAAAGATCGAATCGGGAATGTTGATTTTGGAATCCATGACGGAGAAGTCTTTTGTGTTGATCCATTAATCATAGTAAATTACTGCTGAGAGAGGAAAACAGTATTTCTTAAAGAAAGAGGAATGCGTAATTTTAATTAAACGGCTTCTTTTGGTTTGAGGATATGCAAATATAATAGATTCATTGTTGTCCTGACAATTTCTTTCTAGTATTTATTAGTAAGTAAGTTCTTCTTCCTTTCTGTTCATAAAAGAGATGTCATTTCTCATTGAACATGTGAGATATTGCCATGGAACGAATTGTACAGTCGATGAAACCCTTAAAAAGTTGTGGTTAACATTTGCAAGTGATAGAATGCGTAATAATGACATTGGAAGACGTTCCAGCGATAGAATTAGTAAATCTCTGCATTATTTAGGAATAATATGCCTTTAATGAACACAGTAAACCTATGAAAAGGCTCCCAGTGAATTGGTTCGGGGGGAATTCGTAAGCGGGGAATTGATCCCCCGCGATGATGTTGAACTACCACCCAACCCACCCCCCCGTTCATTTATTTATAACATTAACCAATAATCAGGTCTTGTAGATTAACATAAGACTGAATAACAATAGTACAACATGAGCGCGGGGGATCAACTCCCTGCATACGAATTCTCCGCGTACGGATTCACCGCGTACGAATTCACCGGCGCCCGGTGTATTGGTCCGGGGGGAATTGGTACGAGGGATATATTACTGGGAAGTAGCACTCTAAAACATTGAGATGACTCACGAGTTACGAAGGATTTATTTGCATATTCTTAAATTGTGTCGGTTTAATGACATTATGTTTTTATTATTTGCGTTAATACTTAAAGATCTTTTATTTATGGCAAAATGTTATTTAGAGCCGGGATGTGTGTGGAATCACTAAGTTGCCTTTAATGAAGTTAAGCCCAGGTAGATATGGTATCTAATGTTTTTGCGATTGACAGAATAAGGTAAAATGTGTTTATTTTACTTACGTCTCAAATCTCTATTGATCTATATAACGACTGTGCTCAAATATATTCACTGACCGCTGATTCAGTGATTTAAATTAAAGAGAATTGCATTTATATTTTAATTAGCCTCGGGTTTCTCAATAGTTCTTGCAATAAAATAACAGCCTTGATGATGCAAACAAAGCTATCAAAATCTAATAAAGGGAATAAACCTCCTTCTTTAGTTCAGTTAAATACATTTTAAATTAGTAATAATAAGATATGAAAAATACGAGCTATTGTGGAGATCAATCAAATGCAGATATAAAAGTTGAATTTATGCCCAATACTTATGAAATAATATCTATAAACACAATTCATTTTTTCAATCAGTACAGTAATGCGAGATTGGAATGAAAACTAACAAAAAGGCAGAAAAGTCCCTTATCACTAGCTTTGATAAAACAATGTTAAAAATGTCCTTAAATAAATAAGTTCTGCTAGTTTTATGATGTCACAATTGATAACTCCGGTATGTGGATCAGATACGATTTAAAGACACGAAAGCACAATTTCTATTGGGAAAATTCAGTGAGATATATTAAATGAAAGTGTTATGTTGACTGACTATCTGTGGTACATCAATGCGGAAAGGTTGCGTTTGCTAATATAATTATTCACAAGTAAGTTCTAACAATGTAGCATCAATAAGTAGGTAAACTGTAATATAAGACTGGTTAATAGATTTAGAAAAACGTAAGGAAACTTATGAGTTACAATAAAGAATAAGCTAAAGTGGAACGGTATATGATCTTTAAGTTGCTCAAAGAAGTTCTATCGTAATTGAGTTCGCTCAAATATCTTTAAATCGGGTTCTAATTTGCTAAATCGAACATTCAATTTACTCAATTTACGTAACTCCTAAATAAGCTACAACGCCTAATAACAGTACTGGCCATCTTAGACAAACGTTTGCTTTCAAACGATGATGCAGAAGGAAATTAAGTATTCCCATGGAAAAACAGACTTGAAAAAAGTCTGACAGGGCCGGGAATCGAACCCGGGATCTGCCTATAACCGGGAGGCTTGTTGAAAGTTTCTGGTCAGGTAGCCTAGATGGTTAAGGGTGCACTGGGTGCACGCCCTTATGTGCAAAGTCACCTTCACCCTTTCCTTATTTGAAATTAAGTATTCTAAGTTTAGTTGGAATTAATGAAAGAAGTAATGAAATTCTCTTTGCCATGGTGTTAATCTACGGATAATTAATGCAGTATTATCTTTTAATCGGAGTGGAAATATTCAGTTAAGAAACAAAGAAATTTAAGAGGAGAATAGTTATTTAGTTCTACTTGATTTGAGTTTGATAACTCTCTGAAAATCATCTAAACAATTCTATTTTATTAAAATTCAGTTAATCACTCCATGAGAATATCATTAGACATACAAATAGATAATTGTGTAACAAATATCGTTTAAAGGACAACAACCGGTGAAGATATAAATGAAGGAATTAATCGCTGGATTTTATCAAATGTCTTATCGTGAAGACTACGCCTCTCGTCATTGCAATATAAAAATACGAGATTTTATATCACTTGATGTATATTTTATTGAATTTCATATAATTCGATTGTCAGAAATATGCAAAAATGATTCTATTATTTGAAACAAGTGGTAATCTTAAAAATATATTCAATGTTACTATCCATTGCATTCTTTGATTGTATCTTTTTCCCAGACAAGGCGGTAAACGCACGAAAAGAAAACAAACACATAGTTCTCACAGAAGCAAACGATGAGTTTGCCTTGAACTTGAAGGAAAGCAAGGCAAAGAATTGAAGGCCATTAGGAAGTCATTACTCGTCTTTTGGCATTGTTAGCATGAGCCTACTTCTTTTACTGATACCTCGAAAGTGAAAGCAACGAAAATGAAACGAAAAAGATGCTTTGAAAATTCGAAATGAATTGAAGGCCGTTCGAAACCCATTACTAGTCTAAGAATGACTGTTTACGTGATCATGGCTTCTTTTGAAAGTGCTTTGAAAGTGAAAGCAACGGTGAAGGGAAGCAAAATATCAATAGGTGTTGGAAAAAGCTCATCGAAGAAAGCGAAACTGCATTTCTGGGTCAGATCACAGAAAAATACAGAAAAGGGGTAAGGGTATGTCTGACCATTGCATTGCTGTACTGTACTAATTATTCTCCATTACAGTACACCATATGATAATTATAAAAGATAGCAACATGCTACATGGTCGTTCAGATTATGTTGCTCAAAGTTCTTATTAAAAACCTTTTATTCACCCCAAAAACTATTGATCAATAAATCACTTAATTGATAGTCCGTTCCACAGGTTTTTACTATATATTACACGATGTGAAAATAAAAGTTCACAGTCAATAACGGGAGGACATTTTCAAAATACGTTATATTAGAGATTGATATAAAAATTGTGCTTACCTAAGCTGAAGCTCCAATTCACTGAATATACCATCGAAGGATCTCCTGTACGTAATTCACTTCCTGAAGACGCCAATGAGCATAACGCCAAGACAATATCGGTGTTGCCTCCTAAACAATTAAAAAAGAGAAATTCCAAATTAAGAAAATATGTAGATGGATAAAAATCAGAATTATAATCTAAAGCCATGCAAATGTAAAGCGAAGTAAGTAATTCGAAAACTCCGTATTCCTGTTCATTTGCAACCGTTGACCAAACAGTTTAAAATATATTATAACATCATCACACAATATTAAAAAGGTAATAACTAATTATAATCATTTAAAGAAGCCTTAATTCAACTCTTATAAATTGGCTGAAGATATTGAATTAATGGCACGAAACAAAAACATTAATATTAGTGCTAATTTTTACCAAATCCATCAATATTCTTGGGTGATGAAGCTAAATTTTAAATGCAATTAAACAGTAAGAAATAAAAATGATTCAGATTATGAAATAATGCCGATTAAATTTAGAATTTCGTCGTTAAAGATAACAAGGAACTAGAGAACTTTAGCAACTAAAATTTTTGAAAAATCTTCTTAATTGATACATATCAGAAGAGTATTCTAAACCCGTGAAAATTTGAACTAAAACAAGCAATTCGAATATAAATAATGAATAAATATGGCTACTTTAACGATCAGTATTGAGAATCAGTTTAAAAAATAACGACCGCTGAAGGAAATTAATATTAGAAATCCGCACAAAATTGAATAGAATTCCTGAATTGATAAGGCTAAATTTAAATCTAAATTACAATAATTAGAAACAAATTCGGTCCTGATTATGAGATAATAAATTTAATGTTTAAGATGACAAAGGCACTTTCATCGCGGAACAGTTAGAACTTCTTTAATTTAAGCCCCAAAAACGATTTTAAATCAATTTTAGAAGGTTCGATTAATACAGTCGATGCCGTTGATAAGAATGCATCTATAAAAATTTCCTTCAACTACTGATTTCCTTTTAAATTCAAACCAGGATTACCGTGATGTTTATGAGTATGATCTTAACTTAGGCTATAAATTAACAGAAGGACTAATTGGAAAATATATTCAAGTAAAAGTACGTATTGAACTATTTATTGATTACGGGAGGAAGGAATTTAAACCGAAAATATGATTTCTTGTTAAATTGAAAACTCATAAATGAAAACTGCATTGAATTCGAGTCCAGGTTCACTCGGAATTTGTTCTCTCGTCTCTTAATTTCAATTTCAACTTGTTACTCGTAATGAAAAGGCACTTGAAATTTGCAAGATTTTTGCTTTCAAAACAAATCTCCGATGACGACTTGAAATAGCTAATTGCATACGTACGAAATATCCACTAGAGAAACAATTCAGAAGTTTAATTCCGATTGCGAGAAAAAATGTTTAACGAAATAAGGATCCAACTTCCAAATAAATAAAAATTCCTAAAAAATGCATCACTTAATATTGAATCCGAACCTAATCAGGTGTGAAAAAATTATAATTTGCATTAGAGGGATGTTGCAACTTAATATCATTATAACATTATAATAGACGCGAGAAAACCGGTATTGCTTCTGCGAATTTAATAAAAATACTAACAGGATGACGTAGATATAAAGACAATATAGATATATTACCTTATATTACCCTTCCATTATATTTAGTAATACAATCCATAAATAAATTAAAAATAAACAGCGACGATGCGTCCACATTTTCCGTTAAATTTCAAATCCGATTTTCCCTTGTTTGTGTGATGACGTCATGCACTTACGGAAGCATAAAAATTAACGACAGAAATATTTTAGATTATTATTCAGATAAAACAAGTCACTGGGCATAAACTGAGGAAAACGGGACTTCAGATTCTTGGCAAATTGAAAAAACATGCGGCAAGCCGAGGCTTTATCGGAATTTTTCTCTCGTTTTTTATACGCAAATTAAGAGTTTAACTCGTACGGTTTCGGACGCTAATGAAAAGGCAGTTTAAATTTTCACAATCGCCTAAGACGATGAATTACAATCTTGAACCGAAAATAAACTTATTCTCGTAATCATAGAAGCAAGACCATTCCCACGCGATGACATATTTGCACTCATCGAAACATAAAAATCAAAATAAAAGGCTTTTAGATTCGGGAATTGAGTCCACGTAGGAAAATTTAAGGATTCGATTTCACGAGAAGAATAGGATAAAACCGGTTTCTCGTCCCGGCGACATTCTTTTCTTACTCTCAAACTCTCATAAAATGTCTTACATTCCTATTTTCAAGCAAACATGTTAACTTAATCCGCTAATGTCCATTCTTAACGAGCTTTTAAACCTGAAAAAGTTCTTACGAAATCGTATTAAACAGTTCCGATTCTAAATAATAATATTAATGTCATCTCGTTAATTCACTCTAAATTAAAATCAATCGCAAAATTATTCAAATGATGCGTCGTAGACTGATATTCCAAAAGGAAGAAACTTAAATTATATAATTCACCAACAGACTTTAGCAATATTTTCTCTGACATTACCTTATAAGGTATTTAATGAGACTTACCATAACTGGAAATCCTGGGTGACAAAGATGGACGTTGAGTATGACAACAAATTCAAATTCAACTGCTCCTCAAACACAGGTTGTCAGCACGACCTCTCTCGCAGAAATCCAGAGAGCAACTGACGAAAAGACCGTCCGAGCAATGGATGAACTATACTGCTGTCACCTGATTGGTCCAACTTTAACCGTCTTTCATCTTGGCCCCGCCCACCAACCGTCATGAAAATTTTCCACTGCTAACGATAGCAATTATAATTCAACGAATTTATTAAAATATCATTTGAAATATATGATGAATAATTTTCGTAGATTTTAATTATTTTATTTAAATTTCTCGATATCGTCGAAGTGCTGGATCGAAAAATATCAGTTTGCTTGATCTAAATATTATATGTTCTTAAAAAACATCTATATTTGGGTCCGGGTATTTAAGACTTTTAGGTTTTTTTATTTTCGAAAATGTAATAACGACTCACAAATTAATTTAATAACCATTCATCCCAAAAGAGAAAAATGTAGCAACCATATCGATGTAATTAATATACGCACAACTACTAACAAGATCTCATTGCAAGGATACGTTTTGATCAAAAGAAGTGCAGGTTTTCAAGAAATGACGTACATATTTACGAATAAAGCGAGAATATCTTATATTTTACTCTTAGAAATTCCTCTTTAATATACCAATTCTCTCGCTAGTCAAACACGTTATCTACGATGTCAACCAAAGATACATTTTATGAAGCAGAATTATTAAAACGAGACATAAAAGTTGATTGAATGATACATTAAACGTTGATGTAAACGAATTATAATATAGTATAATAGCTTACGGACCAGGAATGCACTATTGACCACTCAATGAAACACGAAATTTTCTAGAATAGGACGAAATTTGCTCTATTAAAGGTAAATCGGCTTGCATGAATATCTCATTTCTAATCTATGTAGTTAATTTACAGCCATTCAAAGGAATGCAAACACCACTCTCATCGTACTTACATGACCTCCATCTTGCGTCGATGGTGAATGTAGTTTGATGGAAGGATTCTGTGCTCTTAGAACTGCGTGATATGAAATCCCTTCACCCTGAGTCGTCTCGTTGATGGTTGTTACGCCGATTTAAAATAGTACTCGTGTCCACTATTATTCAAGGAAGTTACTGATCGACAGTTAGATCGTCATTATTTGACTGGTATTCGTTAATTGTTAACAATACTAGATAAACCAGCCAAGAATCTCTCCCATTATGCAACTTTCTAACCACGAGTTAAATAAGGTAATCAGTTAACGATAAGAAATGGCGAAATTAACGTGAAACACTTGGGAATCGACAACTTCACGTCTTTAAACACTACGATCGAGATTCAAAGCAATGTGCACAATAATAAGATAAAATATAACAAGATGTTTGTCGGAGCACTGGTTTCAAGTAATTTCACAGTACTTACGTAGTGTTTTCGTATCGACAAAAATGGTGGGTTTTCCACAAAATGTCTGCTACAATTTGATGATTCCATAGATACGTTTTTACGTAGCACTCAGTTATTCACAGTGATTAAATTCAGAAAGTACGCAATCTGAAGCATTGTTATCAAACTTATTCCACAAAAATGAACACTTACAAGCACTATAATTGGCATTCCAACTCTAGAACGCCATTTCATAGTTTCTTCTCTAAGTCACGAGGTGATTGCGCACCACGCCTAAAGAGAATTCCGATTGTCTTCGAAAATATGAAGAACGCAATTCGCGTTTCTGAGGCAGTGAATAATGGAGGGAAAACGTTTTGTTTCCTGTTATCAGAGTACTTACTGCTGAAGTTAAAGGGCTGCGCATTAACCTCCCGGTTTAAGCAAGGACCTGTGTGAAACCTAAAGTCAAAAATATCTTTAAGAGGTTATAAATGTTCATCTGTGCACAGTTCGTTTGTTGCAAATTGACAATGTTGCTTTAACTTCAGGATCTCTTGATTTTGAGTGTGCCACGGAAGAGAATGAGAGTGGAATCTAAAATAAAGAGTTTAAGCTGTCGGCCTGATATACAGCGTTATCCAAAAGTAAGTGTTGAAAAGTGCGTTATTATAACTCTGCGATAGAAGAATAGTCATGATAGAAAACCTCATGTTTGATTGATTTCACGCTGGAGCTGTACGAATCGGGCACAATCACACATCACATTCTTTTGATTAAAAAGCAACCTTGCAATTAAATCTTGCGAGTAGTTGTGCGTATATTAATTACATCGATATGATTGCTACATTTTTGTCTTTCGGGATGAATTGTTATGATATTAATATGTAAATCGCTATTTCATTTTCGAAAATAAGGAACCTAAAAATCTTAATATCCGGACCCATATATAGATGTTATTTTAGAACATATTATATTTAGATTAGGCAAACTAATATTTTTCGATTAAGCAATTCGACGATATCGTGAAATTTAAACAAAATATTTAATATCTACGAAAAAAATTGATTATTATTTTAAAATGATACTTTAATAAATTCATTGAAATACAATTGCTATGGTTAGGAGTGGAAAATTTCCATGGCGGTTGGTGGGCAGAGCCAAGCTGACCGACGCTTACATTTGGACCAATCAGGTGACAGCACTATTGTTCATTAGTTGCGCAGACGGTTTTTTCGTCAATTCCTGCCTGAATTTCTGCGAGAGAGGTCGTGCTGAAACCTGTATTTGAAAAACAGTTGAATTTGACTTTGTTGTCATGCTTAACGTCCATCTTTGTCACCCAGGATTTCCAGTCAATGGTAAGTCTCATTAAATACTTTATTATGTATTGTCTGAGAAAACATTGCTAAAGTCTGGTGGTGAATTAAATAATTTAAGCTTCTTTCTAGTTTTATATCAGTGCACGACGTATAATTTGAATAATTTTGTGATTGATTTTAATTTAGGGTGAATTACTGAGATGACAGTAATCTTTTATTTAGAATCGGAACTGCTTAATACGATTTCGTAAGAACTTTCTCGGGTTTAAAAGCTCGTTAAGCATGGTCATTAGTGGATTAAGGAAACATGTTTGCTTGAAAATCGGAATCTAAGACATATTATGGCAGTTTGAGAGTAAGAAAAGAATGTCGCCGGGACGGGAAACTGGTTCTCGCATATTCTTCTCGAGAAATCGAATACTTAAATTTTCCTACGTCGACTCAATTCCCGAATATAAAAGCCTTTTCTTTTGATTTTTATGCTTCTGAGTGCAAATATGTCATCGCGTGGGAATGGTGTTGCTTCTATGATTACGAGAATAAGTTTATGTTCGGTTCAAGATTGTAATTCATCGTCTTAGGCGATTGTGAAAATTTAAACTGACTTTTCATTAGCGTCCGAAACCGTACGATTGAAACTCTGAATTTGCGTATAGAAAACGAGATAAAATCTCCGATGAAGCCTTGAACTTGGCTTTGCCTCACGTATTTTTAATCTGCCTAGAATACAGATCTGCAGTTTATACGACATGTTTTATCAGAATATATTTTTAAATTAGTTCTATCGTTAATTCTTATGCTTCGCTAAGTGTATGACGTCATCACATAAACAAGGGAAGATCGGGTTTGAATTTTAACGGAAATTGTGGACGAATCGTAGCTGTTCACTTTTCATTTATTTATAGAATGTATTAACTTAATATTTTAGAATATGAATATAGTGGAATAGATTTATATCGTCTTTATATATACGTAATCCTGTTTGTATTTCTTTTTATTCGCAGAAGCAATACCGGTCTTCTCTTGTCTATTATAATGTCATAATGATATTAAGTTGCAGCATCCCTCCAATGAGAACAATAATTTTTTCACAACATATTGGTTTCGGATTCAATATTTTGTGATCCTTTTTTGGAATTTTGATTAATTGGGGCGTTAGATCCTTATTTCGTTAAACATTTATTCTCGCAATCGGAAATTAACTTCTGAATTGTTTCTCTAGTGGATATTTCGTACGTATGCAATTAGCTATTTCAAGTCGTCATCGGAAATTTGTTTTGAAAGCTAATAATCTTGCATATTGCAACTGCCTTTTCATTACGAGTAACAAGTTGACATTGAAATTAATAAACGAGAGAAAAAATTCAGATTCAGCCAGGAATCGAACTCAGCGCAGTTTTTTAGTACAAGTTTTGAGTTTTCCAAGAATAGAGTTTTGTCTGGTTTGATTTCCTTCCTCCCGTAATTGAAAAACAGTTCAATACATAGTTTTACTTGAATATATTTTCAAATTTGTCCTTCTGTTAATTGAAAAGAGATTTCTGCTTTTCCACAATAAATTTTATTTGGGAACTACCGGTTTCGGTACATTACCATCGTCAGGTTCACACACAACTGAATTATCAAACTGCCGAGGCATACATTGTAATTTGAGTGAATAAAAACCTTTGTGGAAAAGTAGAAATCTTTCTTCAATTGTATCTCTCCACAACATCTCGGCCGAATCGATTGATTATACTTCTGTTAATTCTTAGGCTTTGTTTAGATCATACTCATAAACATTACGGTAATCCTGGTATGAATTTAAAAGGAAATCAGCAGTTGAAGGAAACTTTAATAGATGCAATCTTATCAACGGCATTGATTATGTTAATCAAAAATCTTAATTTTGATTTATAATTTTTTGTGGCTTCAATTTCAGAGGTTCTAACCGTTCCGCAATGAAAGTGCCTTTGTCATCTTTAACATTAAATTCATTATCTCATAATCAGAACCAAATTTCTTTCTAATAATTGTAATTGAGATTTAAGTTTAGCCTGGAATGAAGATAGGAAATGTCTTTGCTCATGAAGTAGTGCGACTGAAACCCAATTATAAGCAAAGGTGAAAAGAAGCGACATGACTGGGACTTGAACCCAGGTGTCCTACATTCCGGGCAGGTATTCTACCACTAAACTACCTAAACTAAGAAAACCTGCCAGAAAATGGGAGACCCAGGTTCGAGTCCCAGTCATGTCGCTATTTTTCGCCTCTGTATATCATTAAATTTACCCTAATCATTTAAGGAATTCTATTCCACTTTGTACGAATTTGTAAAATTAGTTCCTGTCAGCGGTCGTTATTTTTTAAACTTACTCTCAATATTATTCGTTGATAAAATCATATTTATTATTAATTTATATTCAAACTGCATGTTTTGCTTTAATTTTTAATGGGTTTAGAATAATCTTCTGATTTATTTTCAATTTAGAAGAATTTACAGAAGTTTTAGTTGCTATAGTTCCCCAGTTCCTTGTTACCTTTAACGGCTTAATTTTAAATTTAAATGGCATTATTTCATAATATGAATTATATTTATTTCTTACAGTTTAATTGCAATTTAAATTTAGTTTGATCACTCTAGGTATATTGTTCGATTTGGTACATATTGGTACTGATATTGAAGTTTTTGTTTCGTGTCATGATTTCAATATCATCAGCCAATGTCTAAGAGTTTAATTAAGGCTTCTTTCATTGGTATTTAATATTAATTATTATCTTCTTAATACTGTGCGATGATGTAACAAAATATTTTTAACTGTTTGGTCAACGGTTGCAAATGAACAGGAATACGTAGTTTTCACATTACCCGTTTCGCTTTACTTTTACGTGGCTTTAGAATATAGTTCTGATTTTAATCCATATATGTATTTTATTAATTTGAAATTTATAATTTTTAATTGTTTGGGAGACAACACTAATATTGTCCTGCGTATTGCTCATGGCCGTCTTCTAGAAGTGAAAGTCCTGCAGGAGATCCTTCGATGGTAATTACAGTGGATTGGAGCTTCAGCTTTGGTAAGCAGAATATATATTTTTATATCGAACTCTAATATCACGTATTTTGAAAATTTCCTTCAGTTATGGACTTTTATTCACATCGTTTATTATATTATAAAAACTTGTGGAACGGACTATCAATAAGTTATTTTTTGATTTTGGGAGTGAAATAAAAGTAATTCATAAGAACCGTGAGCATTACAACAAACCTGAACGACTATGTAGTAAGTTGCATTTTTTTTAATTCTCTTTTGATTTAATTTAATGGAGAGTATAAGTACAGTACGGTAATGCAATTGTCAGACATACCCTTTCATTTTTCTGTGATTAGACGCAGAAATGCAGTTTCGCTTTCTTCGATGAGCTCTTTCCAAAACCTTTTGATATTTTGCATCCCTTCACCGTTGCTTTCACTTTCAAAGCACTTTAAAAATAAGCTATGATCACGTAAACAATCGCTCTTAGACCAGTAATGGCTTTCCAACGGCCTTCAATTCGTTTCACATTTTCCAAGCATCGTTTTCATTTCATTTTCGTTGCTTTTACTTTCGAGGTATCAGTAAAAGAAGTAGGCTCATACTTACAATGCTAAAAGACGAGTAATGACTTCCTAATGGCCTTCTATTCTTTGCCTTACTGTCTTTCAAGTTCAAGGTGAACTCATCGTTTGCTTCGTTGAGAAATATGTTTGTTTTCTTTCGTGCATTTACCGCCTTGTCTTGGAAAAAGATACAATCAAAGAATGCAATGGAACTAAAATAGAATATATTTTTTAGATTACCACTAGTTTCAAATAATATTATACTTTTTGCATATTCGTGATACTCGAATTCTATCCATTTAAATAAAATATACAGCGAGTGATACTAAATCTCGTATTTTTATGCTGCAATGACGAGAGGTGAAAGCTTCACCATAAGACTTGATTAAATCCAGCGATTAATTCCTGCATTAAGTAAACAGACTTTACTTTCATATTTTGCAGATTAATTTAAATTTCATCATCTTATGGTATTTAGAAGTATTAAAAAATTTTATATTTCAAATTAAGGAAGACATTTTTGAGTGATATTTATGAATTTAACACATAGTTTTTGCTTATTAAAGTATTTATAATGTATAGCTTTTGCTTCTAAAATTCCAAACAAGAGAGAGACATGGCTGTTTTTATATGTCTGATAATGTTAAAATAACTTATATCCTTCTTAGCATTTTGCCAAATATTCAAATGTAATAATCACATTTATATATTCCTCCTGAGTCTATGAACTATTTCGTTTATTGCATTACATTATATTTAGATTTGCATAATTCCCTATTATGTGGAGTTTCTATGTAAATGCCGATTTGAATATGACTTTACCACTACGTTTAGATGACGGTTGCATTAAAAACAATCGTTGGCTTATAAGCTAGTCAAATCAAACTGTACAGACTCCGTACAATCCTTTTTCTCAGAGAATTGGATATTTAACTTTCGATTGACTTTCCTATTAATAACGCAATAAAAGAAGGATATTGATTACCCCCCGTTAGTTGTCACATGAAAAAGATGTATCTGACATCCTGGAGAATGGATTTAAATTTACGTTTTTTTCCTCAATTATAATTATAAAATAAGGAATTAATATTTGGAGATTCTAATGATTGCTAAAGATCAATGTTTTGCGAGAAAATCATAGTTTTTCCAGAATTCTTTCGGCATATTAGCGCATTTACCAAGGCCATTCATTCCACTTTTTAGAAATGCCGCTTCCTTTAATTATAATTTCATCTTATGAATTACGTTCTTTCTTTCAAACGCTAATAATTCTGAGGAAAATATATTTTTTCCACAAATGATATTTTTGCCTACAAGCAACAAAAGCACGATCAGGTGACGACGATCATTCATCGAAACCGGTCGTGTTTTTGATGTTGCTAGGCTAAATACAACTTGTGGAATAAGTACAATATGTTTTACATACAGATTCACAAATCTCCAGGAAAATACTTAATTATTTTTCAACATGCGATGTAAATTAAATTTTACTTAGCAGAGGAAAGCCTATGACTTTAACAGTGTAGTACAAGAAGTAAAAAATAGTGACTTTGCTGGGACTCGAAGCCAAGCACACCACTTCAAAGGATGTAGCTTTGTAGATTATTAGATAATATACTAGAATTTTAGTGGTTAGAATGACGGGAATGTAGAGCGATTGGATCACCCGCCCGGAATGTGAGAGACCCGGGTTCGTGTCCCAGTCAAGTCACTATTTTTCATTTCTCGTAAACACCTTTATTGTTGTTCGATGCATTATTAATTTGAATTTTTTTGTCTTTAAGGATTAATGGAGATCTGCTATCGATTCACAAATCGATCGATCGATTCATTTATGGAACTCTTAAAATGTTTTTTGTAGTCCTTCTCTCTAACACAATTAATTAGTAGAATACGGTGGGAAAACAGTATAGCAAAGCCGGGCTCGCATTCGTCAGTATTGATCTGATCATCCTATTGAGTAATAGAATTTTTTGCTATCAAATTTAAATTTATTTACCGAAAATTTTAATAATCCACATAATATATTGGATTTTATTACAAATGTTTATGGAATTATGACTCCACGGATTTATTGTCCTAATTCAGAAAGAGAGAAAAAATTTGTTGAGAAGTTTGAATCTTTATCATTTCGCAATAGTTTTCTGTTCTTCTCAAGTCTACGGAATGAGTGTTAAGTTCAGTATCTCTCTTACCAGAATAACATTCATTTCTTACCGAAATCCTTTGTAATTTTAATATTAAGTGATACTTTTTTCAGGAATCTCATTCAAATTTAAAGAACAGGTATTGAGAACAACATTTAGTCAATCATTCATAACCTCTTTACACTAACCAATTGGAATTCATGACCTTTTGTCACAAACGAATCTATGAGAATTGGAAGAAATTTTAGCAAACACTTATTCTAATTGTAAGGATTAAATTTCTGAATTGATTCTCCGATTGATACTTCTTATAAAGTTAACCAGATTTTTAAAATCTTTAACGGAAATGTGTTTTCAGAATAACGGATTTCTTCATTTGGAAAGATATTATTTTTTTTATACATACAGATAACTGATCTCTTGAGGAAAATACTTATTATTTTTAGACATACGATGGTAATGAAGTTTTACTTAGCAGAGGAAAGCGTGTGACTTAAAAAATTTTGTGCGAGAAGGAAAAAAATAGTGACTTGGCTGGGACTCGAACCTAGGTCTCCTACCTAGTAAGCGGCTCGGACGTTTAGTGGTCAGAATACCCGTCCGGAAAGTGAGGGACCAGGGTTCGAATCCCAGTCAAGTCACTATTTTTCACTTCTCGTAAACACCTTTTTTGTTATTCGATGCATTATTAATTTGGATTTGTTTGTCTTTAAGGATTAATGGAGAGCTGCAATCGATTCATATCGATACTGCCCAGGTGTGATGTGACTTCGCAGAGAGAAAGCAGCACCGGAGATGGAGACGTCACGACGGAGTTCAAATTTAGGGTAATGATAACTTTTAATTACCCCGAATTACTCTTAATTACTCGCTGTACTTCACCTTTCAGACTTTTGAAACACAGAAACATTGAAGTACGTATATTCAACGATCTTAATCTTAAAAATGTACTTGGTTCTAGTAAGTATAATGTTCCACTCGTACGTATTGTGGTAACTATCAACCACCTGTTTGGAGTGTAATTTCAAATACACCAGTGAATTACAACGTCAAAGACGACGGAATGAGCTTGATTTTCAAAAAATGTAATATTAAATTTATTTAACGAATATATAAATAATGCAGACAATTATTGGATCTTTCACTAGAAATTTTCACTTTAAATCATTAAAACTCTGACATTAAACGAATGAGAGTTGAGTTCAACAATCGCTTTTGTCGTTAAGGAATTGTTTAGGCCCACGAAATTACACAAACGTTCCTTAATTCTTGTCCTAATTCTCGCCGTTTCTACTCGAATACGATACTTTATGACTAAAATAAGAATCTTTGTTCATTCTTGTTTCTTTTCGTGTTCATCTTGACTTCGTAGGACCATTATTTCTGATTGAATTCCGCAAAAGAAAAAAGGTCTGCAGTCGATCAAAACGAACTCTACGTGTATTTCGTATACGAGAGACGATTTGAATTTTTGTTTTGTAATCGTTTTGAAAAATTGGAAAATGTTTACACATTTGGTGAAACATCGTTGCAATCTTTAAAAAAGTGAACATTTGACTTTGTTTTTCCAAGCTTTGAGTATTTGTAGTCGAGAAACAGTTAAATGTTCGACCGAAATTTCTCGTTTTTGCTCTTTTTCTTATATTTCATGCTGAATTGGATAATTTTTATCACATTTGGTTTAATCTCGTCGGAATCAATAATACGAGAACAAATTGTACTACGTTATTCAAACTTTGTGTATTCTTAAGCGAAACAAAAAACGTAAATTTTCCACTGAAATATCGCATGTTTCACCCTTTTTTTCTTAAACATTTTGATAAAGTAGATAAATCATGTATTATCTCGATGGATCTTTTCAATAGTTTTACACCCGGATTTACCCAAGTTTTGCCGACACAATTATTTTAATACTGTATCGGTAATTGAATTTATATTAACGTTTAGACTTTTAATTTATAATAAAATAATGAGAACTATTGAAGACATTTCCTAGTAATACTGCATCTCTTTATTTTCAGGTATCCAATACTTGGAATGATCCTTGTCTGATAAATACTCCGCTGGTTTTTCTCACCGATTGGGAAAGTGAATGTCTGAGGCAAGTGAAAGTCACGACCAAGGTCACAAAACAGCTGATTTTCTAAAAGTTGGTAAACAAGGATAGTGCGTGAGTTAATTTTTATATTGAAGTTTTTTGAAAATTCGAATGGAAAAATTTTATTGATAATCTCCCATTGTAATGCTTAATCCTAAATTAGTCCCGTAAAAAATACACGTAATTTGTCTCTTGGGGAAAAAATGACCACATAATTCTCTGAATTTTTAAGAACTCTTTCAATGATAAATCATTCGATTAAGTTTATCGTACTTCGAAAATCATTATTTAAAAACATAAATGTATCGATACTTTTCCTATTACTGAAGAACTGGAATTCGGTGAAACTGAAGGTCAAGGGACAGGTGTTTCTTTTGAGATTACAAGGCACTTTCATTTTCCTCATGCTAGAAAGCATTTTGCGCTCACCTTGACCTTCTTTACCAGAATTACTCTTGCTTTCAAAACATTTACATTTGTTGAATCATCGACTCAAATTTCAAACTTTCATTTCCGACTTTTAGAATAGATTTTCTAAGTAATTTAGTCGTTGATCATGTTTGAACGGATGATAAGGAATTGAGGATGAGTAATATTTAAAATCAGTCACCGATGAGTGTCCTTTAGCTTTGAATTAGCACTTATGCTTCAGCTTTACTTTCCCTACCTATTTAATTACTCATGCATTGTCTTAGGAGATATCACTATCGGTTATCCTAACGTATTTCATGATTCAAATTCAGTGGCGAGTCTCGTGTTACATACAATTACTTTAATCTTAATCTACAGAAAATAATAAACAGGAGTTTTTATCGTCATTTTTGCTACGCTGACTTTCCGTGCACATTCAGTGAACATTGAAACACCGCTTGTGTGTCAAGATCCAGGAGCTTGAAATTTTATCGTTTCTCAAAGGGTTTTCAGTTCTCCTTAATTGTATGAAATAAGACCTTAATTTCAATATCTCTGTCATCAGAATTATGTGTAGTCTTTACCAAATAACTTTACAATTTAATAATGAGATGTGCTATTTGAGGTATTTTAGTTACATTTGGAATAAGACAGTATTAAGAAAACAATCAAATAATGGTTATCTTCTTTCATAAATGATTGTCTTTTCACCAGATTTGAATTGTGTCAAACAATAATTCTCATTTTAAAGAATGAATTTCTGAATTGATTCTTTCTGATTGATATTTTTTGTAAAGTTTACCAGATTTAAAAAATAATATTAAAGGAGATACGTTTCCAAAGTAACGTATTTCCTCATTCAACAAATAAATAATTTTATCGCGTACATGCTACTGGCTGTGAAATAATTTACTCAATTCTTATAAATAAACGATGGAAATAAAGTTTGACTCAATAAAGGAAAGCGTGCGACTTAACCAAAGCGTTGTAGAGAAAGTAAAAAAGTGGATTCCTAGTGAAAGCCTAGGATTCGAACCAAGGTTTTCAATTTTCCAGGACGTGGCTCGTAGGCATATTGGATAAAATTCTAGTAGTTAGAATAAGACAATTTAGTTAAACATAGTTTAATAATTTTTTCTTTCGATGCATTATTAATTTTCATTTTCAATTTTTTTATTAAGGTTTGAGGAGAGCTCTAATCTATTTACATCGATATTGCCCAGGAAACAACTCAATCAAAATCTACTGGCGCAGAGAAAAACCATTACTGAAGATACTCATGGAGACGCCGGAATTCCAACTTAATAAGAATAGAATGAGAATTAATAAGAGAGAATTTGAGGTAACAAGAATTTTCTGAAGCTTATGGTTTTTGCTTTCCGATACTAAATTCTGTTCTAAATTAAGATTTTTAATCGATAAGGTATACTACAATTATTATAAAAATTATCCTGAAACTGACTTATATATTGACTACAAAATAACATGCAAAGTCTTAAGTACTTGCTAGACCTAATTTTGTTAGAATTTATAGGCCAGTGATAGCTTAATTTGACTCGAATTTTCTAAGTTCAATTACGTATTCTAAATAGATGCCAATGATTTCGTTTTCGAGAATTTACTTTGCTTTTGTTTTTCACGGTTCAGTTTACGACTTTTAGAATAAATCGGTGAAGTAATTCAGTCATATGTCTTTCCTTTCGTACGATGGCTAGGAATAAAGAATCTGTTATTTTTTTAATCAGTCATTAATGAGTGTTCTGTTACTTTGAATTACAACTTAGGATCGAGTTTTGTACCTTCTTAAATATGCTTCCATTGTTTTAGGAGAAACCACTAACGGCAACCATAGAGAAAATCGAGTTTTCAAATTCATTGGAGAGTCCAATGAGAGAAATAATTCTTAACTTATTAAAAATAACCCGCCCACAAAGATGCATTTCATTTCAGTAAATTTCAGTTCGTTGTCCATTACATGCTCTGATAACCCTCAATTAGTTGTGTGTGGTCAATATGAAGCGTACTTCCTTCGGTAACAAAGAAACCAATGAAGGTATTTCAACCAAATTTTCGTTATGTAAAGATATTTGCTATGGTATAATCTGCAAATTTAGTTAAATGCGAGTATTAAAAAGTAAGCAATTTTATCAGTGTTACCAATTTTACGAAAATAATTTTTAATGATGATCTAAACCAATTTTCAATAATTTATAATGCCTTTACAAGAACTAATTAATTGCTAAGAATAAAAAAATACTGTACGCATCGCCAACTGAGAAAAATTTCTAAAACATATTTTTGTGGATATTTTAATGATTTTACCAAACATTTTTTGAATGCAACTGATGAGCAAAATGATTGAAATGCTCTTAGTGTTAAAAAGCTTTATTAAAGCTAACTGAGTAAATTTATATTAATGTAATTCTATTAAAGTAATAAGGAATCACGCAGAAAACTTTTGAATAATTACTTTCTAAAAGTTGGTACTCCAGTTTTGTGCAGTTTATAGGCTGTATAAAGTTTAAGAATGTAAATTTATAACAGCTTAGAGAAAATAATATTAATACGCCAAAAATGTAGCATCATAAAAAATACTTTCATTAAATAAAACTAATATAGGTAACACTGATAGGGATAAATGTCCCATTTTTTAATATATCTTATCGTTTTGTCATAGTTTCGAAACCATTTAAATGAAAGTTTCAAAAAAATTCGTTAGTTTACTTTCGTGCAATATTTTAACTAAATAACAAGCTATTAACTAAATGAATCCTCTACTACACATTTCATTAGTTTTTAACCCTTAGGTCAATTCTTAATAGTAAAAATTAAAAGTTTTAAAGTTACTGCAATTTTGATAAGCTTTTAAACATTTTATTTAATGTATATATGATGCTAGAATATATTAATTTAAAATGTTTGAATTATTTTTTTATAGAGTCATTCATGCACAATAATAAATTGAATTAATTGATTAACTGTGAAGAGGTCTTGAAAATTCAAAGAATGTCTGGGTTATTTTTTACTCCACGCGAATAATTACTTAATGTTTTTGTCACCACTAACTATGGGTCAACTCTTGGCTATCTACTTAATCTGTTGTAACGATATTTTCCCTTTAATGAAAAGACGACGCAAGTATATAAAAAATCGCGATGTTACAGACGTAAATTTAAGTATTTCGGCTACTAAAAGATTCAAATTCGAGGTAACCTATTAGAATGTAGACTTATTTATAAGCTGTTGGAAGGATTCGTCCTACAAAAAATATTATTTTAACTAACGAATTCCGCCATCAAGAGTGACGGAGATAAAACTAAATCTATTTCCGTGCATTGTTAAGCCAAATTAAAATATAAATTATAGAAGATAGAAAAGAAAAGCTGAATTTTCAATCTACTTCTGTGTATATAATGATACAGTCTAGGCATTAATATTACTGTTTTCCTTGGAACTATGCTAATATTTACTTTTATATTCTTACAAAATAATTCGATAGGAAATTAAAGATTCATTTCCGTAATTTCCCTTCCATAGGACTTCTTGGTGCCCTTCAAAGAGCAGGAAAAAGAATTCACGGCCAAGCGAAAGAAGATGGAAGAAGTTGCACAGCGCATCCAGGGGCGAGAAGGAGTTGAGGTCCTTCCAAAAACCTCTAATGCATCGTTCTACCCCGAAAGACGAATCAGAAGTGAAATACGTTTTTTTTCTTCCGCGCCAAAATATATTTTGAATTATGACTATTAAAATATTTTTAAGGACTGAATTTGTATAGTGTTCTATGACCTGATTTGTGTATAATATGGATTTTAGAAACTTAGCGTCCTTAGCCAAGCATTTGCAGAATGTATAGATTTTTTACGATGTGTCAGGCGGGGATATGAATAATTTGTAGATTATGTACCTTTACGATGAATTACCCATATTTGTCCTGATGTTTGATTTGGAAGATGAATAAGAAGTGAAAAACAATATTTTTCTCCCGAGCCTAACTATATTTTCAATTATGTAGAGTATACAAGTTTGTAAGGCCGGAATTTGTAAAGTGTTCCAAGAGACTTTAAATGTATATACTATATAAAATATTGCACCCTTAGCCAAACCAACTATTGCTGAATGTATAGATATGTTACCATGTGTAAGGCGGGGATATGTATAATTTATGAACTTTGTACCTTTACATTCAATTACCCCTATTTTTCCTATTGTCTAACTCAGAAGAAAGAATAAAGAATGAATGATGGGAGATGTTTATGGTAGAGGAAGGGAAGGAAGCAATTGATTGGGAGAGGGGCGGAATTGAGTGCTTTGTGGGCGTTATAGAGAAATGGATTTTATTGGGAGGGCAGAGGATTCAAAGTCGATGGGCCATAAAGTTGGGAGTGGGATTAAGGGTCTAGGTGAAGCACTGGCAAGGAAATGTGGGAATGATCGGGATAGCGAGAGGGATAGGGTGGTTGGCTTTCGAGGGTGGGTGGGGTAGAGGGTGGGATGGGAGCGGGTGAGGAAGAGGGTGGGATGGGAGCGGGAGAGGTAGAGGGTGGGATGGGAGCGGGAGAGGTAGAGGGTGGGATGGGAGCGGGAGAGGTAGAGGGTGGGATGGGAGCGGGTGAGGTAGAGGGTGGGATGGGAGCGGGTGGGGTTGAGGGTGGGATGGGAGCGGGTGAGGTAGAGGGTGGGATGGGAGCCGCTGAGGTAGAGGGTGGGATGGGAGCGGCTAAGGTAGAGGGTGGGATGGGAGCGGGTGAGGTAAAGGGTGGGATGGGAGCGGTTGGGGTTGAGGGTGCGGTAGAGGGTTGGGTAGAGGGTGAGGTTGGAGCGGGTGGGGTTGAGGGTTGGATTAGAGCAGGTGAGGTAGAGAGTGGGGTAGAGGGTAGGGTTGGAGCGGGTGAGGTAGGGGGTGGGGTAGAGGGTTGGGTTGGAGTGGGTGAGGTAGAGGGTGGTGTAGAGGGTGGGGCAGTAGCAGTTGGGGTAGAGGGTGGCAGGGGAGTGCGTATGGTAAAGGGAGGGATGGGAGTGGGTTTCAAATAAGTCACACTTGTTCATTCTATTCTGTATACCTCTATCCATTTTTCTTCTCGTCTTTTATAACTGCGTCAATGACGATATTGTTAGTCAAATTTTTTTAGACCCCTCCCCGTACCACACCTGACACCAGTTATTAATGTCGCAGTGATGCTGAGACTAGGAGTGGTAATGAGTAACGCAAGGCTTTTGAATTCAATCCTTAAACTTTTTTTATAAACCTGCTTGCAAGAGAGGTAGGGAAGGCGGTCAGCGTGGATCAAGGAGTGCAAACAGGTCAAAGAGTGCGAACAGAGTGACCTCAGGCCAGCTTGGAGTCAAGGATACAAGTCGTTCTCTTATGGTAGAAAATGCCTCTTATTTAATAAGTATCGGACGCCCTCTTAGGACGCTACCCCACTTCTGGCGCTCCCTTTCCATGAGCAAGCAAAATGTGTACTCTATTCTTAATTGGAAGAATAGGGTAAACCGGGCGCAATCAATCAGAACCCATGGCCGGACAAACCAAAGGAAAGTACAAGAGAATGCAGCTGAGGAATTTTAGATTTACGGGAAACACACAGACAATGCAATCCGTACTGTGTCCGGTCATAACTTTGGCGCCCTTATGAGGTTTGCCTTCGTTAAGCGTCGCTGCAAGGAAGAGCGGCCGGACTCAAATGTCACCGGAATATGAAAAATTTTAGGCTGCTGAATGAATTTGCCAAAAGGCGGCATTACTATCTATACGCCAAAAGGGGCGGAAGTACAATCCATGAGCCAAAAGGGCGGCAGTACCTTCCATAAAGGTTTTGTATAGCGTCGGTCAATGCGATGAAAAGGTGAAAGAGCGATGTTTCGATGATTCTGGAATGCTGCGGATTCCGGAATAGGGAGTATATGGTGGATGAAACGGGTTCTCCCGAACTCTAGAAAGTGCAGCGTAAAGCGGTTCGTTTTGTTAAGAAATGCTACGATAAAAAAGCAAAAATGCTCTCAGGGGTAGGTTGGGAATCCTTGAAATACAGGAGATTGGAAGCTGCGATTGCTAAATAAATTCAGGTAAACTACATTTGCGGAAGATACAATCAATAAAAATACAAAAATTATTTAATAGTGAATTTTCGATAAGAAAAATGACAACTAACTTGAACTTTTAAAATATATGGCTTAATTGCCTTCATCAAATGAAACTAAATGATCAAAAGTAACAATAATACGCCTATCTTATTTCAAATATCCATCATAATGAAAACTCTAGGTAGAAATATTTAATAAATGATTAAAAATTCCCTTTGTTATGTTAATCGAACATATGGCAATTCATTTAAATAGCATGAGCTCACTCCACACAAAAATGTCTTTTGCGAAAAGTTTAAGTGGCTAATTTTTGCTATAAATTTTCCAAGAGCTGTATTCTCCAAATTCTTATAAATATGTTGATGTTTCCTAGCAACCAATCGAGTGTAATAAACATTTAACACATCAATAAGCTTGTAGGTGTGACTATTAAAACAAACATTCAGTCCGGGATTTCTGGCAATTATTGAGAGTGAAATGTTTTAGCTGGCCAATTGAGTGTGTCAAAGTATATTAAGTGTGGTCAAAAATATTAATAAATATAAAAATCTGATGTGGCCAACACATGACTTTCTCCGTATTTATTGAAAACAGAAGCCTATGCCTGTAATATATAAATAACTCCAAAACAATGAGTGTTACAGGAAAATGTTTCATACAAAATTTGTGGTAAAAAACATTATCTATAACTTTGGTACATAATTGTATATACCTACATTGCATTTTGACAGAGATATGTATGAAAAACTTCCATTTCTGGGTAAACAACAACTTCCGGTTAACCATTATTCAAGAATAGCTCCTAAACAATCAGTGTTACGAAAAAATGTTTAATACAAAAGTTGTAGTAAAGTAAATTACCTACAACGTTTGTGTGTAAATGTGCATACTTATATTGCATTTTCACAGAGATATTTAAGAAACGACATTTTGTTCCGGATAAACCGGAACTTCTGGTTAAGCATTATTCACCAAAACCAAACCAACTCTTTGCATTGTTAGGAAAATTCTAAATATGAATTTTGAAAATGATCGGATAATTACTTTTTAGGATAGAGCGCCCACAAACTTTTTAACCACAGACAGACAGACAGACACACAGAGAGACATGTTCGGGGAAATAGCGAAAACGTGCTCTATGGGCCCCAAAACATCTATTTCCGTCGAGATCTGGAGGTCGAATTATTTTGCGAATACAATACTTTCTCTATACTATGTATAGGGAGAAAGTAAAAATGAGAAATTAAGAAAAATATCACATCCATGAAACAATGAAGTTGTGGGAATATTGGTAATGCTCTTTTTGATAAAATGTAAATCATAAACACCCACGACAAGTGTAGTGTGTTCAATGGGAAGTAGTGACCGAGTTATTAAATGAGACGAGAATAGAAATCTTAAAGTACTCACCGTTTATTTGTCATTTAGAAGTTAGAACTGCCTCAATATCCTGCAAGAAATAACAACAGAGTAAATATATATTTATGTAATGTAAATTTCTGAGTGAAATGCTCAAAACATCACATTATATAATACACACATGGATCTCGGAAAATGTGTAGATTCGAGACGTTCTCGGGATACAGAAAGAATTAGACAGCGTCTAATTTGCCCATTTTGGCGGGCACAGAGATTAAACAAAGTCTTCGGGATACAATACAAATGGCGGGAGCGAAACTTTTCAACTGGACCGCAGAATTCAAATTCACGCTCCAAACAATTTCAGCTACTTTGTTGAAAATCATCTGGAATACGCAAAGATATCCTCCATTGACAAAGAACGACATTCAATATGGATTCAATGTGAGGTTTTTAACGTTTTAGAATATCGAACGTTCGTGGTTTTTATTCCCAGCGATCGAGGCTTAAAACACATTGGTCGTATTCCCGCATACACGGTGGTAACTTGTTTTCTAGCTGCTTATGTGCACACACAGAGACGCTCAGTTGGTGAAGAACTTATAAATACCAGTTCTAGCGATAAATAGCTCGTTATTTTTGATAGTTCTGCTTACAAGTGGTTTTATTGAAACAAGTGCACGATCCATGTTCATCCTGTGATTCGCGAAAGTAAGTATTTTGGCGATTAACGTAATCTGCATCAAATGCTAAAGAACTATCCTGAAGGGTTCTTTCATTAATTAAGAATGGAATCGAGATTTTAGATTAGGTTAAAGCAAAAGTTCCACCGAAATTTCAAAGGAACTGGAGAAGGCTGCAAATACTCGAGACCACGAAAGTAATACGCTTCGATAAGATCGCAGTAAATGACGAAGTGAATAGATAGGCTCCAATGTTCCGTCATACTTGATTTAAATCGTGTAAATATAAATCCCAAATTCTGCGAGTTCGTGTGTTTGTCTTCCATTTTAGTCGACCCGATCAATCTCTTCGCGTAAAACATTGCACGCATGTTCTCTGAGATCAGGATGGAAAACCCTATTGATTTAATTCGATAACTTCGCTGGGTCCGAACAAAGATCGCTCAGATAAGGTTCCTTAAGGAATACAAGCAAACTTCAGTTTTATCGGATGCAGGCTTTATTTGTTTTGAAGGGATGAATTAGAAGGAATAGTCTTAAAGGTCCCGGGTTCGAATCAGGCTAGCCGGATTTTATGTTCGTATGTGTTCGCATATTTTTGTTTGTTCGTGTATCTATTATAAGAATATAATTATTCGATTGTTCCCTTAATCAATGGAATGTTCCGCATCCCCAACACACTGCTTTCGAAACACTGCCATCGGAGACGACTCGTCAACGGGGATTCCTTTTCTACTTCCGTATGCGCAAGACAAGGGTACTGGGAGCCGAACCCTTCGAGCGGAGGTCCTCTCGCTCAAGGACCGCGATGCAATCGCCTCAGCAGCCGTCCGACGAAACGGGAGTCCTAGGGAAAACCATCCCACACTAAAAAACTCAAAACAACTAATTAACTACTTAAACTACTTAAAGAATATCACTGATTTTTATCGCGAGTAACTGACAACGACTACTACATTTAATCAAAAAAATTTGCAATTCAAGAGCTGAGAGTTAACTAAAATGCATGTCTCACACACTCAAAATCTAAAGCTATCTCTAAAACAAAACACGCATTCACTAAACCCTATTTACAATGCTCACTTAAGGAGTAAAATAACTTACTTAATAACATAAGTTATGCGTTGATTACAATTAGCGAACACATACACTCACCGGGTAATGATTCCACGTCTTTGTCACCAAAAGAAAGTCCTTGGCGAACAAATCACAACAATAGTCTACGTCAGCTGCCAACGTGACTTTGTTTACATTCACTTTTAAACAATTTATCCGACTCGAATTTGCAAAACTAATGTAAAACAACATTCTGTGGACATTTAAACACAATTTGGCGTAAATGACACCTCGGAATCGCGTAAGATGCAATAGAAATAAGCAGATTAAGAATCTTATAATACCACGTTTCCTTCTATTACGCCTTAACCGCAAGAACCGGAAATTAACTGCCAGTTAAGGAAGTACCCTAGTGACCAAATTATAAACTAAGTAGACGAGTACGTGTATTCAAGCCGGAAATTGGATCAAAATACCGCGGAATCCAAAAAAAAGACATGTAAAGAAAACGTAATACACTAATAAATAAAATATTTAGAGGGTTAAAAAGTGGCGAAGGGTACACAATTATTAACTTACGTATGTTCATCAAAATAAAATGATTATAAAATTCGAAATAATTGCGAAAAAATCAAAAATACAACTCATTACCAATTCCTACTTCAATTTACTTCATCATTTTCAGTATTTACCGCAATTCAGAGCACTTCGTCCTTGTGTGCGAGCCCAACTCGTAAACACCCACTCTCGCATTTCATCCCACATTCGCTTTAAGAGTTTATCATCATAACAGCGTTTTAATGCGCAGCAAACGTCTCTCCAATTCGCTTACAGCTCTACGATCGCTCGTATAATCGAAGATATTCGAGTATCTCCCGTCTCCACTTGTAATCTTATCAACGACCGAAGTATAATTAGATCATTAACTTTCCACTCCAATACAGCCAGTTATCTCCACTCTTAATATCCATCATATGATCTTAGCATTTCTATAGATGTCTGTTTCTTCGTAAGTGCCTTTTAAATACTCAATAAACTGTGAGCTTTGAAATCTCTGAGCCCGACTTTCGCATGCCATTCCCTGTTCCCACTTTCACCATGAATTGTAATGCTCTGCCAGTCGTGAAATTCAAGAGATCAATTGAAATTCTTATCTCAATGGAAACGAGAAGCCATTTCCCATAGCAATTTTTATTCCTTTACTGCGACAACAGTATTAGAGACTTTCTATTATTAACATTCACCCAAAGTCAAGATTCATAACCTCATAAACTTATCTGAATTACGACTTAATCAAGTATCACTTCGTTAACCTTGAGAACAAAACTATCGATACAAATCTGATGTGGCCAGTACATGACTTACTCCATATATAAGATGTAAATATTTATGTACGACAGTATTTCCGAACTCTATATTAAATCTAAACTTGGAATTAAGTGATTAATTTATATTATATAATCTTTTACGTCACAAACATTATAAATAATGTTTTTCGGGATATGTTCGATGAAAAACGATGAAATTGGCCTTTCGCCCACAACCCCCACAAAGTACAAAGTCAGCAACTTCCGGTTTATCAGTATTTCATGAATAACTCCTTAACAATCAGTTATACAAAAATATGTTTCATAGAAAAGTTATAGTATATTACATTTCTAAAACTTTTATATGTAATAGTATATACCTAAATACCCGATTAATGGAGATATTTTGCAAAAACGGAAACGAGCTTCGAAGAATAAAGCTCGACTTCCGGTTAACTAATTCACTTCAAAAACTAATCAACTCTAACGACACCAGCCAAAGTTCTATATATGAAATTTGGCGTTGATACCACTAATAGTTTTCACGTTAGAGCGCCACAATCACACACACACACATACACACAGACATTCCGAAAATGGTCAAAACATATTCTAGGGACACCAAAACATGTATTTCCGTTGAAATCTCGAAGTCGATTTTTTCATGAAAACAATACTTTCTCTATACTACGTATATGGAGAAAGTAAAAATGAATGGCCTACCAATTTATGTATTACTGATTGATTTCTTAGTAAAATAATAGAACTGATAAAGCTATTTAGATATGAGGGTAATTTCAAGCGAAGATATTCTGAGCATGATATTTTTACACCGTTCTTGCTTGGATTTAGGTTAGCCAAGGAGAGATCCTTCTCATCATTGGAAAATTTATTGAAATCGATTCTCCATATCCATGAATCACACCATTTTTTCCTCACAGTGCTGATAAGACTGGACACGACCGTGGATTTGCCACACCCTGCGTTATCAGATATTATGAGAATTCTTTTACTTTTCAGGAAATCCAATGTATCATTTTCAGAGAGTGGCATTTATTTTGTATGCTGTTTGAATTCATCACTAGTCGAATTTGAGTTTTTCAGATAAAACACTTTCTTCTCGTGGTGCAACCAAATAGTTGTTTTTCTAGGGTTTTTCCCTACTAAATCCGTAAAAGCCGTGAAATAATTAACTTTAGAGATATATACTGATTTATCTTCCTGTATTAAATTAACTGATTTCTCCATCCACTGCACCTGAACTTCATTTATTAAACCTTCATCGAGATCCTGTTTACTGAATTCCGACAGGAAAACACTAGTGTCTTGTGGCAATTTTGATGTGATGCCATAGTGATGAATTGATTTTCCTTGGATGCGAAGGAAATCTACATCGGAGCCAAGAACTTGATGTCCGGTGACGTACAAAAGAAGGCAAAGGTGTACGGTGTGGTGGCGGAGGAACTGTGTCACTTAGCATTCTATGTATGAAAATGGAGCGAAGGCATACGGGAAGGAGCAGACCAAGTTGTCAGAGGAATTCTGGAATATCGTCGAAGCAGTGGAATCATTAGCAGGTCGCTCCAGCCACTTAGAATTGTCTATTAAAACAATTTTCACAGAGTATGATCCATGCAACTGGGAGGGTGAGCTAATAGCTCGTGTACCAAATGTCTTAGGAATCTACTGCGAAAAAACTGGGAGAGGGATTCTAATGGAATCTTCCGAATTGTCCAGCCTACTTTCCTTTTATGAAGAAAATGTCGTTCCTAAGTGCAGAGAGATTACAGATCCAAGTCATAACACGAAACTTCATCGGAAAATGGAAGAGTTAATGGAGAAACATAATTTAATACTATCCGAAGAAAGAAGAATAAAACCATTGATAGAAGGATTCTGTCCATTCAGTGAATACTTGAGGAATTCCCTTCATTCCCAGAGCATCCCAAATTGAAGAGAGAAGGGTTTTCTGTGTTTACAACCAACTGCACAAAACTGTGCACATTACAGGTTTTCCAAGAATTAAAAGAGAAATACGGAGTCATTCTGAAGAGAAAGGTGCTCTTCCTCTCGAGGAATTGCTTAGAAAGGGAGAAAGATATAATAGTGAATGCTTTTAAAGGTAATGTTTAGGAGTATTTGATAATTGTGATGGACAAGGAGGCATTGAATCTATTGGAATTTCATGGTAATTACCTTAAAAAATTCAATGAATTCCTGAGCAAGGAAATGAAAATAATATTGATTACAAGTTCCCAGTCCATTGATCAGAAGTTAAACTTTGAAAGGGCTATAAAATATAAGTGGGAAGATTTGACGGATGAATACAAAGACACACTTGAAGCTATAACTTTTTTTATTCAAGGGACAGGAGGAGCATGCATATGTTAAGAAGGGAGATTTTCCAATGTATTTTAATGAGGATGAAATTATGCAAATAATTGGTGAAGTAATTAAAGTTGATGATGGCAATGATCATTATTCACAGGGTTACCTTCCTGAGACTTATGTTGAGAGAGCATTTACGGCAACTACTGTGGATAGAAACATTTTTGAAAAATTGCCACAAGACACTAGTATTTTCCTGTCGGGATTCAGTAAACAGGATATTGATGAAGGTTTGATAAATGAAGTTCAGGTGCAGTGGATGGAGAAATCAGTTAATTTAATACAGGAAGATAAATCAGTGTATATCTCTAAAGGTAATTATTTCACGGCTTTTACGGATTTAGTAGGGAAAAACCCTAGAAAAACAACTATTTGGTTGCACCACGAGAAGAAAGTGTTTTATCTGAAAAACTCAAATTCGACTAGTGATGAATTCAAACAGCATACAAAAGAACTGTTACTCTCTGAAAACGATACATTGGATTTCCTGAAAAGTAAAAGAATTCTCATAATATCTGATAACGCAGGGTGTGGCAAATCCACGGTCGTGTACAGTCTAATCAGCACTGTGAGGAAAAAATGATGTGATTCATGGATATGGAGAATCGATTTCAATAAATTTTCCAATGATGAGAAGGATCCTCTCTCCTTGGCTAACCTCAATCCAAGCAGTAACGAAGAAGTCTTTGATTTCTTGTGCCAAATGCTAAGATTGAACGGGGGCTTTGAGAAACGCCTTTTCAGGAGATTCCGTGATAGACCAGGGCGCTGTTTCATATTTTTCGATGGTTATGATGAAATTCCATCGAAATACATGAACAGTGTTCTTAAAATCCTTTCCACTCTAAAGGAAAATACTGCAGTTAAGTTGATAATATCGACCAGAAAGCATCACCAGGAAAATTTGGAGAAAACTTTGTACACATACTCACATCGATTGGTGCCTCTATTAAAGAAATATCAAATAGAATTCATGAATAAGCTGTGGAATAACAAATTGAAAGACCCAAAGGGTAAAGGAGAACAGAGAGGCCAGAGAGATGTCATAGAAAAAATTCAAAACATCATTGATGAATCAAAAACAGAAGGAACTGTATTAGAATGCCAAAAGCTAATACATGAACTCGAAAAAAATAGATCGGGGGAAAAACTTAAATTCAATTTTACTTGAAATAGAAAATTTAGATTTCTCGAATTTTGCTAAGTATATTCTTGAAAAGTCTTCGTTGGGTAAGGAAGCAATGGAGTTCATAGGCATTCCATTACATCTTTATTTGATTGGGATCATTAATTTCAATAATAATTTTAATGTTGAAACTGCTCATGATATCTATAGCCTTTACAATAAGTTTATAGATCAGAAAATACTAATATATATAGAAGAAGTCAATCTGAGGAAGGTAAGTAAACTAAAAGAAAGGATTGTGAAATTAACAAGAGAAGATGCTTTTAGAATTCACACGGATTTGTCAGTTAAGTTAATAGAGGATGGAAAAGTATGTCTATCCTCAGATTTGGGTGAATATGACTTGGAACTCTGCATTGGTCTAGGAGTGGTGTGCGAACATGGAGGAGAGCTACGTTTTCTCCACCCTACGTTCGCTGAATTTTTCATTGCTGAATCAGTGAGGAAAAACGTACGAAAAGAGGACATTATAAAACTGATATCTGACGATAAGTACAAAGTGATCAGCAGATTTCTCTCCAGCTCATTGGAAAATAATAGTTTTGAGGATGCTTCAGAAGAATTCTTAAAAATAAACTGTCTAACAACTATAATGGAAAGGGCTAAAACATTAGCTATCCAATATGATTCTGATAGTTTTTGTTTTAAGATCATAAAAAAATTGCTTGTCAATTTTGAAGAAAAGGTAGAGGTAGGCGTGGTAAATAAGTTGTTGGAGGAAATTGAATCAAAAATAGAGCGTATGAGTTATGTGCGTTTTCTCACTATTCCAATGATGACACAGCTGTTGAATCGAAATTTTGAGGTTAACTCCATTTTGTTTCTGTATTTTGTGAGATTCGCAGAGAGTGCTGATGAAGTAATCGATGTACTGACTGAATGCATTCCATTTGGAAGTGATGGGGGACCTGGGAGTAGCTTGCGTAAGAGAAGCAAAAGAAGGGAAGAAGATATTGATAAGGAAGATACGCGTCTTGTGCTGTTGTTAAGGAAAAAGGATTGCCACAAAAATGGTTTACTTCTCAATGCAATGAGGAATGAAAGAATAGAAATATCTGCTCATATTTTAAAGTTTTTCAGAGATCGTTTAGGAATGGAGCAATTTTTGGAAAGGATAATTAAAAGTTTTGAGTTTAAATTACATATACGTAGTTTCATATTTAATACAGGTATAGATAAAATCTGCAGTTTCATCAAAACATTGCACAATGTTTTTGACAACGAAATACAAATCTTGATTGACAATGATCTTAAATTTACATTCATCCAGATCTCTTTTTATGGAATTGATGATATGCATGGAAGAGTCGTTCCATTTCAGAAAGTGAGCAGCTTATTTCAGGAATGTACTGACAGTGAACAACTGAAAGAACTCCACCTGAGTTGTGATGATTATGGTGATTACTTAATACACATTTTTATTAAAGAGTGTCCAAATACCCCAAAGGTGAAATATTTCGAAGTCAATGAGCAGGTGTTGACAGAGAATTGCACCATGAAAAAGTTCTGAAGGAGTAAAGATAGAAACTTAAATAATGCACTTCATTTAGCTGCTTCAAACGGGGATAAGCATTTTGATTAGATTATACAATTTTTTGGTAATTATCTCGAAAAAGAAGAATTGAAGGAAACGCTCCTTAGCAAAGATAAATATGATCGTAATGTACTTCACTGCTTATTTACATTTAATTCCCCAGAAATGTTAATCAATAATGTGAATAGTCTCAAAGAAATTGTTGGCGATGAGGATTTCAAAGAGTTGCTTAAAACTAAAAATAGGAATAACCAAAACATATTTCATTACTCTGCTTTTAAGGATAAAATTTTACAGGGTATTATTCAATATTATAACAAAATTTTAGAAAACGAAGAGGCTAAGAAATACTCCACAGTAAAGATAGCAATGATCTTAATGTAATTCATTACTTATTTAATAATAATTCCCCAGAAATATTAATTGACAATTTGAATTGTGTCAAGGTAATTGTTGGCGATGAGAGTTTGAAAATGTTGCTTGAAGTAAAAATAGTGATAATAGAAACATATTTCATTTAACTGCTAAGGAGGATAAAATTTTAGAGGGTATTATTAAAGGTTGTGAAAATATTTTAGGGGAAGAGGAGACTAAGGAATTGCTCCTTAGCAAAGATAACAATGATTGTAATGTAATTCATTTCTTATTTGAAAGTAATTCCACTAATATATTAATAGGCAATTTAAAGAGTATCAAGGGAATTATTGGGGAAGATGGTTTGAAAATGTTGCTTAAAGGTAAAAATAGTGGTAGTAATAACATATTTCATTTTGCTGCTTATAATAATCATAACAAAGAATTAACTTTTCTCCATTTATATTTGCGTGAAAAAGAAATAGCAGACCTTTTGTTTGAGAGAAATATAGATGGTGAGACATGTTTGCATTTTGCAGCAGAATGTTGCAGAATGAATCCAACGTATTTAAAAGATTATACAACATCAGTTACTAAGACGTGAAAGTTGTTTTGAAGAATTTCTTCTGGCACAAGATAACAATGTGAACACATTCTTCCATTATATGATTAAATCAGATAACCATGAAGCAAATGACGCATTTCATATTTTCGATTTGACGAATGATAAGGTTTCAACTGCTGTTTTTAATAAGTTATTGAGGGTGAGGAATAACAAGGGAAAAACATTTCTACAAATGAATAAAAAAGGATATTGAGAAAATAATTAAATATTTTGAAGGAATTTTAGAGAAAGACTTGTTCGAAGAACTCTTGAAGGAAAATTAAAGAAATGATGCATTAGGGGGTGTAGGGTGTTGCTTGGTGTCGATTGGGTGGTCCCCAAAATTAAATTGTTGATTATAAAAATGTAAAAAGCTCAATTTACATGATTGTGATAATTTATTAAATATTCTTTCGGTTTTTGTTATTTATCAAATTCAAATTGGCCTTTTTGTTATTTAAGAAGGCTTTGCATTGATGTCTAAATGCCATATATGTAGATATTTTTTTTTAAGTGTTAACCACCGTCAGGTGGACGGGTTCTTATTTCTCTGTTCGCATGCAATATTTACACATGTACCTATCTGTAAATACATTAATACATATATGATGTAAATGCATGATAGGAAAACTGTAATTGTGATTCCTACATTTAAAAAAGATCACGGAGTTAAGGAAACCATTTATAAACCTAATTCTTTAACATTTTTGATAAGTCAACATCATCATGTGGTGTTCTGCCGGGAAGCAGGTCTTGCACGACACTGCCGTCTCCATTCCTGTATGTTCATAGCCTTAGTCTCTCTATAATTCTTTATTTTCACCTCATCTACCATCTTTATTCTTCTTCTGCCTCTCTTATTCTTTCCTTCCATTGCGCTTTCTAATGCCACTTGCACTATTCCCTCTAATTATGTGGCTCAAACAGTTAGCTTTCCTTTTTCTTATTTCCTTCACCATCCTTCTTTCACTTAATTTAAGATCTTGTTCCTCACCATATCCACCCATCTCACCTTTTCCCTCCTTCTCCACCCCCACATTTCAAACGCCTCTATTCTCTTTCTTTCCCACTTCCTTAACGTCCATACCTCAACTCCATACTTTGCTGTGCACCAAAATAGAGGTTTGCCATCCTTTTTCTCAGCCCCAGATCTAGATTCTTAAAGCATAATAAGTTTCTCTTTTGGCTGAAGGCCTCTTTTGCCATTGTTATTCTTGCTTTCATTTCTGCAACACTTCTCCAATCATCTGTTATCATAGTTCCTAGATACCTATAGCTTTTATTTTTTTATTATGCCTTCATTTTTATTTTGATTAGAACAATACTAAGCCATATAGTTGCAAGTACTCAAATATTCTTTCTCAAACTTTCAGAACGTGAAGGATGTTTTGCATAAATTATCCTAATGCTTTGATAGCTTATAGTACAGTATGAGAATTTGTCATTTCTTCATTTTCCTAAAATAATATCGACTCATTTCTATCAACTTGAGCAAATATCTTAACAATTGAAGATGAAGTACTGAGCTTTGTATATGGTTTATGTTTTTGTGTATGGTTAATTAGGTCTGCATTTATTCTAAAATCTTAGAATATTCATTCATAACTAGCAATTAAGTAAGTTGTAGTCGTAACAGGAACTTTAAATAACCACCTAAACAAATCCTGAACCAATTCAAATACTTAGTAGTAATAAGCTGCAGGATATACTTACCAGTAAATGTCTTCTTTTGTCTGAACATGATTCCAAATCTAACTCAAATTATTTTTATAAAAATTAGCTTTGGCATAATCCTGCCATTTTGACTCATACTTGAAATGTTGTTTTTCTCAGTAAAATCAAAATGTTATGAAAAACAAGTTATTACTTAGGATGACCTTCTGCTAATAAGAGGAAACTTTCTTTCTTGTCGAAAGTATTGTAAGGTTCATGGGTTGAGAAAGCTTTCCATTGACAAACAATCAGAACAATCTCCGTAATCTAGTCCAGTGACATATTTCGTAATTTTGAGAAATATTCCTACAGAGTTAGTCCCTAAATGTAGTGCGGCCAATCAGAGATTTTTCAGAGAACAGTCACTAGCGTAATTGCACTTGTAATTCAACGATTTAGATGATTCTTACATGCTAAGCCGCCTCTGTAACTTGTTTCATCTGCAAACATGAAAAATCTTAATATTTGTCGGAGGAACGTGATAAACAGTCCTTTCGTCTAACTCTTTAGGACAGACACTTCCACAACCACGAGGTTGTACTCCAAAGGAAGGATGTCTAATAACAAACGATTATCGATTCGCTTAAAATTTTTATTATATTACTAATCGTTACGTCATAAACAAAAACCCCTATAATAAAAGTTTCATAAAAAAATCGAAAATTTATTTTCACCTCACATTTTGACTCTCTTTTTCAAAAGGAGTGAAATTAATGTTCATTATTTTCCCACAGATGGAGTTCAAAACAGTGTTATTTTGCTAAATAAAATCAAAATAATATACCTTCTGCTACATATTATAAAAGTTTGAAACTCTTGAGTTAATTCTTAATATGAAAATAATCAATTACATGAGTTATTGCATTTTGGTAGATTTTTAAACATTTTATTTAATTATTAGTAAATGGAAAAAGATATTTCCTTAAAAAGTCACAATTATTATTTTAAAGGATCATTTATGAACTTTTATACATTGAATCAGTTGATTTATCATTGAAAGAGATGCTTATAATTCAGAGAATATTGGGGTAATTCTAACCCGACGGGACTAATTACAGAGCCTTATTTTGACGTGACTAATTAAGGGTTGATATATATCACGAGTATACAACAATAGAAGAACACAAGTGACCATTCCCTAACCGGAAAAATCCGGTTAGCTGGCATTCGAACCCGGGACCTTGGTAAAACATCATCACCAAAACTCACCAACGCTGGATTCCCAAAACATCTTTAACCTCGATTGTTATCGCTGTTGAACGAGCTGACGGTTAGAGCGCATCAATGAGGAAATACTAAAAAAGTACAGTTTTAAACAATTTCTTTTATTCCCGTTGGGAGACATGATACAATTCAGTAACAGATATTCCGTCTCACGTTCAAAGCTATTTTTAATACCACAGCAGCTATACAGATAAATAAACAATTCCATAAGCACCTTCCAACACACTTCTAATACAAAAACCGAGCATTCCTTCCTGGATAAACAGTCAAACAACCAAAAACGACATGTATTGTACACATTTATTTGTTAATTTTTTTACGTCGGCTTCTGCCAACATTGAGCCAGGAAAAATGGCATTTTTGTTTCATTTTTTGGATCACGCACACTTCAAACACTCGTTCTCGAAAAGAAAGGACTCTGGGGTAAGAGATTGTCAATGGGGGATTAGTTTGAACGGTAAACATCTTCGTCAAAGTGGAATGAAGTAAATAGGAAACTCAGTGAATCGCAGTTTAAGTTTTACTTAGCTGACGAAAGGTCAAAGTGGTTTGTGAACAGCCACTCAAAATACATTCTGGGATTCGAGATAGCACAACCTTTGCAAGACAAAGTCGCTCGGCATATAGTTACACAAAGTTCGGTTTTCATTCCATTAAATGTTCATTGATTTGTTTAACTTAACATAAGATAGTCAAAAATGTTACTGAACAGCCATTTGAAATACATTCCAAGATTCGAGATAATGCAACCTTTGTAAGATGACCTGCAGTTACACTATTTTCATTCCATTAAATTTTTGTCAATTCGACTGAAGATCACCGGGTTTTAGCAAATTGTGAAATAAAGGAAAATATAATCAATCAATTAAACACTTTGCAATTGCTCACAAATATTTCTCGGACGATCGGTTTCAACGACTTGATATACTGGTGAGAAATAACAGTCTTTTAATTTTTTTCATTACCATAAAATGCTTTTCTGAATTCAGTCAAGGCCAGGACTTGAGAAAACGCGATCTTAGAAAGATAATAAAAATGTAAACCATAGTTAGCTCCAAAGTGTTACTTCTCAGCATAGGTAGCACAACGAATATTCACAATGTAATGAAGTAACAAACTTAAAAATTGAAAATAATTGCCAAATTTCTTCTTGCTAGCAAACCATCCGTAGCTTGCCACTGCTCTGAATATCAGCTGATTTCATAAATTATTCATTAATCAATAAAAAAACAGCCTTAGTTTTGAATTGTGATGATAAAAACGTTTGCCTTGCAGTTGCACAAAGTTTTTTTTTTAAACTATTAAATGTTCATTGATCGAACTGAATAAACCATTAGCGGTTTATGATATAATACTGCAATAATACAATAATAATGCTTGGTTGGTAGTTAGACTAAGTAAAGTTTTCATTCCGTTATATTATCATTGATTTATTTCACTTAACAGAGGATAAGTCAAAGATATTTGTGAAGATCCATCTGAAATGCATTTGAGATGAAGCAGCCTTTGCAAGACAATAATATTGCTTAGCGTTTAGAAACACAAAGTTCTGTTTTGATATCATTAAATTTTCATTGATTTGACTAAAAAAACTGGGTGTAAATGCAATACAAAATACCAGAAAATATATTCAATCATTTCAGGAAATAATAGTTGAAAAGTCATAATGAAATTACAAAGCCGTTTCTTATTTCATTACTACAAGACGTTCATCTTAAATCAGTAAAGGATTTCCATAAAAACGTTAACCATACAGTTCCACAAGGTTCTGTATTGGAGCCACTATATTTATACAAATAAACTCGACTTAACATGGGTCGTAAGGAGTTTACAAAATGCAAGAAAATACTCATTCAATCAGAATGAATTCACTGAGTTTCCTACAGCATGAAATCACGAATTACCAAGCTTGTACATTCCAAAACTCACTGCGACACTTTGGTTTTGATATGATTCGAACGTATTTTCAAAACGAAGGATGATTTTCTCTTTTGTAATCTTCTAGACGCATAAGTAACAGATATTGGATTTCAAACGAAACCACACTTTTTAAGATAACACAATGACTCGCTATCGTCATTCATCCATCTTCAATCATCCACATTTAAGTATCTATTCAACTAAGAATGAGCAATCCACTTCTCACCTCGTTTTCTTTTTTTTTAAATAAACAATATTTACAAAAGGGACCTCCACTACAATCCTATTGCTTCCATTTTTGGTTTGTCAAACGATAACAGGTCTCTTATTAGAATATCTGAACTGAGTAAGCAGGAATTCCTAACAGAAACCAGTATGAACCTATCCTCTGAGTATTAAACACTTTAGAGAACAGCCAAAGAGTTCAGAATCTTATCGAATGAATCAAATTAAAATTCAATTGCCACGAGTATCAATTTCTGAGTAGGGTAGCATAATGAATTTCTAACAGAGACCAGGACAAAGCTATCCTCTGAATATTTAACACTTTTAAGATCAGCCAAAATAACTGAATTCTTGATGATTGAATAAATTGAGCTTCGATTGCCATGAGTATCAATTCCAGAGTAGGATAACATAAGGAACTATAAAAATAATCAACATTAATTATAAGAATTAGACTTTTCAACCATCCATAACAAGTAAAACTTAGTAAAATTATTTGCTTTACTCATATTATCGAAAGAGGATGCTTAAATAATGCCAAAATATGTATAATAAATAAATTGACATGAAAAAAACCAACATGTGTTAATACGGATTCTAGTTAATACAATTATTAACAAAGCAAGGGGTTTTGGGATGAAATTCAATGTGAAACAAAAGCAATTGGAATGAATTCAATCAAAAAAACCTCAATTAGGTGGAATTCTGTAATCACGATCATATTTAAATAAAACTCACGGAGGAGGCTGAAATACAGGGGATATCTGACATAATCTAAAGGATTGTTAAACATAACTGGATTTATGAAACTAAAGCAGAGGTTGCTGTACGCAGAACAGTAAAAGTTCCTTTTTTGTTTGGTAAAACCAGTTTCATTTAACAATCCTTTAGACTGTATTAAAATAACCATACAATTTCCACAAAAACTATTTAATTGCACGACCAGTTTGGAAGATAATAAATTAAACTGGCACAAACCTATCTCGTGTTTGACAATGAGCGGTTAGGTTGAAACAGGTGGTGCAATTAAGAAGTTTAGTATTCAAAGTATTTCAATGTATTTTTAAAAAATCCGGTTTATAAAGGGATCCTCGGTAGTTCCCCAAGTCTTTAGGACAATCAAGAACAGTCGTGGCAGTTGAACGAACAGAGAAAAAAATGACAAAACAAAATACAGTCTTTTCAAGTCAAAACATCGTGGTATTTGAATGTGATAGAGACAAATGCAGAAAGAAATGCTGCGACAAAGTGCAGCGGTTGCCACAATCATTAGAAACGTCTACCAAATATAAAAACAACAAGGAAACAATGCACATGCCATGTGACCAACACCCCAAAATTTTAGTCGAGAGTTTTCCCAACTTCCCGTCCAGTTTAAATCGCAAAACAAACGACTGCATCTACTAACTGTTTTCTGCTCAAAGGGACTAGACCTGCATATATGTTTGCACGTATTAAATATATACATACACAGACATCCATACATATCTATGAGTATTTACAAGAACACATAAATTTCGTCTACCCATTTTAAGCAATATTGAGCCTTGTTTTTTAACCATATCTCCAAAGAAGATCTTTCGTCTTCCTCATTACACTTATATACATATAAACTCCAACATTTATCTATTTTATAGACGTAGAAATGTCCTGTAATCCTTCGTTCTTAACTTTACCTATTGCGTAGAGCCCCGTACGACGTGCAGGGATATTGCTAGCTAATCCACCCAAAATCAATTCCAATATATATATTTATCTACAAAAATCAGACGTTTTCACAAAACGGTTCGGGAAATCACAGAATAGATTGTGGAATGTCAGACAATGCAAAACCAAAATGGCAAAATAAATATATAACCTCATTTAGGGTTAATTAAACAACTAAAGATGAGTTGAAGCCATCTGCATGACTAGACAAAACTTGTAAGCCAAGACTGATTGACTTACGCAAATCTTTTCGTTTTGTGTCAGCAATTTAAAAAATACAGTGAAATAATACAAATAAAGTAATCGTCACTTTGAAATTAACGCACATAAATTTGGTTTCAATTAAGAACGCAGAATGACTTATTTATGTTAACATGTATTATCTTTTTGTTCTATGTCTGCAATTAAAAATCACATTAAAATTATAAAAATTAAGTAATTATCACCTTGGAATTAATGCACATAAATCTGGTTTGAAATTAACTACGTAAAATGACTTAATTTTGTCAAACAAATCTCATATATGTAAAAACTCCTTCACATACATTGCGATTCAAAAAAACGCATACATATTAGCGAAAAATTAATAATAATGCAGACAATTCTTTGTACAAATGTCTAAATTGAGGCATTTAAGTTTGAAATTAAACAAGAAAATAACACATCTAGTCTGTGTAAAAGTTTTTCACATAAATTAAAAATCATACTCATATTTAAAAAGTGATGTTCATTATAAGGTACTTTACGAAACGACATAATACTATTGATGGTAAAGATGCTGGAAACACATAGATGTTCGTACACCAATACCAAATGCGGCAACTGATAAAATGAAACGAGACACAAAGATCCAGGATGATGACAACCAATACAATGAACGAAACTGATAAGAATTCCTTCGACAGCAAAACCATTCCTCAGAGACAGCTCTCGAATGGACCAGAGTGAGCAGCATCCAACAGCGTCGTCAAGGTCTGAAATCGGAGGAAAAATGTCTTAGGATGTGTTGAGATTTGATAGAACTGAGAGATGCAATCAGACAAAGTGTTCTATGGGAAAGAAAGTCATGCAGATGCAAAGGAAAAGATAAGAAGCAAAGAAAGCGGACAAAGCAACAGTATAGCCTTCTGTGGACAAGCAAGACCAACACAAGAATCAAAAATCAGAACAATATTGACTAAAAGATGAGCATGCGTTGAGTGAAACTTCAAATCCAGCACAACAATGAAAAGGTTTTCTCAATTTCTAAACAAAATATGACCAAAAAACTGAAATTTTTCAGAATATTTTTTAGCTTTCTCGACTGTTTCTGGGCAAACTGCTGCACAAAATTTAAAATCTGCTAGCAATTTGTAGGGAGCTTGTAAAAAGCTTCAAAACCAGCACAGAAATGAATAGGTTTTCTTGATTTGTAAGCAAAATCCCCCTGCCATGCCCCACTGGTGATTTTTTTCAAAATTTCAACTCTATAGGGAAAATTGCCAAGCAAAAGTGAAAATCTTCTTGTTTTTTTTTAGAAAGACCTTGTGAAAAGGTTCAAAACCAGCTGAAAAATTAATAAGTTTTGTCGATTGTTAAGCAAATGCCAAAAAACTGAAATATTACCAATTCATTTCAACTTTTATACGAGTTTTGGAAAAATGGCTGTGCAAATTGAATATCTCTAGGGTTTTCGGATGGATCTTGCTAGAAGCTTCAAATTGAGCACAAACTTAAATTGGTTTCCTCGAATTTTTTGCAAAATATGGCCAAAAACCTTCCAAATTATTTCCAAATTACAAGTGGAATAACGAATAATTGCATATAAGCAGTCCACATCAAAAGCAGTTTAAAATTGCTGCTAATATTTAGTAGATGTGCGTGATATTTCTGAAAAGAGAATACCAAACTTTTACGCTAATATTTGCTAAATTTTAACGTTCAATTTCAAATGCATCTAAAAATGTGTGCAGTATCAATTTCACTGTCTCTTGCTTCAGTTTAAAGTATTGTTATTGTGTCTAATGTTATTAAAATTAGTATCGTTCAAGCAGAAAGGCGAGTGGTAAGTCCAAAAGGAGATATTAAAGCTATTTCAAACATTCAGCAGTTGATATTCCAGTAAGAAAGCATGCCAAAGCCTTCAAAGCAAATAACATGCGATACATCAATTTTATCCTGAAAAGCACATTCAATCCCCAAGGCAATTGTTTTGCAGTTTCCAGAAATTCTTGCGAACTAATAAGGAAAAAAAAAACCATGCACTTAATCAATAGTATTCAGCGACACTTGGTGGGATTTGATATTAAATAATCTTTACTGTCAAAACTTGCACAAAATCGACAAGAAAATCCCAAACAAAATAAAATTAATATGTCCAATCTTTACTTGGTGGAACGGTGGTATAACCATTTTAAATAAATGACCTTAGTATTTTCCACAAAATATATATAATCTGCGACCGGTTTCGTTACAAAATTAACATCATCTGGCAAACATATACAGGAAATTTAGTCTTAAATAGTAAATTTGAAGGGGGAAGGGGTGGGTGGGGGCTAAGGGAACAACGATGTGGGTAGGGAAAGAAGGGGAGAAGGGTTAGGGAACAAATATTCGTTCGTCAAAAACTCTTTTTTCTGTGTAATTTCAACGATTTCTAAAGCGTTGAGGCGGCGACCTTTCTTCTCTTGGTGTAGGAGACGAGGTTGGAAATCACTGCTGTGTCCTTGCTCGTTAAGGTGTTCCGCGAATGCAGAACCCGGACCCCCTGTGCGGTGGCAGCGCTGATGCTCGGACATCCTTATCTTTAGTGCCCTTCCCGTTTGTCCCACGTAGATCGCGGAACAATCATTGCACCGGAGTTCATACACCCCACTAAGAGATTCTTTGTCCCTTATGTCTTTGGTTTTGCACCGGGATCTAAGGGTTTTCGGGGAATAATATGCTGGTCGGATATTGTCCGGGAGTGTTCTCGCCAGGCGGTAGGAAAGACTTCCTAGGAAAGGAAATTTTCTCCAAGACACCTGAGGGGGAGGTAGTTCAGTTAAGGAGGTGATCTTTTTGGATGCTATTTTCTTAAGTTTTCTTTTCAGGAGGCGGTCCACTAATCCGGCGTCGTATCCGTTGCGATTTGCTATTTGTTTGATGGTGCTGAGTTCTATGGAAAATTGGGATGATGAGAGGGGAATGTGGGTGAGGCGGTGGATCATGGAATGGAAAGCGGCGAGTTTATGGGAATGGTGGTGGGAAGATACGTTGGGGATGACATGATCTGTGTAGGTGGGTTTCCGATAGATGGCAAAGTCGGGTCTTCCATTATTTAATGATATCGTGACGTCTAAAAAGTTTAGAGTTCTATTTGAAGGAGATTCCATAGTGAATGTCAATGAGCTATGGAGAGAGTTTAAATACACTAGGAAATCGTTAAGCTGCTCTTTCGCGCCATTCCATATGCAGATTATGTCATCCACATAGCGGCGCCAGAATAAGCAGTGCTTGATTATGGGGTGGTTCGTGGAAAAAAGATTGTTCTCGAAGGAATTCAGAAAAACCTCAGCTAGGAGTGGGGACAGTGGAGAACCCATAGCTAAGCCGTCCAGTTGCTTGTAAAAAACACCGTTAAATAGGAAGTAATTCTGGGAGATGCATTCGGAGACGAGATTGATGATCTCCTCCCCTTTGTTGGGATCGATACTGCTTTCGGATATGATGGCTTTGAGGCACTACCTCCCCCTCAGGTGTCTTGGAGAAAATTTCCTTTCCTAGGAAGTCTTTCCTACCGCCTGGCGAGAACACTCCCGGACAATATCCGACCAGCATATTATTCCCCGAAAACCCTTAGATCCCTGTGCAAAACCAAAGACATAAGGGACAAAGAATCTCTTAGTGGGGTGTATGAACTCCGGTGCAATGATTGTTCCGCGATCTACGTGGGATAAACGGGAAGGGCACTAAAGATAAGGATGTCCGAGCATCAGCGCTGCCACCGCACAGGGGGTCCGGGTTCTGCATTCGCGGAACACCTTAACGAGCAAGGACACAGCAGTGATTTCCAACCTCGTCTCCTACACCAAGAGAAGAAAGGTCGCCGCCTCAACGCTTTAGAAATCGTTGAAATTACACAGAAAAAAGAGTTTTTGACGAACGAATATTTGTTCCCTAACCCTTCTCCCCTTCTTTCCCTACCCACATCGTTGTTCCCTTAGCCCCCACCCACCCCTTCCCCCTTCAAATTTACTATTTAAGACTAAATTTCCTGTATATGTTTGCCAGATGATGTTAATTTTGTAACGAAACCGGTCGCAGATTATATATATTTTGTGGAAAATACTAAGGTCATTTATTTAAAATGGTTAAAATCCCAAACAGTTATAAATTATTTATGAATCATATTTTTTTAAGTGCTTCATTCAGTGGCAGTTGTGAGCTTTAATTTACTGTTTTTAACACTTTTGGGAGTTTTGCTCTGCCTAGATGGACAGGAAGTGACCACTTTTCTTCTCGATACCAATTACATTGCTTCTTGACAACATAGAGGTGTTAAGTTGTTTATTTTAGGCAAATCCATTTACTTACGAGTAAAATGTTGCTTGCATTCAGCAAGCATGTTGATTACACAAATTTAAAGTCGGCATCATATCGAGAGGGTCCTCAAAAGAAAAAAGGATTGAAAAGATTCATAAAATTCGCTGCAATTTTTCCATCTGGCATCGAACCCAGGTCTTCCTGGTAATACTTTCTATGCAGCTCAACAGAAGATCACCATCTCTAACTATATATGAAAATTCAAGCAGAAATATTGGTTGCAACTGCCTCGAACATCATCCCACTTTTCCCTTACATTACTTATGAGAGAAATTTTAATAAACCCTGGCATCAAACACAGGAATAGCACGGTCTTATCTAAATTTTTTTCTTAAATCAATTCCTACTATACATCTTGTAGCCATGCAGGAACTTCCTATCATTTCAATAAGTGCTTCAAAAAAAATAATGAAAAACTACCTCAATGTATTTTTTGCATCGTCCTAGCATCGAACCCAGTATATTTTTCGTGAAAGTCATAAATGACCATATCTGTAGGCTCTTTGACTTTTGATTCTCTACCTATGCGGGTAATATTTTTTAAAAATTTCCCGAAAAACAAAGCAATGCTTTTAAATGGGAAAAATCGGGACTTTGGGGTCCTCTGGAATCAAACCCATGACACTGAGGTTCAAAATCGCAATTTTCCTGGCGGTTACATGTTCTGGCCATTATGTCGTAAAAATTTCAAGTCAATGACGCTTGTGGTTTAGCCTGTGAATTAGTATCCTATCTATCTATCTATATATATAGTTAGATACATGAATGAATCCGGAGAAGCATCTTTATATAATAGATACATATGAATAAATCCAGAAAAGGAATTATATATAATAGATAGCATCATATAATTACTGTTTAGCCATTGATCGATAATTCATAAACAAATAGACACAACTGAGAGTTAATTATTTTCACTGTGTTTGTACATTGAAGGATGATAATCACACGCATTACTCAAGTTCCTTTAAAATATTGTCTGGACAAATAGCCAAAATGGTTTAAAGTAAACTGTATGGACAGTTTTAGATGCTCCAAAATTCCCATGTCTAGCTCTAAACATCATGACTTTTACACCAAAGAGAATTCACAGACACCTCTGCAAGGCTAAAGATTGAATTAATCCTCTGCAAATATCATTTTAAAAGCTTATATATATTTGAGAAGCCTCAGGGTCAGAGTCAAGGTAGTTTAACCATGTAATTTGTTGTCTGATGGCTATCAGTAAACATCATTGCAAAAATGAAGAAAATGCTTATTCACTTGAATAATTTTCCAACTATACAAGCTCAACTTTGTTGACTTATACAATCCGCATTAAACTGAAATACTAAGTAACATAAAAGGAACAATTTTGCGCACAGCCAACTAAAATCATAAAATGCTTTATGCTGTACTTACTCAAACCGAATGTGCCATTGAAGAAATTGTTCATCCCAAAATTAGAGCAAGAGAAGTTTAATAATCATTTGCCCACGAATCTATATCTAAAGTGCACGTTAAGACCAAGACATTTGCAGCACTGTCTAAGTGTTTATGATCAACATATATGCCTCTGAATAAGTATATCAATACGAGTATACACTGTTTATGAAATGCCAGTGGTAACTGTACGCAAGTGCTCATGTTATTCAAAATTGTTTGATTTGGTTTGATGGACAGATTCCCTTTAATTAAAAACTATCGGCTGACAGTTAAATCTCAACTCTTTGTGGTCTTTAATTTTACTATATAAAGACATTCGTCTGATCGAAAGGGCTGTCTGCAAACATCTTTACAAAAATGCAGAAAATACTATTTATTTGAATAGTTTGCAACTATACACTTTCAACTTAATAAACATTTAGTCAGCCTTGCATTGGAATGATTAGCTGCATAAAGAGAATATTTTTTTCACTCAACTAACTAAAATCAAATAATGCTTTGCATTGACTGCTATCTGATCTCATATTATTCCTGCTACTATATCATAATGAATGAAACAGTTCATTTTTCTTCTCGTAAAATACACTTAATAAGCTACAGAGGTTTGAGTGGTACTAAATGATGTACGATTAAGAAATTAAATGCCAAGAAAAGTGACACTTCAATCCTCTTGAAAAACCTTAGGTGTGTAGATAATATTGACAGAGAACTATTCACTCTACGTGATTTTAAAAATATTTTTAACCACCACCTAATTCAACCGAAGACCAAATCCATCCAGGTTTTCCATTAATTTTGTCAATGATTGTAGTTATAAACTAGCCCAAACTATTGGCACAGACCAGAAACGTCCCGCTTTTTATACCGGTCAGAACATCGGGTCATTACTTTGCAACACCAAAGACCGTTTTGATCCCCAGACCAGATCAGGAATATACAGACTTGCTTATAATAATAGTGACACTGTTTACGTTGGTCGTAAGGCCTGCAATATCAGATTAACAATGACCATTTTTCCGACTTCTCCACCCGTATTCTAAACCATGGACAAAATGGCACCAAATTAGACCATTTGGAATAGTTTTACATGCACCTTCACCAATTTTATTCCATCCCTTTAGCTAATGAGGTTTTGTTATCTAATAGCCAGTCCCCACTCTTCAAGACTCTTTTCCCCTCCCCCTCGTGATGCAACATTGTTTCTTTTTACTCCTCCTCCTTCCTGTCCCCTTCGTTTGGTTTTCGCATATACGTTCTTGCTCCTTGAAATAACTTCTGTTCTGAGGATGGTGCTGTGACAATGAAAATGGTAAACAGTTTTCTGAAAATTTGTGCAATTTGTGCAAGTGTGCTTTACCTTCGTAAGTTTTGACAGTAAAGATTCTTTGAGCAGGCGTTCAAAAGAGGGGATTAAAAAGAGAGATTTTTGTACCTTTATTTAGATGGGCGTCGGCAGAACGGTGAAGTCCTGAAGGGCTGACCTCACTGTCTCGTACAGGGGCCTGTTCTCCTCCGGGGGCCCGTACTCGGACCCTTGGGGCCCTACCCCAGGACCGCACAGGGTTTGCAGCTTACTGATGTACGAGTCAAAGTTGTCGTGAGTGATTTTCTCTGGGGAAGATGACACGGAGGAAGATGCTGACGACGACGAGGAATCGTGGTTCGCAGACTGCGGGTGGTGAGGATGCAGGTTGGACGCCCCCTGGTGATGCAGGTGATGCTGATGGTGCAGGGGATGGTGCCCTTGCTGCAGCTGTGGCGGCATCGCTTGTAGACCATTGTGGGCGGGGCCGAAGGAATGCGGAAGGTGGCTGTGGATTGGCGGAGGGTGCAGATACGGGTGGTGGGGGACGAGGGAGGCGTTAGGGTGTGGCTGGTACCCCTGGGGGTTCACTGGGCTCCCCGTGGGGCCGTTGGGGGGCTGTGGCTGAGGGCCCTGGGGCCCCCCATTGTTGTTCGAGGATGGGATGCGTACGTGCTCCAGGAGCGTGATCACGTTGTTGCGGAGAGACTCATAGTACTCGTTGAGGTTTGAACTGCGCTGCGCGATGGCCTGCGTCTCCTGGGGAGAGAGGATCTATGAAATAGGACAAAGTTGCTAATAATCCTTAAAGAATACTAAAGCCACCATTTAGCAGTAGCTTTTTGAACAAAAATCATTGTAATTTATAAATTAATTACCTTATATGCCAGCGTATAAGTCGACCTTTGATGCCTTAAATAAATCTCTCAAAAACCAGGGGTTGACTTATACACCGAACATAAAATTCAATCTATACACCGAGGAGTAAATAAGTGAAACTGCCTCCTTAACACTTGTTGTACACAAACTCTCGACACACACCTCAATTATTTCTTACTGAAACTAATTTTTGGCAAGTCTTATTAACGTAGATATCACATAAAACAAATTTCATCAACAAATACAATTTTGGCCTGAAGCATGTTTTCTATTACTCAATGGCAGTAGTGCCAGGTAGATGAAAGACCTTTACGTAAAATGGTGCATTTTTGACCTTATTTCCACCTTAATTTTTAGAGATATTCTATAAATTGCATATAATTAATAATAAACATTAGTACATTGAATTTTATTTTATTTTTAAACAGTTCACTTTTTATACGCAATATTCCAAATTTATCAGCTATATACTCGGCGTCAGGGATATCGAATTTTTACTGAATAGTGAAATTGTTTGAAAATATTTATTTGATTTTATTTTAATAACCAGGGTTATATGGATCTGAAACGTGGACGTTGAGAAAGAAAGATGAAACATACTTGGAAAGCTTTGAAATGTGGATAGTTGGACGGACATGATCAAAAATGAAGAGGTACTGAGGAACATAAGGAAAAGGAAAGCAATATGGATATATAATAAGAATGACTACAGGGATAATACTTTTAAAGGAAAGATGGGAAACGAGGAAGAAGGAAATTTGGAATATAAACTGATTTGAAGAGAGGAAAGGAATATCTCTGAAAAGGGAGGCACAGGATAGAGAAGGCAGTTTCGTTGAGACCTGTCCGTGGACAGAAATAGAATGATGATGATATGCAAGACCTGCGCTTTGTTTCATATTTTTGAAATATGTATTCAGTTAGGCCACAAGTCTAACGAACTGCGTATCTGCGAAATCGTATAACTTGAATCCATGTAACTTACTGTATGTTAGAGTGTTTCACAAAAAACTTTTTTATTTTAATTCAAAATTTCAAGTAGGTAAAAATTCGTCCCAATGGTCACACATTTACCCAAACGAATTAAAGTCGAATTGAGAAATATTTAGGTCTCCAGCAAAGAGCCTGAGATTTGATTTTTCTTTTCCAAAACATTGATTTTCATATTTTTAAACATAAATGCAAAGCAAATTTTAGTTTTCAAGTACAACAATATAAATTTTAGAATGTAAATTAACCCTTTCGCGACGGCTGGCTTTGCGGAAAGTCTCTACCGTCTGCCGGAGGACTCAAGGAGAAATTATTTCCTGATATACGTAGACCTTTTTCAGCATTGCTGCCGTCAGGTATAAAATTTGCCCTTTTTTGAGTCTTCAGCCCCGGGATTTCTGACCCTATCCTCATAAACCCCATGGGGGACTCACATCCGACTGCAACCGGGAGTTGGAGGAAACTAAATGCTTTTGCACTAGTTTTTGCAAATGAATATTTGTTGTGATTTTCGTCAATCTAACGTTGAAAATGAAAGCAATGTCTTGCGCTAAAGATGTACAACTTTTAAACAAAGTTCTAGTGTCAATATTGTTTGCAAAATGATCTGAATATGATTATGGGTTGGTGTGGTAATTGGCAGCTCGAGCTGAACGTAAAGAAGTGCGTTGCCATGACTTCCACGTGGTCCAATAACGTTACCTGCGCACCGTATACAATTTCAGGAAATCCCTTGGAGCTTGTGATGCATCATAAATACCTAGGAATTACGCTCAGCAGTAATTTTTCCATCAAAGAGCATATTTGAAGCGTAAATAGGAAAGGCGAATGGGATGCAAAGGTAGAATTCATAGGGGTATTCATCTTAAGTAAAAGAAATAGCATACTATTCCATAATTCGACCTCTACTTGAGCATTCCTGTGCAATTTGGGATCCTTACGAAGTAGGATTAATTTCCGATCTTAAGATGGTTCAGCGTAGAGCAGCAAGGTTCGTCAAGGGAGATTTCAGATTTGACAGCAGTGGCTATGATAGAATCCCTTGGATGGAATTCTCTTAGTGATAGAAGACTGTTGAGTATCAACAGAAGCTTTTTGATAAATTTATCGCTATCGATATCGGGGAGGAGATATTGTTATCCCAGTTACAAAGTTATGCAATCTTTGTGAGAAAACAAAAGAGCGATACAGGGAAGTAGTTGCCAGGACTGATAGTTACTTTTGGTTCCTGTGAAGTATTAGAGAAGCTAATACTTAATAATTAAGTTACAAGGGTCGTCCAGAAAGTAAAGAACGTTTTTGAATAGCTAAATAAAAACAAAAGATATCAACACAAAATTTTATTCAAGATATCAGAGAACCTTAATTCACTTTTCAATATAGTTGCCATGGTTATCAAGGCACTCATTGTAATGTGTAGTCAGTTTTTCGATGCCGGTGTTATACTCTTCTACCGCCATAGCTCTTAGCAAGGATGTCACTGCTTCTTTGAGCTCTTCATCGTTTCCAAAATGTTTTCCTCCAAGAAAGTCCTTTAGTTTCGGGAAGAGATGAAAATCACTGGGTGACAGGTCAGAGCTGTAGGGAGGATGTCCAAAAATTTCCCATTTAAGATGTTGAAGCTCTCTCTGTGTTTGTGCTGATGCATGAGGCCGAGCGTTATCGTGAATCAAAAACACTTTCGCCGACAACATGCCACATCTTTTGTTTTGAATGGAACGTTTCAGTCGCTGAAGGGTTTCAAAATATGATGTTGAGTTGATTTTTGCTGCTCTCGGCATAAACTTCACATCCCCCAAAAAACTGTGGCCATGACATTTCTCGTGTGCAAATTTAGTTTTTCTTTCCTGAGTTTTGAGGGTGAATTTGTGTGATGCCACTCCATACTCCGGCGCTTGGTTTCCACTGTTTTGTAAGAAACCTGAGTTTCATCTCCTGTTACAATTCAACCAAGAAATCTGTTACCATTATAGTTGAATCGGATCAAAAATTCAAGGGCTGCTCCCATCCGTTTCATCATCTGAACTTCAGTCAACACCTTCGGTACCCATTGAGCGCACATTATTTTATAGCCTAGGTGTTGCGTCACTATTTCATGTAGGAGAGATCTTGAAATTTGAGGTAAATGTTCATGAATGGTGCTCAAAGTGAAATGCCGGTCTTGCTGAATTTTTTCTGTACTGAATGATGGCCTCCCACTCCTTTCTTCGTCGTGCACACTGGTTCTTCCTTGATTAAACATCAATTTCTTCACTGAAGATTCATTTATTGCATTGTCTCCATAAACATGCTTTATTTGCGTATAAATTTCGATGGGCCGAACATTCTGTGCATCCAGAAGACGAATGACACTAATGGCACTTCACATCTGGCGGGATTATCTATAAGCGCAGCCATTTCGAAAGATCACTGAACAAAGAGGTGTCTCAAAACAGATACTAAATCTCTTCTAACTGTGAGGAGGAAGATAGAGCTAACTGATGAGCAAGAAATTTTGATCTAAGATAAGCAGCGCCAGGTGTGATACGCAAACGTTCTTTACTTTCTGGACGACCATCGTCCTCTGAATCCTCAATCCTCTGAATCACCCTAAACACAACGAATTCCGACAGTATTTCATTCATTTACCTAATTTTTCAGGTTAAATCCTCTTAAACATTTCTTAAGCACTGAGTGAAGGTGTTTCATATTAAAAAAGCAGATCTGCTTCTACTCAGTCATCACCATGGAGGTCATACCATGTCAAATCAACACACCCATTTAGCATCACCTCCTCAGATTTGCTTAATATTTGGTATACTTATACTTTTAGCTAATACTAAGACAAATTCCTAATTTTAAATTTTTATCTCAAACCGTTTCCGAGATATGGTTGTGTAAAGTTTTCAAAAACTTGCCTAAAAGACTAACATTAATTCTTGAAATCTCTCTAGAAGCTGTTCTAGTTCATCCAGAGAGCCGAAAGAGGTGTCATTTTACAGCATTTGAAATGCTCTTTCAAATGATATGCAACATGACAAGAGTATTAATGAAAATAGTTTATTTAATCCATATAAATAATTTGTTTAATTATTTTTTTTAAGTACACTCCTGGCCAAAATTACTGCAGCACCTCCCTAGCGATCATTACGGCCGGTGCTGCGTTCATTTTGGACAGGAGTGTACATAATTTGAAATTCTCAAAATATTAGTATAAATACTTAGTACTGTAGTGAGTAGTATAGTAAAACATAAAAGTGGGGTCTTAATGGGTTCATTGTAAAAAAATACTTCTGTCGCTGGTTTTCCAATGTGACCCAATTTTATCAAGACAATGTGTCTGCTGGCTGACCAAGGACTTAATTTTTTACACTCAAAATATTCCTGAAAAAGTTAGTACTGTAATAAACAATTGGAAATTTTTAAATGATGCATTATGGTGTGTTCATTAAAACAACTAATTATGGTAAGCTTGTTACTTTCTCCATATACAAAGTATAGAGAAAGTATTTTTTTCATGAAAAAAATCGACTTCGAGATTTCAACGGAAATACATGTTTTGGGGTCCCTAGAACACGTTTTGACCATTTTCGGAATGATGTCTGTGTGTATGTGTGTGTGTGTGTCTATGTGTGTGTGTGTGTGTTTGTGTGTGTGTGTTTGTGTGTGTGTGTGTATGTGTGTGTATGTGTGTCTATGTGTGTGTGTGTGTGTTTGTGTGTGTGTGTGTGTTTGTGTGTGTGTGTGTGTGTGTGTGTGTGTGTGTGTGTGTGTGTGTGTGTGTGTGTGTGTGTGTGTGTGTGTGTGTGCGCTCTAATGTAAAAACCATTAGTGGTATCAATACCAAACTTTATATATAGCACTGTGGTGGGTGCTATCAGAGTTGATTAGTTTTTTCTTTACATGTCGTATTTGTTACCCGATGTGTAGTCAAACATGGAACCCAGTAGGTACTTACAATAATTTTTGAACAATTAAATCATAGATTTGAGATAAAAATGTAAAAATTGGCATTTTTCTTATTATTAGCAAGAAGTATAAGTGTACAAAATTTTAAGAAAATCTGAAACAGTGAGGAGACTTTCTTTCTAAACTGTGTTGATTTGACATGGATAGTCTGCTCGGCCAGGTCCTATCAGAACTCTCTTTTCATCACTTTCATAGCGTTACCTCATAAGAAATGATTACCTTGTCTCCTTGCCTCAGATGCGCTTCCATTGCGGATATATCTGACCTGAGCCTCATCATCTGAGACTCCACTCTGGCGTTCTCCCGCTGCAGCTCCGATATCTCCGCCTCCAGCGTCATCAGGTCTTCGCCTCCATTCTCCTCTCCGCCCCCACCACTGCCTCCATCTCCGCCCCCACCCGAAGACATCAGCTCCATTCCTGCGAAAAGAAAACAGATTATAAGCATCACCAACTAAGCTTACTAACAGGCTAACCATAAACGGTAAACTCCAGTTGATTTTTTGTTAGCAGGAGACTGTTTGAGTTCATATTATTTATTCATAAAATTTAAATATTATTATTATCATTTATTTTTTATTTAATACAATAAGAACATTAAAGTTCCATCAGGCAAGTGCCTGTCGATGGAACATGGATTTAAGTTGATTTAAACTTGGTTAAATAGTTTGCTTCGTAGAATACTGTTCAGTGCTGGCAAAATATAACTTTAAAAATAACAAAATAAATTACATTTCCAATAACTAGAGGTGTTTGAAAATGTTTTTATTTTTCCAGAAATTTGTTGATTTGAAAACCAAATTGTGATATTTTGTGTTTTTATTACGTTCCCTAAATTTGGTGTTACTTATTTCAAAGAGTCTCATTGAAGCAAAGGAATAATATTAGGCACAATTTAGCATTTACAGCTTTAGATCAACAAAACATGATATTTTCATTAAAACATATTGACAAAATAAATGTTTGGAAAAACAAAACATATTTGCTCGTGGAATTAGGCGAGATTTTGTGATAATCCATAAAGGAAAGAAAGGTTTGTGAATTTCTTGCAAAAGGTCAAAGCTGAATTTGCGCAAACAAAGATGTCCTGAGTGATCTAAAATATGACAAAATATACTTAAATAATACAATTATACAATGTACATTTATTTAAATCATACCAAAATTGCATTTCCCTCTCTTACAGATGATGAATGAAGCAAAAAATCAAAAAAATCCGTGATGCTTAGTAAAACTGTCGACATTAGCATTACTTCGCTAAATCTACCAAAATTTGAATTATTTGTAGGTTTTATCCCTTATTGTGAAAAACAAACACCTCTACCAATAACTTATTTTAAATGACATTCTTGCGACATATGGTGCTGTTTGAATGAAATACCTGACCATGCAAATTATATTTATTCACAGGGTGGCCGCAGAGCGGGATGTTTAAAAAATCAAGGTCATTTCAAGTTTTTCCAGGTCAAGTTGAGGATTTTTCAAGGTCAAAATAAAGTTTTCGGTTTTCATTCAATCCTTCAATTAAAATTTGGAATTTATTACAACAACAACGAGGTACAACTTTCAAACTTTACCCAGAAATGAATGTTCACGCGAATCAGCGGCACAAAAGGCGATGGTTTTTCTGAATGTGGTTTCGTAGTTTTTGCGTAGGCAGTGCTGGTGCCAGAATTTGAAGGAAAGGTTTATTTCGGATTGAACCAGGATAATGAGTTAGATCAGGATTCATCAAGGTTTTGCAAAAAAAATCAAGCCATTTTCACGGTTTTTCAAGGTCAGCAAAAATTCAAGGTTTTTTCAATGTTTTCAAGGTCTGGAGGTACTGTGGCCACCCTGGTTCATCAGTTTTGGGATGATAAACATTGTCTTTCACCAAACCTATTAATTACCTTTGGGACAACATAGTAACCTTGTCTTGTGTTATATTCTATAAGGTATTCTACAGTATTTACATAGTAGAATTAAATAAAGTAGGTATTTACGAGATAATACATTATAAATGATGTATACATTAGGAGTAATAATTTCAGTATCACTTTAGTACAACGTTTTTAGCATCTGAATATACTGTTTATCTTACTTATGAGATACTGTGAAGCAGAACCCTTCAATACTAAATCTAATAAGAGATTCAAATAAGGTGAAATAATTAGTTCTTCTACAAGTAATGGGTGTCAGGTAACAACTATTAGTAATAGTAAATTCCCCCTTCAAAAATGATGGAATTAAAATTAAATTCAGTTAGGAAAATATATATAATACCAATAAATTAACACGTATTTTCCATTGAAACAAATAGTTGAGGTGACCAGATTTCTGATCTGCTAAACAGGGACAAACTGTCACTTTTCCTGAGCATTGGCAATTTTACATGTATGTGTGTATGTATGTATGTATTTATGTATACATGTTTCTTAGGTTAAGAAGCGTTAGAAAAGTTGTCACTCTGATCCTATTACAAGGCACTTTTCCAGCATCCGAATTGGTGAAACTTCCTGCTGCGTCATATGTAAGAGCTTAGTACATTATAAATATAGGAATGTATGTATATATTAAACATTTTTAATTCAATAGAACAATAAAAGAAAACAAATATTAAGGAAAAAGATTTTAAATTCATTATAATGTTAATGAAATTATTTTTTAATTAAACATTTCAAAGAGATTTTTATTCAGAATTAAAATTCACAAAAATCAATCTTTGCTTCTATTTATATTTGATGATATTTTTCAGATCAATATTTTTGCTACCGTTTAAAAAAAGACCACAATTTAAAAAACAAACTGATTATTTTGCTAGCATAAATCCAAAAACTGGTACAAATTAGAATTTTTGTTTAGTCTTTCGGGATACTGAGACAAACACCCCAAAACCGGTACTGTCCCAGCCGAACCGGTACATATGGTCACCTTACAAATAGTGCTTGTAACTGTTATAATATAGCATTTTGTTATTTGTTGGAAAGCTGAATTTATATTTCCAAGATTACTTATAGTTTTATTTCAACAATCACCTTTGTAGTCAGGGATTTGTTCACACACATAAAATTACACAAATTGTTTACCATTTCTGTCTGAATTCTCAAAATTTCAACTCGAATACGATATTCTACGACCAAAATAAGAAACTTCAATCAATTTCCTTTCTTTTGGTGCTCATCTTGATTCCGTACGACCATTATTTCTAATTTAATCTCATTATCATCTATCATACACCATTTTAGATGTAATTTACGTGCATTCTAAACAAAAATACACTTGCAACATGCAAAGATTCAGAGTCTGGAATGGATTAATTGTATTTACATTAATTTCAAGAGGAGAAATTGTCCACAACCACTTAAGTTAATGACCAGGGTCCAGGAACAGATTAAGTTTGTGAAACGAGGTTCCACTGTATATCATTCTACATCAAATAAAACTTAACTTAAATTTGTGGTAAAAGCACAAATATTTCTTAGATCATTTCCATCAAATAAAACAGACTTTGTTAACGTGAATAATCATTTGTTCTCACCTGTTGGATGTATTTTGTAGTTGGGATGAATGTCTTCTCCGTACTTCCCCTTTCTGCTGCTAGAGTGTGCCACGGCTGCAGCGGCAGCAGCTGCGGCCACGGCTGCAACTGCAGGAGGAGAAAAATACCGTTAGTACGGTTACCTTAGTAACAATTCAAACAAGAATCCAGTTTATCAACATTCTCCAAAATGGAATTTGTCGATTAACTGGTTTTGTTTGCGGGTATCAATGCAGAAGTAATTAACTGGATAAAAGACTTTCTCACCGATAGAGAGCAATAAGTAGTACTTGATATTCTAGCAAGTATTCTTACTCAATATATAGCGAGTCTCAGCTGGCTTTATTAGTACGCTATATTCTAAACTCTGCTGAAAAACATAAGCAAGTCGATGCGATATTTTCAGATTTTTGGAAGGCTTTCGATAAGGTTCATCATAAATTGCTGTACAACTTAGAAATTGCGGGTATCAATGCACAAGTTATTAACTGGATAAAAAACTTTCTCACCGATAGAGAGCAACGAGTAGTACTCGATGGTATTAGTTCCAACTTGGTTAAGGTGACCTCGGGTGTCCCTCAGGGCAGTGTAATTGGACGGTTGTTATTTTTAGTATATATCAATGACCTCAGCAATCACATTGAAAGCCATGTTAGGATATTCGCAGACAGCACAGTCATTTACAGGGAAATAGTTAGTTCAGAGGATAGGTTAACCCTTTTGAACGACTTAGATAGAATTATGAACTGGTGCGATGATTGGCAATTAGAGCTTAATGAAGGAAAGTGTTCGGTAGTTAACTTCTTCGAATATATATAATAAATGATTATTCTTATAGCCTCCGAGGGGTAAACCTAATGACACTAGAATCGGTATCTTGGAGTAACTCGCACGAATAATCTATCATGGAGTGCCCACATCCGAAATATATGTGGAAAAGCACTTAAAAAAACTCGGCTTCATTAAAAGAATAGTCGGTAAGAGCGAAGAAAAAGTCTGCGAGCGATGTTACTTAGCGTTAGTTAGGCCCCACCTATTGGGTGTCGTGTATTGGCTGACAAGGGTCTTATTCGGAATTTATTATGATTTAAATAAATGTAAAATAATATAATTGTATTATTTATGTATTTTAATCATATTTTTGATCACTAGTGATATATTTTTTCTTACATGAATTCAGCTTTGATCTTTTGCAATAAATTCACAAAACTTTCTTTCCATTACGGATTATCATGAAATCTTGCCTAATTTCACAAAGAAATGTTTTGTTGATCCGAAGCTGTGAACGCATGTTCCTTAGGTGTAAACAGTACAGTTATAAATAAATTTAATTTAATATTTTGTATAATTTACAGTTAATAATATTTTCAATGCTTTTAATGTTTATGATAAAGTGTACCTAAAGCTATTCTTTTGCTTACATAAGACTCTGTGAAAATTAGTAACACCAAATTTAGGAAACATAATAAAAACACGAAACACCACAATTGGGTTTGCAAATCAACAAATTTCAGAAAAAAATTAAAAAATTTTCAAACACCTCTATTAATATGTATCAGTGAGTTTGAGGATGACCTACTTTTGAAAAGGTCATTGACCTCTATCAGCTGATTTCCCCTTTGATTCCTACTAACCAGCATAGCATCTGGGAATTGCAGGTCGCATAATCTATAGGATAATGCTAATCATGTGATACAGTAAACTCCCGTTCATCGGAATCGCGTTTATCCGAACAAAGTTTTCCGAATGCACCCACCCCCACCCACCGAATACCATTGCGAATACTTATTTGCTCATGACACCCTTTCCAAACTCCTGATCCAGAGCCAAAAAACAGAGTACGTTTGCGAACTTCCCTTTTTTCGACGATTTCTTCATAAATCATTAAAATAAACTGCAGATATTATTTAATACGAGTAAAATGTAGCTTGCATACTGCAAGCAGATCAACAACACTAATTTCATATCTACATCATATCGGGACAGTCCTCAAAAGAAAAAAAAAAAGATTGAAAATATTCTTAAAATTCGTTGCAAATTATTCGTCCGGCATCGAACCCGGGTCTTCCTGGTGATAAAAACTATGCAGCACAACAGAATTTCGCCATCTCCAGCAGTATGTGAAAATTCAAGCAGAAATATTGGCTGCAACTGCCTCAAACGACGTCCTACTTTTCACATATATTCCTTACGTGAGAAATGTTAATGTGCTCTGGCATCGAACCCAGGAATAGTAACATCCTACCTATTTCTTTTGCTGAAATCAATTTTTTCCATACATCTTTTAGCCCTGAACAAACTTCCTATCATTTCGATAAGTGCATTAAAAAAAATGTAGAATGAATTTTAAAGGGCAGATTTTTATAAAAAAACCCAGGACATTTTCTGCAAAAGTCATTAATGATTTCGATAGATCATGACCATATATATAGGCTCCTTGAGTTTTGATTCTCTATCTATCCGGGAAGTATTTTTTTTAATAAAAACAAAATAAAATATAAAATAAATAAAAAAACAAATATATTTCCTTACAAGGAAATAATGTTACAATATATATACTCCATAAGTTTTGATACTCTACTTATCCAGGAAGTATTTTTTAAAAATTCCCGAAAATCAAAGCAATGCATTTAAACGGGAAAAATCGGGATTTTGAGGCCCTCTGGAATCGAACCCATGACACTGAGGTTCAAATGGCTATTATTCTGTCGGTTGCACGTTATGGCTAATACGTCGTAAAAATTTCAACTCGATGACGCCTGTTTTTTAGGCTGTGAATTAGTATCCTATCCTATATATATTAAGACAGAATCGTGTCCGTCCGTCTGTCCTCAAAAAAGGGATGTAACACTTTTAACAAAATCTGAGTCTAAATTCAATCTCCCGCAACGATTTTTAGTGCGCTGGAGGCAGACAGCCTGCACGCACAGGCGTGCAAAAATTAAAATTTTTTGGTTGAGTTTAGAGGTGCAAAACGGGCGAAAAACTGAAAAAAATTGGGAAAATGAGGGCAGTGGGAGACGTTTTCTTAGGGATGACGAACGCCGCTTACCTATCGCTTGCGCGTTATTTAACATAGTTAAGTCTTTATCAGTTGATCTCACTGCTGAGGGTGAGGTCCTGACTTTGCGGTCTCTGACATAACTTTTTCGGAATCTTTGAGGAAGGCCTCAAATACCTTTCAATGCTGCCCCATCAGACGTAAGGGAACTAATCTGCCCGCGGAGCAGGCAGTAGGCAACTGCTGGTCTATCTATATGAATATATATATGAATGAATCCGGAGAAGCATCTATATATAAGAGATTCACAAAGATCTTTAAAACGAGTCCAAGTTTTACTAGGTTTACTCGAATTCAAAGGAAAATAGAGCCAAAAAATTTAAAATTTTCTAAAAAAATGCAGTTTTCGCCTAATTGTTTCGTTAAATGACGGATAGATTTACATTTTAGATAATGATTTAGAAACATCTCGTTGAGTTCTTCAAAACGGGTGCTAAATCTAAGTTTACTCGAATACTAAGCAAAATAGAGATAAAAAACATCGTAAATTGGAGGAAATGAATTCTTAGTTCAAAATACATCTATAGATACATAATACAAAATACATATTTAGATACATCATGTCGGGATCTAAAAAATCTGTATAAATTCGACTAGGTTTACTTGAAAATTAAAGCAAAATAGAGCAAAAAACGAATATCTCGAAAAAATGCCCAATTTTCGTTGATTTTTTCCGTAATTAGCAAATAAAAATGGACTTTTTGTTCAAAATATGGAAAGATCTCGTTAAGATCTTCAAATCAAGCCAAAATAGACCTCTGGACTCACTTTTAATTAGCCTTCAAACATATTCTAAAATATCAAAAAGGGGAAATACATACGTAAAACGTATATTTCAGGTAATAATTTGCCATGTATTTTTTTATAATCACAAGAAAAGGAAGCAATTTTGCTCAGCAGACACCCCCACCTCAATACGTATTTCCATTGGCTGACGTAAATGTGACGTCAGCTACCACATCCGCGCGGCCCTTTAGTACCTTTAGCGGTACGGTCCATTCGTTATTTTATGTTTGCGTTTAACTACTGTGGACATCATTAATTAAGCATACAAAAAAAGGAAGAATTATATTTATTGTATGAATCTTAGGCATTATAAATATTTATCAATTTATAAATAGGATCTAAATAATTAAACCTACATAACGCTACGATGACATCAAATATATGGTGCGCTTCAAAGAAGTGTACACGACTGAGCATTCACCTGCCTCTCAAAAAACATGAATCGAACGTAATAATTTCGCATTTTAACTACGCAAATTTAATATGTTCTTAACGACCATTTATTAACTAAGGATGCAAAATACATTTTTAGTTAATAAAGACGTATTCAGCTATCAACAATGCAATATATACAAAACATACATGTTTCTGCCCTCGTGCACATAAAGCAATATCTAAGAACGAATGCTAAGTTGCATTTAATGGTATTTTGCGTAGTGTCGCAAATATTGTTATATTCATCGTGTTTGCTTACGTGAAAATGATCTTCACAGACGCAAACGGATAATTTTTGCGGCAGAACGTCCTTCCGTCGACACTTCATCATCCACACCGATCGTCTATAATAGATACGAGTAAAATGTTGCTTGCATACTGCAAGCATATCCATAACACTAATTTCAAGTCGGCATTATATCGAGACGGTCCTTAATAGAAAAAATAATATGAAAATATTCTTTAATTCGCTGCATTTTATCCGACCAGCATCGAACCCGGGTCTTCCTGGTGATACTTATTATGCAGCAAAACAGCAGTTCACAATCTCTAAGTATGTGTGAAAACTCGAACAGAAATATTTGCTGCAACTGCCTTAAACGACGTCCTACTTTTCCCTTATATTCCTTATGTAAGAAAATTTAATGTGCTCTGGCATCGAACCAAGGAAAACCATGGTCTTATCTATTTTTTTTTCTTAAATGGAGTCTTAATATACATCTTCTACCTAAGCAAGAACCTCCTATCATTTCGAAAAATGCATAAAAAAGTAATGAAAAGCTACCCCTATGTATTTTATATGGGGGATATATTTACCGGCCAGCATCGAACCCGGGACTTTCAGGCTATTTTTTCTATGCAGCACAATAGAAAATCACCATCTCTAACTATGTTTGAAAATTCAAGCAGAAATATCGGTTGCAACTACCTTAAACTACGTCCTACTTTTCCATTATATTCCTTATGTGAGAAAATTCAATGTGCTCTGGCATCGAACCCAAGAAAAACATGGTCTTATCTAAATTTTTTTCTTAGCGAATTCTGAATATACATCTTCTACCTAAGTAAGAACTTTCTATCATTTCGATAAATGCATAAAAAAATAATAAAAAGCTACCACTATGTTTTTTATATGGGAGATATATTTACCGCCCGGCATCGAACTCGGGTCTTAATGGTAATACTTTCTGTGCAGCACAATAGAAGATCATCATTTCTAACTATGTATGAAAATTCAAGCAGAAATATTGGCTGCAACTGCCTCAAACGACGTCCTACTTTTCACATATATTCCTTATGAAAGAAATTTTAATGTGCTCTAGCATCGAACCTAGGAACAGTATCGCCGTATCTAATTTTTTTCTTAAACTAAATCTTAATATAAATCTTTTAGCATAGCGAGAACTTCCTATCATTTCCATAAGTGCATCAAAAAATAATGAAAAACTACCTCAATTTATCTTAAAGGGCAAATTGTTGCATCGTCCTAGCGTCGAACCCAGGATATTTCCTGTAAAAATCATGTATATTTTTGATAGATCATAACCATATGTATAGGTTCCTTGAGTTTTGATTCTCTACCTATCCTGGAAGTATTTTTTTTAATTCCCGAAAATCAAAGCAATGCTAATAAATGGGAAAAATCGGGACATCGGGAAAATCGGCAGTATTTTTTGGAATTGTAAAGAAATATTTATCCGGGCCACTTCTCGTCGTATTATTGAACTTTGGGCACAATGCAATACGTAATGTTACACTTTGCCATTTTGAGGTGTTCTTTTAACCACAGAATTTGCAGTTATCTATACACAAAAACTTCCTCATACACTAACGAAACATACGTACCAAAAGCATGGATGTGGTACCTGACGTCATCCAAGATGGTGGTGGTGCGAATTACGTTTTGACTGAAGTGAAATTGTGAAATTTTCAAATGCTTGTATTTTGAAAACAAAAAATCTTTCGTACAAATTTCTTTGGGTGTTAGTAAAGTTTTTCTCGCTAGTATTCACCAATGTCAATATCTCAATAGGTGTCCAGAGGTCTATTCCACTAATTTCACTGGAATTTGAGCCAAAATGAGACAAAAAACTGAAAAATTTCGAAAAAAATGCAGTTTTCCATTGCGTACATTAAAAACTGAACGATAGATCATGATACAACAATAATGATAAGGCAATGCATTGCTATAAGAATGCTAGAAGATAAATCCCATATTTAATGAGAAAATTATGCCCTGAACGTTGAGAATCACAATGAAAAATGATACATTTAGATTAATTAGGATGCCATTGGAGAATGCCGTTACCTGGTCCCATGACCATGGGTGGGTTGGGTCCACCCGACGGCTCGTACTTGATATTGGCCGGCTTGATGTGGTGATGGTGGACTGGATGCTGGTGGTCATGGTGCACGTTCAGGGGGGCGCCCTGGTGGTGATGGTGCTGCGATCAGAAAGGAAAAATGGGATATCAGATTTGGAAGAACACACATACTTGATCAAGTCAGCCTTTTCATCTTTCTTATGCTCCAAATATACTTGTAGATTAGGGTGGATGAGGTAAAACCTTTTGTGAAATTCAAAACTTCAAGTCGATAAAAAGTCGTCACTAATGTGACATATTTATCCAAAAACATTTTTAATGGAATTGAAAAATATTTAGTTCTCCCTTCATCGGGACTAAAGTTTGAGTTTTTGTTAAAAACGTAATTTTATTTTTTTTTACATAAAAACAAAGAAAATTTTAGTTTTCAAGAACAAAAATGTTTCGTTTAGATATAGGATGTTAATGAAGAGTAAATAAAAAATATATCTGCCGTGTAATATTTAAGCCTCCGGGATTAGCAGTAAACTTATCATTTTTTGCGAAATTAAGGTCTTAATTGTTGACCATTGGAACTTACTTCTGGTCTACTTTTTCATACACAAATTTCTTAAAACCACACAAATCAAATTTAGTAAAGTGTTCCAAATAATATACTATAATTTTTTACATAGTAAACTAAACATTGTTGCACTTGAAACCAAGAATTTCTTTGTATTTATGTTTAAAAAATATTTTGAGTGATCAAAAATTGGGTTGATCTAAGTCACTGAAGTTAATCGACATAAATAGGAATTTATGCAGCATATCATATTGTTATTAAGAGCTGAGAAGAATTAAAAGAGTTTGTTCGCTAAGAAAGGGTTAGGTAAATACGCTAAGTTCGCTTGGAGAGTTTTAATTCCCCTTAGAGAACGCTAAATCCAAACAGAGTATGTTTAGTTTGCTTATATGGGGCTTATTCTGCTTAGAATACGCTTAGTTCGCTTAGATAGGGCTAAGTCCGCTTAGAGTATTTTTAGTTCGCTTAGAAAGGGCCGTTTTGTTTGCTTAATGAATGGATTATTAATTATCGTCAATTTAAGAGCTTAATCTGAGGATTTATTCCTTAATTGATACATATTCAAATACAAACCCAAGTTACGAAAGCGTATTTGAGGGAGTTTAAATGAGGACTCATATTTTAACTGGGAATCGTTTCGCTGTGACGACTGTCTCTTGCGAACGACGACTTTTGTCGTTTTGCGGAGGACAAATAAAAGGGAATTCAGCATGAATAAAAGGGAGAGGATAAAGCGGGGAAGGGAATAAAGGGGAGGGAATGCAGGGGAGGGAATAAAGGGGAGGGAATGAAGGGGAGGGAATGAAGGGGAGGGAATAAAGGGGAGGGAATAAAGGGGAGGGGAAGAGGGGAAGTTTGAACAAGTTTGGGCGAAAAATCGATTCAACGAAAAACGGACATTTGAGCAGACTGTAAGCGAAGTAAGCAGTCTCTAAGCGAAATAAGCAGTCTGTAAGCTAAGTTAGCGGACCGTAAGCGAGCTAAGCGGTCTCTCAGCGAAGTTAGAAGTGTCTACGTGAAGAAAGAGATCTCTAAGCGATATAAGCTGTCTGTAAGCTAAGTTAGCAGACCCTAAGCGAGCTAAGCGGTCTCTCAGTGAAGTTAGAAGTGTCTAAGAGAAGTAAACATACTATAAGCGATATCTAAGCGAAGTAAGCGGATACTAAGCGGTATCTACGCGCAGTAAGCATACTCTAAGCTAACTAAGCGGTATATAAGCGAGATAAGCATACTCTAAGCAAATTAAGCGGTATATAAGCGAGGTAATCATACTCTAAGCTAACTAAGCGGTATATAAGCGAAGTAAGCATACTCTAAGCAAACTAAACGGTATCTAAGCGAGGTAAGCGGAAACTAAGCTAACGGAGATGTCTTTTAGCCTAACCGGCGTACAACAAGGGATCTAAGCGGACGGTAAGCGAACTAAGCTGGGTCTAAGCTAGCAAAGCAGTATTTTTAGCGAAGTAAGCGCACTTAAAACTTACTAAGCGATTTTTAAGCTAACTACGAGTGTTATAACCGTATTCAGCAGACTCTAAGCGAATCGAGCGAACTCTAAGCTATTTAAGCTGCCTCTGGGCAAAATACGGTAAAGGACAAACTAAAATAAAAAATGCAATTACTTATGATAAGCATTTTCAATGCCTCATACTCTGAAAAAAAGAACATTTCTGGCTTCATGGACAGGTTTAAATAGACTCCTTATTTACACTTAAACGCAAATTACAATGTCGTAATACGTACAGCTGTTTTCACGTAATAAAACATGAATAATTAACGATCCCGAATGTTTGCACGAAAAATCTGACACTGTCATTCTCTTTGAAATTGTCTCAGGTTTAAAGTTCTAAACGAACTAAGCGGTCTATAAGCGAAGTAAGCACACTCTAATAGAACTATGTCTTCTCTAAGCACGTTAAGCGAACTCTAAACCTGCCAAAAGCGTACCAGAAGTGAATCTAGCGGAATCTAAGCTATTTCTACAAGAAAAACCGGAAATAGGAAAAAATACGATAAGTATAGGAAGTTAATAGTTGTTCCATATTTCCTTAAAAATTCGGTTTTGTCTTCTTGAATAGATTTTTTCGATTTTGCATTCAAACTCAATCGCAAATAAGAATAAGGTAATAGGCACAGAATCCAGTTCACTTTATAATACGTGAATTACTAGCTATTATTGAATTAAAGCTATTTTGCGAAGTGACTCTCTCTGTGAAGCAGCAACAAATGATGAAATTGTATTAAAGCGGCCATTTTAGTTGAGAGAGAAGAAGGAGAGAAAACAGATGAATAACGCCGAAAGGGGAGGAGGAATATGGGAGGAATGAAGGGGAGGGGGAGGAGGGGAAGTTTGCAGAAGTTTGAGCGAAAAATCGATTCTACGAAAAGCGCACATTTGAGCAGACTGTAAGCGAAGTAAGCAGTCTCTAAGCGAACTAAGCGGTCTATAAGTGAACTTAACGGACAATAAACTAAGTTAGCAGCCTCTAAGCGAACATAGCGGACTCTAAGCTAAGTTAGCGGTCTCTAAGCGAAGTAATCGGTCTTTAAGCGAAATAAGCTGTCTCTTAGCGAGCTTAGTGGTCTCTGAGCGAAGTGATCGGTCTCTAAGAAGTGAAGTAATTGTCTCTGAACAAACTAAGCAGACTTTAAGCTAAGTTAGCGGTCTCTAAGCGTAGTAACTGGTCCCTCAGCGAGCTAAGCGGACTCTAAGCTAAGCTAGGTGTGTCTAAGCTAACTAAGCAATGTCTAAGCGAACTAAGCGGGTACCAAGGGAAATAAGCTGTCTCTAAGCGAACTTAGCGCTTTCTGAGCAAACTTAACGGACTCTGAGCGAAGTAATCGGTATCTAAGCAAAGTAAGCAGGCTCTAAGCGAACTAAACACACTCTAAGCGAACTAAGCGGTTCCTCAGCTATTTTAACTATTTCAAATGGAAATAAGGAGGAACAAAAACATAGCATTCAATTATTCATGATAGCAGGGGAAAAAGTGGTCGAATTTTTAGTCTCTTCAAAAAAAAAAAAAAAAAAACATTTCCGTCCTGGAGAGATTTTTTTTCGATTATCGATCCAAGATTAACAAACAACTACAACGTAGCACATACACATATAATGATGTAGTAAACTTACTTTCGTACTTTAAGTTTCAAAATTTCACGTATATTAATTTGTCTCCGAAAAATCCCAGAATCTCATTTGCTGTGAATATTTTTCAAGTTTGAGGCTGTTTCCCTCTGACGCGTACATATTTTGTAAAACGACAAATTTTAAGCTTAGAACTCATTCTTTTGATAAAAACTACGCAAAGTTTCAAGTCCTTCGCGGTAAAAAAAGTGTTCTCAATATTTTTTTTGATTCCTGCTCTCTGTGAAGCATTCAACAACAGAGTGTGTGAAAGTCGCCATGACAGTTGCAGAGAGAAAGAGAAGGAAGAGAAGAGAGAAAACAGATGAATAACGTCCAAAGGAGGAGTCGAATGGGGTATATGACGTGGGATGAGGGACGAGGGGGTATCGGAGGGGAAGTTCGCAAAACTTTCTCAAAAATCGATGCTCGGATGGCGCTAATTTGAGCTCTCGACAGCAGAGGGCTCTGACGTTGGTTTAAAAATCCGTTCGTAGATGGCGCTCCCATCCACTCACACTCAAACTTCCACTCTTGCTTTTAAACTTTAGACGGAAACACTATGTGAATTATTCTAGACAAGTGGTACTATAAAGGCACTTCTGAAAGCCTTGATTCTATAATCAGCAAGAGTACGAAGGGACAAGTAAATCTTGATACCTTGGTAACCTGGTGATCCTATGTAACAATCACAGATTAGTATACATGTATCCATCTAAGAAGAAATGAAAAGGTGCTAAACGTGGTGCGATTTATTTATTTGGAGTTACGCAAACACGCTATGCACGCGCTTACCACATACTTCTCGAGATTTTCCACTTAGGAAATTATTTTCTTCAATTTTTTTAAGATAATATATCATTTCGCGATTAAATTACATCTTCTTTACCTCACACTTATTCTTTACCTTTCAGTTAGTATTTATTCTCAAATATACGTAACGCCGCACAGTGGGCTAGAATCGGAAAAAGCTGGACAGAATTTAGAAGTGTTTTTTCGAGGAAAAAATGCACAACGAAGCAGGAAATCATCCATAAGAAGTGTGAATAACCTGCGGAACCTATTGATTGTTAAGCACATTCTTGTGGGATAGCAGACTAATAGATATCTGAGAGGCAAACAACACTATACAGTAATTAGGAGTCACAAATAAGCTGTCAAATATTAAAGACGGGACAAATTACGAGATTGTGTATCTTTATTAAGACAATACAGATACAAAATCACTTTAATAAATCAACATAATGTTTACGTAACGGTGAAGAATATAGTGGGAAACGAAGACAATAGGGTAATTTATATCAAAGAGCATACTGGTACAAAACAATTTCATCGCTACTAGCTTATGAGATTAGTGAAATGCGTACATGAAAGCAAGTCGACATTTTTAAGCACGATATGCGATTTGATTAAAAATGCATTTTAGTTCAAGACGTAAACATCACAAAAACACACACATAACAGAGACATCTATACGCACTAAACGTACTGTGAGCGAATTTTGCTCATTCTAAGCTAACCCAGCGCTTTCTGCACTAACCAAGCACTTAATGAGATAAAAAAGCACTTCATAAGCAAACTGAGCGCTTGTAAGCCTAGCAAACGCTTTCTAAGCTAACTAAGCGTACTTATCCCTTCCTAAGCGAACTAAACGCACTATAAGCGGACCCAACTCATTCTAAGCGAAGTAAACACATTCTAAGTTGATTAAGCTAATTCTAAGCGAACTAAACGCATTTTAAGCGAATTTATTCTTTTCTAAGCGAACTAAACGCATTTTAAGCGAATTTATTCTTTTCTAAGCGAACTAAACGCATTCGAAGCGGACCTAGCACTTTCTAAGCGAACTAAACGCATTCTAAGCAGACTTATACCTTTTTAAGCGAACTAAACAAATTTTAAGCGATCTAAGCTCATTCTAAGCGAGCTAAACGCATTTTAAGCGTATTTATTCTTTCCTAAGCGAACTAAACACATTTTAAGCGGATTAAGCTCATTCTAAGCGAGCTAAGCGCATCTATAGCGGATTTATTCTTTTCTAAGCAAACTAAACGCATTCTAAGCGGACCCAACTCATTCTAAGCGAAGTAAACGCATTGTAAGCGGACTTATGCCTTTCTTAAGCGAACTAAACGCATTCTAGGTGGACCCAACTCATTCTCAGCGAAGTAAACACATTCAAAGCAAACTAAGCTCATTTTAAGCGAACTAAACGCTTTATAAGCGGATTTATACCTTCGTAAGCGAACTAAACACATTTTAAGCGGACTAATCTCATTCTAAGCGAGCTAAGCGCATCTAAAGCGGATTTATTCTTTCCAAAGCGAACTAAACGCATTCTAAGTGAACTCATTCCTTTCTAAGCGAAGTAAACGCAGCTCCTTCTGAGTTAACCAAGCGCCATTAATCATTTCATTTTAATCGAAACATAAAATTTCGCATGTATAGAGGACGGAATGGGGAAGAAGAGAGAGAGAGATGAAGAGGGGAAGTTTGAAAAGAGTGAGGTGTAGGGTGGGGAGCAGGGTGGGGAGGAGTAGGGTGGGGAGTAGCAGGAGTGGGGTGTGCGGTCGAACGCACAAGTTTGCGAAAGTTCGTCGTTGGCGGGCGATCGATGGGGAGGGAGCTAATTTGGGGTCCGATTTAATTAAAAATACTCCCCCCAGATGGAGTTCCAATCCCTCTTATTAAACTGGGATTTCATTGCTCCTTTCGGTTGCTTTCTAAAACGGGTTTTCATAGCGGTTTTTATACTTCCATTTGAGCGGTGTGAACATCATGTTGTTGCGATTAGAGAAATAATTATTCCTGGACATATTATCGTGTTTAAAAAAAGTCTATGCGATGATAGCGCACTGCAAGTAGACTCGAGGCTAACCCATAGCACCCTAAGCGGAAAAAGCGCTTTCTAATCGGTGTCATCGCTTTCTAAGCGAGCTCTTGGCTAATTTTAAGTGGAACCGTCGAGGAGGTGTCACTGTTTTCCTAAACATAACTTATCAATCTCTAAGCACATTCTTAGCGAACTTAGCTTTTTTATGCAGACTAACAGCGCTTACTGAGCGAACTAAACGAACTCTGAGAGGACTCAACGCTTTCTAAGCAGAATAAGGACTTTCTAAGCAGAATAAGCGCTTTCTAAGCGGGAAAAGCGCATTATAAGCGGAATAAGCGCTTTCTAAGGCAAATAAGCGCTTTCTAAGGTAAATAAGCGCTTTCTAAGCTGAATAAGCACTTTCTAAGCGGAATAAGCGCTTTATAAGCGGAATAAGCACTTTATAAGCGTAATAAGCGCTTTCTAAGTGGAATAAGCGCTTTTTAAGCGGAATAAGCGCTTTCTAAGCGGACTTATTGTTTTTTTAGCAGGCTTATGCGTACTATAACAGAACTCAGCGCTTTTTGAGCAAGTTAATCGCACTTTAGGTAGACTCAGCTATTTCTAACCTAACCAAGGGTTTCCTAAGCTAACTGAGCGCTTTCTAAGCAGACACAGCGCATTCTAAGCTAACTTTCATTAAAATCATAGTAGAGGAGGAACTTTCAGCGCTTCTTTTAGAACAAACAGCAAATTCTGATCGAAGTAAGCTCTACCTAAGCGGATTCATCGCTCTCTAAGCGGACCAAACGCATGACAAGAGAACACAGCGTCATCTCAGCCGACTCAGCGCTTTCTAAGCGAATCCAGCGTATCCTAAGCGGATTCATCTCTTTCTAAGCGAACTTATCTCATTCTAAGCGAAGTAAACGCTTTCTAAGCGGAATAAGCACATTCTAAGCGAACTGACCAACTCCTCAGCGAACTAAACGCACCCTGAGAGGACTAAGCTCAATCTAAGCTAACCAAACGCATTCTATGCGAAGTTAGCCCTTTCTAAGCCAACTAAGCGCAACACCAGACTTACTGACATCGAATAGAGAAATACATAAACAAATATATCAATATATAATATACCTAATACAAATATATAAATATGTACAGAATACTTCCTTATTTCACACAAGATACTCATATGTTAGTATGGCATAGTATATATATAGTGAACTTGGCTCATTCTAAGCGAAGTAAACGCTTTCTAAGCGGAGTAAGGGCATTATTACAAAAACTCAGCGCTTTATTAGCAAGTTAATTGCACTTAAGTCTATGCTAACCCATCGACTCCTAAGCGAACTGAGCGCTTTGTAAGCAGAATCGACCCCGAATCGACCTCTACGCTTACTTAACCTCTCAAAGTCAACTTTCCGTTGAGTGCGCTTAGGATACGTTGAGTGTGCTTAAAATATGTTGAGTGCGCTTAGAATGCTTAGGGAGAGCTTAACTATTCTAGTATTTGATAATAATTTGGTTTGATTTGGCTAATAATAAGGCTCTAAGCCTACTTAGCGCACTTTATGCGGACTCAGCGAATGATTAGCTAACCAAGCGCCTTGTTAGCAAAGTAAACGCTTTCTAAGCGGAGAAAGCGCATCGTAAGAGAACTAAGCGACTTATAAGTGGACTCAGCCCATTCTAAGCTAACACAGTGATTTCTCAGCGGAGTCGGACCATTATAAGCTAACCAAGTAAACGCTTTCTAAGCGGAGTAAGCGCATTCTAAGCTAACTGAGCGACTTCTAAGATAATCCCGCCCATTCTTAGCGGACTTAGCCCTTCCTAAACTAAGTTAGCACTTTCTAAGCATAATCAACAGTAGACTTACTGTAGAGAAATACACAAACAAATTCAAATATGGTATTTCAATTGATAAATATATGCAAAGACTATTTCATGATATTACATAGGATATGTTGGTAAGGCATAGTGGGCTGTTCCAGCCATAATTACATTCGCTTCGTACTTCAATCGTTCCTCCCCCAATGAATCTGCAAGAAGCCCCTTCCTCAACCCCCGGAGGCGACCACAGAGACCTCTACGCTTACTTACCCTCCCAAAGTCAACTTTCCGAGGGACCCACTATGCTAACTACGCTCATTAAGTTATCTCAGATCTTACGAAGGACGTTGCTAAGCAGATGCGCCTTAGTTACCGAATAAGTTCCGTATATTAATCACTGACGTGTGTGCATTCGAAGTAACTAACTTTTTAAACAGTTTAAGTCAAAATTTTTCCGACAAACTGCAAATAGTAAAAAAACGATTCATTTTCCGACGTTAGTTTTGATTCAGTTAGAGTCGAAGGGATGACGATTCGGCAAACAAATATCTAAACGTAAATATCCTGAAATTGACAGCAAAAACAGGAAACCAACTAAAGAAAACTGCTTACACCTTAGCCTCGCAAATCATGACCTCGTATCCAAGTTGATTAAGGAATCCCTGCTTGAACACGATGATGTTCAATTTTCATTTAAGAAAATCGCAGTACGTAATCTGTAAACTGTAAGACACTATTCTGGATGCTATTAGTTTATAACAATATTTTTTTATTTATCGTACACATGGTCTTACCTTATGGTTTATTCATTTAATTTTTTTATGCCAGTGAAGAGTCGGTAACCCAAATTATAAATGAGTTTTACACGAACCAATATTCTCGCAAATTCGAATCGAAAGTAAGATTCCTCGGATAAAATAAGAATCTTCATTCGATTTTCTTTCTTTCGGTGTTTGTCTCGTAAACGTGCGACTATTCTTTCTTATTTAATTTTGCGAAATAAACAAACCCTGCATGCGACGAAAATGAGTTTTACGAGCATTCTTTATGGAAAAGTGTCCCAGCGATCTGGGTTCGAACCCCATGAAATTGTGGAATAAAAAGGCGACAGTGATTCCTTCCAGGTCGCAGAGGACACGTTTATAAAGTTTGAAGCAAATCAGACGAACGGTGTGGCCTCTAATCCAAGACAAACCCACAAACACGCGGAATTCCGATTTTATACACATACATTTAAATTAAAACGCTACGAATAAACACTTTTTATAACTAACTAAAGAAACTGCTAACTTTTACCTCTCGGATCCTTGCCACGTGAGTGTAATTCGGACAAAGTTCCCTTGAAGGCAAGGGCAGGAGGAACAAGGGTTAGAAAACAAGATCTACCCCATCCGAACAGGGGAGTCCCTTGACAGGGGCTGCAGTAAAAGGGGGGAGAAGATTTGAGGGTTAGGAAAGGGTCAAAGTGCCTTAAGATGTAACAGCCCTTTGGGGATAGGGTTAGGGGGGCAGGGAAAATGCTAGGGCACTCTTAGATAAGACCTCGTTGAATACAGAGCCACATTTAACCCTTAGAAACCTTATATAGCGAATAAGGGATGCGAAATTCTACTACGTAAACAGAACTGCAAAGTAATGGAGTAAATAAGCTAATTAGCATTTTAACTCTGGCAATAAATAAATGAATAAACTCACACTGCATTTCTTATGAGACTATCTTTCCCATTTATAATCGTGCGAGAGTTCAACAGTATCACCTTCGTCGTTAGGGAATTGTTTATGCCCACGAAAACACACGAATATTTCGTCATTTTTGTCTAAATTCTCGAAATTTCGACTCGAATACGATATTCTACGACCGGAATAAGAATCTTCATTCAATTTCCTTTCTTTTGGTGTTCATCTCGATTTCGTACGACCATTATTTCTGATTTAATTCTTCAAAAGAAAAAATTTCTGCAATCGATCGAAACGAACTTTGCGTGCATTTCTTATGAGAGAGACGATTCGAGTCGTCCAGGGTCGAACCAAGGATACTCTGGACTAATTATGAAATCATTTAATATATTATCTATATGCTAAATAATTGAATTCATACGCTAAAGACTCAATGAAGATGTATTAGTATTAAAAAAAGATGAAATTATTCACCAATACCTCAAAGTTGTGTATAGTTGCAATTAACAAATTATCTGCAAATCTTCGTTCATTGATATTTCTTCTTTTAAATAATAGATCCGATTACAACCAAATTTCGCACACTTAAGCTTTGTACAATATAGAATAAGGCTGTTAAGGTTTTCATACAGTAAGAGTCCCAGATTCTACTCCAGAACGTACAGAAAAGCTTCCATTTAGAATTGCAGGTAAAGTGTTTTTTTTTTGATTTCTTGCATGCTTTTTTTTCTTCTGCACATTCAAATTAGAAATAATGGTTGTACAAAGTCGAGGCAAGCACCAGAAGAAAGGAAATTGAATGAAGATTCATATTCTGGTCTTGGAATATCGTTTTAGAATCGAAATTACGAGAAAAATGGTGAAATAAACGAAAAATACGTAAAATGTCTTCGAAGTAAAGAACCAGTCCCCTTGACGACCACGGCGATGGTTGAATCCGAGCTCATGCGTTAGAATTTACGGTGAATCCATACGTAAAAGTCGAAAAACAAGGTATTTTAAGTATATGCATATAAAATTAGTAATACGCTTGAAACTTTTCGGTTCATGAGAATGATACCCATTCACTTCCTCGTACATATTTGGATCATGCCTTTTTTAAAAGGGAAACGAAGTCCACTCACGCTTGACAGGGGGAAATACACTTGTTTTCAGAATAAAAGGCAATGAAGAGAAATTGCGGCGTCTCGTGCATTCGGAGGAATCACGAAAAGCAAATTGCTCAATCCGAAGGAGCACTCGTGATGTGAAGAGGCATTTCAAATCGTCACGCCACGTATCCGACGGTGCTTGGTACAAGTGAAGGGGAAGGAATCTCTTACACGATTTTATCGGACTCATTGCATTCCGAGTTAATTAGCTCGAGAGACAGATTAGTTAGCTTAGACATCGCTTAGTTCGCTTAGGCATCGCTTAGTTCGCTTAAACACCGCTTAGTTAGCTTAGACACCGCTTAGTTCGCTTAGACACCGCTTAGCTTGCTAAGTCACTGCTTAGTTCGCTTACTTTGCTGAAATCCCATTTACTTTGTTTATAGACCGATTTACCGACCTACCGTTTATAGACTGGTTAGTTCGCTTAGACATTGCTAAGTTCACTTAGTGACCGCTTACTTAGCTTAGAGACCGCTTAGTTAACTAAGACACCGCTCAGTTTGCTAAGTGACCGCTTAGTTCGCGCTCAGTTAACTAAGACACCGCTTAGTTTGCTAAGTGACTGCTTAGTTCGCTTACTTTGCTGAAATCCCATTTACTTTGTTTATAGTCCGCTTAGTTCGCTTAGAGATCGCTTACTTTGCTGAAGTACCATTTACTATGCTTAGAGACCGCTTATTTCGCGCTGGGTACTGTTTTATTAGCTTAGAGTTCGCTTAGAGACCGCTTAGTTCGCTTACTTAGCTAAGAAAGAGCTCATTACGCAAAGAGTACGATTAGTTACGAGTACATAGAGACCAATCAATTCGCTTACAGACTTTTTATTACGCTTAAAATATGATTAGTTCGCTCAGAGAAATCTTATTTCGCTGTAAGACTGCTTAATATGCTGATGGTTAGCTTATTACACTTAGAGACAGATTATTTCGCTTAGAGTCCGCTAAGTTCGCTTAGAGGCCGCTTACTTCGCTTTGTGTCCGCTCAAATGTGCGCTTTTCATAGAATCGATTTTTCGCTCAAACTTCTGCAAACTTCCCCTCCTCCCCCTCCCCTTAATTCCTCCCATATTCCTCCTCCCCTTTTCGGCGTTATTCATCTGTTTTCTCTCCTTCTTCTCTCTCAACTAAAATGGCCGCTTTAATACAATTTCATCATTTGTTGCTGCTTCACAGAGAGAGTCACTTCGCAAAATAGCTTCGTAATTCACGTATTATAAAGTGAACTGGATTCTGTGCCTATTACCTTATTCTTATTTGCGATTGAGTTTGAATGCAAAATCGAAAAAATCTATTCAAGAAGACAAAACCGAATTTTTAAGGAAATATGGAACAACTATTAACTTCCTATTCATATCGTAAATAATCATATTTTTCTATATCTTTTACCGATTTTCGTCTTAGCCATAGCTGAGATTCGCTTCTAGTACCCTTAGAGTTCGCCTAACGTGCTTAGGGTATGCTTAGTTCGCTCAGAGACTGATTTGTTAGCTTAGAGACCATTAGTTCGGTTAGTAATAATAATACTTAGTTCGGTTAGTACCATTAAACTTGAGAAATTTTCATTTTTGAGAGTGGCAAGTTCGTTAATAATTCGTGATTTGTTAAAGGAACGCAGGTGTGTGTATTACGACATTATTAAAGCCAAAAATATTTATTTTTTTTGGAGTACGAGACATTAAAAATTCGGATAATTATCATAAATAATTGAAGTGAACTTAAAAACCGTTCGGTTCCCTCAGACAATGCTTACTTCACTTAGACTCTGCTAACTTCGCTGAGAGACCGCTTAGTTCGCTTGTAGACCATTTATTAAGCTTAGAAAAAGATTAGTTCAGTTAGCGAGAGCTTACATCACTTAGAGCACGCTCACTTCGCTTAGAGAGGGCTTAGTTCGATTAGAGACCGTTTACTTGGCTTAGAGATTGTTTATTACGCTTTGAAAAAGATTAGTTCACTTAGAAAGGGCGTAGCTCGTTTAGAGACCGCTTACTGTGCGTAGAGACCGCTTACTTCGCTTAGATACCGCTTAGTTAGCTTATTTCCGCTTACTTCGCTTAGCTAACGCTTACTTCACTTAAACTCTGCTTACTTCGCTGAAAGACCGCTTAGCTCGCTTAGAGTCCGCTAACCTAGCTTACAAACAGCTTTGTTCGCTTACAGACAGCTTATTTCGCTTAGAGGTGTCTTTCTTCACCTAGACACTTCTAACTTCACTGAGAGACCGCTTAGCTCGCTTAGAGTCCGCTAACTTAGCTTACAGACTGCTTATTTCGCTTAGAGACTGCTCACATCGCTTACAGTCTGCTCAAATGTGCGCTTTTTGTTGAATCGATTTTTCGCCCAAACTTGTTCAAACTTCCCCTCTCCCCCAACCCTTCTTTCCCCCTCCCCATCATTCCCTACTCCGCTTTATCCTCTCCCTTTTATTCATACTGAGTCCCCTTTTATTTGTCCTCCGCAAAACGACAAAAGTCGTCGTTCGCAAGAGACAGTCGTCACAGCGAAACGATTCCCAGTTAAAATATGAGTCCTCATTTAAACTCCCTCAATGGGTAATACGCTGTTGTAACTTGGGTTTGGAATATTTTAATAAACGCAGAAAAAATGCTTAGAATATGATCTTTAATTGCAGATGTTCACTTTCCCACGTTATCACTAGATTACTGTTTCTGAGCGACTTGAGCATATACTCAGCGGACTTGGCCCTTTTCTAAGCGAGCTAAACGTATTCTAAGCAAACTTAACCGTATCTAAGCATATTCAACTGTTAATAATAGTATGATATTTATACGGCATAATTAGTATTTATGTCCAAAAATTTTAACAATTAAGGACTTTGATTAACAAAAAATATATTTAAACAGTATTTGGTCTATGGCAGGATTCACCTCTCTTACAGCTCTCTTCCATCTTTACAAATTTAGCAACGATTTGATAGGATACATTGCATTCCGAGTAATACCTACTGTATACCTACTATATACTAAACGAGTAAAATGTTGCTTGCATACTGCAAGCATATCGATAACACTAATTTCAAATCGGCATCATATCGAGAGGGTCCTCAATAGAAAAAATGGATTGAAAATATTCTAATATTCGCTGCAATTTATTCTTCCGGCATCGAACCCGGGTCTTTCTGGTGAACTTACTATGCAGAACAGCAGAAGATCACCATCTATAACTAAGTGTGGAAATTCAAGCAGAAATATTGGCTGAAACTGCTTCAAACGTCATCCCACTTTTCCCTTATATTCCTTATGTGAGAAATTTGAATATCCTATCTAAAATCTTTTTCTTAAACGGATTGTTAACATACTTCTCCTAGCAGAGCGGGATCTTCCTATCCTTTCAATAAGTCCATCAAAAAAAATAATGAACAACTACCGCAAGGTATTTTAAAGGGTAGATATTTGCATCGTCCTAGCATCGAACCCAGGATTATTTCTGTGAAAGCCATTTATGTTTCCCATAGCTCATGACCATATAACGATTTTAACGATATATAACGATTTTAATTTTCTCGTTAACTTACAACTAAACCAACCACTGCGTCGACCGCTTAATTAGTGGTGTTCGGTTGATGTGCAATGCCGCGATCCCTTCTACCGGGTGTTCCCAAGGAAAAAAACAGAGCGCGACACCATTTCCATTTTCTTTCAAGAATATTTAATATATCATAGCAATGGATTTTTAAACAAATCCCAAAACAAATGACCAACCAAAAAACATGCATTCAACAAAATAATATCAGAGAATGAACTGGAATTCACGGAGTCCGTGAACAAATCCTCCCACACCGTCTATAAAGTCGCGGAAAGTTACTTGAATCAAATCAATTCCCGAAATCACTGAAATCACTTTTCGACTCTCAACAGTCGCGTTATTCACAATATGAAAACTTAGCGTGTTTGGTGTCCCTTCGGCTTCGTTGGTTCCCGGGCATTTCTTCCGCTGCCACACCTCCACGCTCCTCCGGCTCTCTTGGCCAGGCACTTTTTCTTTCGTCCTTCACCCCCCGAGAGCTCCTTTGACACTCCCCCGAAATCACTTTCCTATTTTCCACACTCATTATCTCACCGCGCCGCTTCGGCGAAAACGACACTAAAAACAAGTTACCCGCCTAATTCTTCCGCGTGACAAACTCGCAAGCAATACAATAAAGTACAAAATAAAATATAAAATAAATAAAAAAATAAATCTATTTCCTTACAAGGAAATAATGTTACAATATATATACTCCGTAAGTTTTGATACTCTACCTATCTGGGAAGTATTTTTTAAAAATTCCCGAAAATCAAAGCAATGCATTTAAATGGAAAAAATTGGGACTTTGGGGCCCTCTGGAATCGAACCCATGTCACTGAGATTCAAAAATTCACAATTTTTCTGGTGGTTACACGTTATGGCCAATAAGTCGTAAAATTTTCAAGTTAATGACGCTTGTGGTTTAGCCTGTGAATTGGCATCCTATCTATCTATATAGGTATATCCATGAATAAATCTGGAGAAGCATCTATACATAATAGATAATAGATACCTACTATAAACTTCTCTAAGCAGATTTCGAGCAGTATTAGAGGAGTTACTAAGTTGAATCGACCTGAACTCATGGGCATTTAGAAAGAGCCGTGACCACTTGGAAATTGCTTAATTCGCTCAGAATTTGATAAGCTCGCTACTAATACGTTTATACCGCTTGCAAAGGGCTAGGTCCGCTTACAATACGTTTGGTCAACTTAGACATTCAGGTCATTTTCCCCCCGCCAAAAGAAAAAAAAATGCAAATGAAAATCGCAGTGGAAAGGGGGCAATTTCCTATTTTTTCTTTCCCCATTTTTTTTGTTTAGCTAATCGGTCTTTATTTCCGGGTGTTCGCATCGGCTGGGTTGTAGGAGCGTTAATTCGCGAAATTGTTGTTTGCCGATTTCTCTGCCCGTCTCGTCCATTAAATGGGAAGAATCCGGACCTGCCCTCTTCGTAATACGGTAGCGTCCCGTGAGAAGGTGGAAAAATTTGTGGAACAGTCCCGCCTTAGCATCAGAGGGTCTGGGTCTCCTCAAAAATGCCTTTTCTCTCGGCTGAAATAAATACGTCTTCCTCGTTTGTTTTCTTTTTCTTCTATCTCCAACTTTCGTTATGTTTTCAGGAGCGAAGGAACTACTTTGCCTCTCAGGTTTTCCCTCTCATTAGGCTCACGCTCAGGGTAGTCCTCGAGGCATTCATCCTTTTCTTCCATCGTCGGCTGCAGTAGACGGAGCCGTTCTTCGTGACCGGTTCACCTTTCTTGCAGTCTCGTTCTCAAGTTATCTATTTCAAAATCCTTGGAAGATATTATGCACTCCAATTCCGTGATTTTAAGGCTGTATGAGTTCTCCTTTTCTTGCAGGTGATTTTCTGCATCGATTAATCTCTTTTGCAAAGAAGCACTTTCATTACATTTTGATGAAAAGCTTTTCTTCAATTCTCTTATTTCTGGCTCACCTCCTTGTAGCTCAGATTGCAGCAGTGCACTTTCGCTATTTAAATTTTCATATGGTTGGCTTCGAATTAGATCCAACTCATTAGTAAACAAAGCCAAATCTTTAGCCACATAATTTGCTTTTGTCTCTGGTAGCTCTGACTTTTCCCGCCTTGCCTTTTCCTTCTCGGATAATTCCTTTTGAAGGGGGAAGACCTCTTCGTACTCTTTTTCCGTTCTTCCTTCCATTTCCTCTATTTTAGTCTCGTACCTCATCTCCTGCTCATTGGAACTCTCTTCGCTCACCTCCAACTTCTCATCGAATGCCAGTTCCATGTTTTGCGATTCCTTTTCTAGTTCAATCGCTTGATCTCTTTCTCCTTCCAGAGTGCTCTTTAGGGCATTCAGTTCTTTTCTTGGTTCCAGTACTTCCAATTCGCTCTTGCATTTAGATTCTTCTTTTTCGTTACCGAAGGACTTCAACTCTACCTCAGAGGACTCCAGATCCTTATTCCGGAGCTTGGAATTCGATCCCCCGTGGTCCTTGGTAATTACTACAATTTTATCTTTGCACTCAGCAAGAGGAGAGTGGTGGCGGGCAATTGTTGGCTGAGGAAGGCGACTGGGGGCCGTCAGGTAAGGTTGAGGCGTCCATAAATCTCTCATTTGCACGCCCCCTCTCCCAAGTTCTGCTCGATTGGAATCTTCGCAGCTCATAATCTCGATCGCTTCTAACTGGTACCATTCTTGCAGTCGCCGTTCGGGGAGGATGCTGGGCCGGTTCTGCACTATTTTCGAAAGTATTATCAAAACTACCCAATAATTTAAACATTTTGTCTACAGTCAACGGCGTAGCCATTTCTAATAGGTTTTGGATGGAGGGCGGAAAGTGACCTTTTAGAATGTAGATTATTTCTTCATCTGCCATGACGGGCTCGCATAGTCGGGCTGCGGCTACTTTTCTCACCACTTAGTCCCTCATCTTCTGATTTCCCGCGCGGGTGAATCCTCCTGCCATAAAACTTACCTTATAATTATAGCGTGTCTCGAGGTTCCAATAGAAATCTAAAAATCTCGCCTTCAGTTCCTCGAAGTTTTCAGGGAAGGGTCGAATGGTGTTTACCCAATGCTTCGCGTTGCCCTGGAGGAGCAGCGTGAAAGCGCGGGAGCGTTGGTCGTATGGGATCCAATTTACCTCAAAGTAGCACTCAACCGCTGCCAAGAATTCCTTGGGGTGCTGGTCGGGGCCTCCCTGGAATGTGGGCCGGTCGACGTTCATCCCCGCACCGATCCCGACTCGGAGGTGATTCCTTCCGTATTCCGCCATAATCGCCTCTTCTCCCGCGTTCCGGATCTCGTGGTTCTTCTTCTCAAAATTATTGCGTAAGGCCTGGACTTCGTCCGCGAGGTTTTGCTGTCTGGCTTCAATGTTCCCGACCTTGTCATCCATCAGGGTGGAATGCTCTCGGATTTCTCCAATCGTCCCCTTTAACTCCTTCACCTCGTGGGCGGTTTCTGTAGTCTTCAATCCCAGGCTTTTCAACATTTCTTCCCACTTTGATTTCTCCTTTGCTCTCTCTTCCTTTTCTTCTCTTCTCCTGTCTTCTTCTCTTATCTGCTTCTCCTTTTCTTTTTCTTCTCTTCTTTTCTCTTCTTTTTCTCTCCTCCTCTCTTTTTTTTCCTCCTCCTTTTCTTTTTTCTCTTCTCCTCTCTTCTTCTTCTCTCCTCTTCTCTTCTTTTTCCTCCTTCTCCTTTTCTTTTTTCTCTCTCTCTTCTTTTTCTTTCAGCCACATCTCCATAAACTTCTCCATTGTTCTTTTCACCCGTCCCCAATTTGTCTCCAAATTTCTCTACGAATAATTGCGCCTCCGCGTCCGCCTCTCTATCGGGAGTATCCGGGGCGTCTGAATTCCCAATCAAAAGTAAAAGGTTCTCCGTTGGCTCTTCCGAGTCCGACGGGGCCGTAGTGTCTCGGCACCAAGTAGAAACGGTTGGAGCCTTCCTTCATTCTTCCGGCTGGTCGGGCCTAACACGATGGGCGCCAAATGTAACGATTTTAATTTTCTCGTTAACTTATAACTAAACCAACCACTGCGGCGACCGCTTAATTAGTGGTGTTCGGTTGATGTGCGATGCCGCGATCCCTTCTACCGGGTGTTCCCAAGGAAAAAAACAGAGCGCGACACCATTTCCATTTTCTTTCAAGAATATTTAATATATCATAGCAATGGATTTTTAAACAAACCCCAAAACAAATGACCAACCAAAAAACATGCATTCAACAAAATAATATCAGAGAATGAACTGGAATTCACGGAGTCCGTGAACAAATCCTCCCACACCGTCTATAAAGTCGCGGAAAGTTACTTGAATCAAATCAATTCCCGAAATCACTGAAATCACTTTTCGACTCTCAACAGTCGCGTTATTCACAATATGAAAACTTAGCGTGTTTGGTGTCCCTTCGGCTTCGTTGGTTCCCGGGCATTTCTTCCGCTGCCACACCTCCACGCTCCTCCGGCTCTCTTGGCCAGGCACTTTTTCTTTCGTCCTTCACCCCCCGAGAGCTCCTTTGACACTCCCCCGAAATCACTTTCCTATTTTCCACACTCATTATCTCACCGCGCCGCTTCGGCGAAAACGACACTAAAAACAAGTTACCCGCGTAATTCTTCCGCGTGACAAACTCGCAAGCAATACAATAAAGTACAAAATAAAATATAAAATAAATAAAAAAATAAATCTATTTCCTTACAAGGAAATAATGTTACAATATATATACTCCATAAGTTTTGATACTCTACCTATCTGGGAAGTATTTTTTAAAAATTCCCGAAAATCAAAGCAATGCATTTAAATGGAAAAAATTGGGACTTTGGGGCCCTCTGGAATCGAACCCATGTCACTGAGATTCAAAAATTCACAATTTTTCTGGTGGTTACACGTTATGGCCAATAAGTCGTAAAATTTTCAAGTTAATGGCGCTTGTGGTTTAGCCTGTGAATTGGCATCCTATCTATCTATCTATATAGGTATATCCATGAATGAATCTGGAGAAGCATCTATATATAATAGATAATAGATACCTACTATAAACCTCTCTAAGCAGAATTCGAGCAGTATTAGCGGAGTTACTAAGTTGAATACTAAATTCGCTTAGAATAAGCTATGTTAGTTCAGAAAGAGTAGTTGAGTAAATTAAAGGTAAAATACGCTTAAAATGCATTTTGTTAGCTGATAAGGGGCTAAGTCCGCTTAGGATGCTTTTAGTTAGCTTAGAAAGGGTTATTTGCCCTTTAATTTATATCCGTCGTGTAACATTTACGCCTCCGGGATTAGCAGTAATATTATTGTTATTTTGCAAAATTAAGGTCTTAATTTTTGACCATTTCATCCATTTCTAGTCAACTTTTTCATTAAGGAATCTCTTAAATACCGTAAAAAGTATTCCAAATAATAATATATACCTTTTTTATTGTAAACTAATCATTCTTGTACTTAAAACAAAAATTTGCTTTGTATTTGTTTAAGAAAATGAAAATATACGTTTTTGAAAGAGAAATCAAACTTGAGGCCCGTTGAAGGGAGACCTAAATATTTTTCAATTCCATTAAAAATGTTTTCGGGTAAATATGTGACCATTGGGACGACTTTTTATCAACTTGAAGTTTTGAATTTCGAAAAATATATTTTTCCTGATACACCCTTGTGTGCATTATTTCCGATTTAACTCTGCAATTGAAAAGAAGCCTGCAGATTCATAAACAAATTATTACGCGTATATTTTTGCGACGTTAGCTGGAGTCCAAGGGATGACAATTTGGCAAACAAATATAACAAAAGAAATATCCCGTAGGAACAAAGGTCACAGACCTGCAGGTGATGGTGCAGTGGATGGTGGTGAAGCTGTGGTCCAGCAGGAGTGGATGATGGGGTGTTGGATGAGGAGGACGAAGAGGATCCTCCGTTCTCCATCACTCTCAGCTTATTCCTGTTCGCGATCGGACACCCGGACGCACTGAAATAAATACGAAAATCACGAAAAAATGAGAAAATATACCTTTTCTAGTTCACTCTCGAAATTTTCGGAGATTTCGCAAGATTTTACGAGATTTCTCGAGATTTTGCGATATTTACCGAGATTTCTCGAGATTTCCCGGGATTTTTCGAGATTTCAGAGTTTTTTCAAGAAATACCTAATATATTTCATTTAAAACTAGATAAAAAATATAAATTTATTAGCGATACATTTTAAATAACATATTTATAAAATTGGTGAAGTTTCTAATAATTACCAACAAAATTATTTCTAATCAAAAGCGAAAACTATTACTAACCAACTTCAATCTCGAGAATTTCCGAGATTTCTCGAGATTTCTCAAGATGGACCAAAAATATCAAAATTTGAACAAGATAAGAAATAGACCTTTATTACTGACACATCTAAAATTGGTTAAATTGCTAATAAACACTAACGAATTAAATATACAATAATAATGAAAAATATTTCAAATTCGAGATTTCAAAAAAATTCCTGATATTTCTCGAAATTAACTTATCAATGATATAACTTATTTTTTTCAAATACTTGAAAATGTAACTCCATTTTATGAATTATATTATAAGAATCAATATAAAATAATTCCTCGAGAATTCCGGAAATATCTTGGGATTTCCCGTGATCTTTCTCAAATGCCTCCAAACCAACTCGAAAATTCCGATTTAAAATAAAATTTACAAACACCACCATAATATTGATGCGTCACTGAGAACCAAATTTTAAAATTCGAGAAAATTCTTTTTTCATATTAAAATAACAGAAGTTAGTACTTTTTCCACAGTTTATTTGAAACGACCGGTTTCAACGAAACATCGTCATCATCAGGTAAGGATACAAAACAGGAAGCATATTTATAAAGGGTCGGAAAGAAAGGGGAAAGGTTAAGGGGGAGGGTGTAGGTGAGGGAGGAACTCTGGTGCAAGTTACTGGTCGTTGGGAAGGAGAGAATGGATCAGCGGGGAGTGAGAAGGAAAAAGGTGTTCATTTAGAATAGTAAAATTCGAGGAATTGGAGTGGGTGAGGATTTCGAGCTGCTCGAGGAAATTTAAGCGAGTACCTTTGTCTGCAAAGTGTAAAATTTTGGGTTGGAAATTTCCTTGGTGGCCGGACTCTAAAAGATGTTTCGCAAAGTGAGAAGCGTTTGATTTATTTACATAACATCTGAAATGTTCATTACAACGCCTTCCTCCGTGGATTTTATGCCTACAACTAATTATTTACGAAGATTATATAATTATTTTACTATTATCACCTTAAATAACACATTAAAACATACAGAATGAGTTCTAATTCACGGAAAATCTCGAGAATGCAACTACATGCTGATGTCCTGTTGAAACGATTCGAAATAGTTGATCTTACTTAAACAAAATCTGATGTGGCCAACACATGACTTTCTCCATAATTATTGTAAAAAGAAGCCTATGCCGGTAATATATAAATAACTCCAAAACAATGAGTGTTACAAGAAAATGATTCATACAAAAGTTGTAGTAAAATACATTATCTATAACTTTTGTTCAAATTGTATATAAATATATCACATTCTGTCAGAGATAGTTAAGATAAACTTCCTTTTCTGGATAAACAACAACTTCCGGTTAAGCGATATTCATCAAAAACTAATTAACTCTTGGCATTGTTAGGAAAATACTAAATATGAATATTGAAAAAGATTGGATAATTACTTTTAAAGATCACAAACTTTTTAACCACAGACAGACAGACATGTTCGGGAAATAGCGGAAACGAACTCTATGGGCCCCAAAACATCTATTTCCGTCGAAATCTGGAGGTCAAATTTTGTTGCGAATACAATACATTCTCTATACTACGTAAAGGGAGAAAGTGAAAATAGCAAAAATCACATAAATATACGAAACAAAGAACGAAAATCATGTTAATCATATGAGCGGTTCCTTACCTTCTGTGAGAGAGGAATTTCCCAGTGGCGTGACCAGAGCCATCGCAGCCAGGAATTGGACACCTGAAATAAAGAAAATTTGATATCAACTCCAAAATAATCTTATAATCAATACATAATAAAGGATCAAGGAGAAGGTTTGGTACAGATCTACACGATTCGTAAATCTGCCGTAAACTTGTGTATATTTTATAGAAATAACAGTTTAATAAGATTCTGTTATCCCTGCTACTCCTCGGGGTATCACCGAAGAATGCAAATGACTCTCTGGCATCGAACCAAAGATCATTAAGGAAAAGGTACACAGCGTATATGAAATGCATTTATGAACCTATTGGCTGGAATTCGAAACGACCGCGGGATGCATTGTTGGGAAAGTTTAGTTACGCCTCCGCGCAACTGTACATCAGACGACGAAATCTTACAATAAATCGTCATGGGTACCGCAGGAATTTAAGACACGTTTAATCCTAAAGACATATCGCACGACCGATAAGTTTTATATGAATTTATCGTACGATGTCGCGGATTATCTCGAATTAGGGGAACACACGGGTGATTCAGGCCATACAGAATTGTATTTAATCTTTACTTGAAAGTGAAATTGGATTGGTGGGAGATAACACTTGTGCGTAATGTTGTAACTGTCAACAGGAGGAAGTTTATATCGGAAGAGAAATTGTAAGATATAAAGTCAAAAGTATTCTTGTGTGCATTTTCGTTATTGTCAGCAAAAGGAAGTAAATATCTATGTGAAGTGGCTCTCAGAAGTTGATAATAAATATCGGACGACAAATTGTACGATACATCGTCATACATGTAATGCGATAGCGGTCAGAAGTTGATAATATATATCGGACGACAAATTGTACGGGGTATCGTCATAAGTGTGCCGCAGTATTACCAGTGTATACCAGATTGTAGGCAGTCTTTTTAATTGAAAGGAAATCAGCGTACGCATCAAACTTCACAAGCATAATATCATCCTTTTCGTCTCTCGATGGCATTATTGAAACTGAAATAATTGGTTTCATAACTAGGCTCATACATTAGAAATTGATTTCATGAATCTCATTTCGAGTTTCATGAAATTAGTTTCTTTAATGGGCCTAAAGTCCTCGACTATTTTTACGGGATAACACATCGGATTCAACAATGAGATCGGTCGTCAGGGGGATGAGTTGTTTACAACATCGAATTTTCATAGAATTCTCATATATTTCACCGATATTCTCGCAAATTCAAATCTAAAGTAAGATTCCACGAATAAAATAAGAATCTCCGTTCGATTTTCTTTCTTTCGGTGTTTATCTCGTTAAAGTGCGGCTATTCCTTCTATTTTAATTTTGCGAAAGAAACAAACTCTGCATGCGATAGAAAATAGTTTTACGTGTATTCTTTATGGAAAACTATCTGAGCTATCTGGGTTCGAACCCCGTGGAATTGTCAAATAACAAAAGGACAGTGATTCCTTCCAGGTCGCAGAGGACACGTATATAAAGTCTGAAGCAAATCGGACGAACGGTGTATCCTCCAATCCAAGACAAACACACCCACAGGATTTCCATTTTACATACATATATTGTTTCTTTTGTTGGTTTAAAAAGAAAATATGTCTTCCACAAAAAGCGATGGTTCTGACGAAGTACCCTTTCGCAATCGAATTAGCTTTAGGTGGTCCTTCGTTAGTCCTCTTTGATGGTAATTAGAGGGAACTCGATTTCCATCGGGGTCTTTCACATACCCCTTAAAAGGATAAATAGGGGTTCTTTTTGTTTCTTTGGAGATTTGATTTGGAAAACATGGTTTTTGAATTGATTGAGGTCACCTCGACCATTTTAAGGTTCATTTTCAGGCATTTGACGAAAAAACAGCTGATATAAGAAAATCCAAATTAAATTCGCCGAAACATTTATCTGATAACAGTAAGCATTGGTTGTAAAAAAAGTGAAACGTTATCTAAAATGCACTTTCGAATTTATCATTAACTAAGCGAAATAATCATTAACTAAGCGAAGTAATCATTGACTAAGCGAAGTAATCATTAACTAAGCGAACTAATAATTAACTAAGCGAATTTATCATTAACTAAGCGAACTAATAATTAACTAAGCGAATTTATCATTTACTAGGCGAATTTATCATTAACTAAGCGATGCTATCATTAACTGAGCGAAGTAATCATTAGCTTAGCGAAGTAATCATAAACCTAGCGAACACATCATAAACTAAGCGCACACATCGCATACTTAGCGCATTGGTCACTAAGCAACAGTAATCCAAATAGTTGGCCTTCAGGACTACAAATGAAAGGATTATCGAGAAGTTTTCCTTTCGATATATCGATACTAAATCAATCTATAGCTATATATTTATCGAGACGATGGAAGCTGAGGGAAGTGCTTCATAGAAATGGACCATAAACACGTCTCAGGGGCTTAGTGGAGGAGATATTGTTCTTCTGGGTGTCCTCACATCTTAAGAGGAGATTATTGCACTGACCAATCGTATATATGTACACAGTAAACTCCCATTTATCCGAAATGATAGGGATTGCGGCCAGTTCGGATAACGAAAATTCCGGATAAACCGAAGTCCCGCGTGAAACACCCCGAATTGCGTCAATACCGCGAAATATTATCGTAAAACGTGCGTACGTAGCATGCTATTGATATGGTTGTGAATGAGCATTCTTTTGACTGAAAAATGTGAGTTGACGTGTTATAAAGGAGTCAAAGTATGATTGAAATGTTTTTAAACGCTGAATAACAAAGCTCGTTTATTTTGCGTTCTTACAGAAAAAATCCGCCTTATTCGGCAGCGAGAAAATAACAGGAGTTTTAAAGAGGTGTCACGAGGAAATAAGTGTTAGGGGTGCATTCGGAAAAGTTTGTTCGGATAAAGCGGAGAAAGTCCCGAGTGAAACACGATGTGGATGAGGAATTGAAAAATGTTGGCTGTTAAGATGATCTGAGTGAAGACTGGGAGGCTAGACTGGCCTCAAGGTAATGACTAAATAATATTTAATTCGTGAGCATTTGAAATGAAAAAGATAAAACAAGGACTGATATCGATGACAGTATACCTTCACTAAATAGAAATAATGTCAATAATTTATGATAATTTTTGATAAATCACATATATTACCTAAATGCATACATCGTTATTATATTTGAAGCTATTTCAGAGAGCTAATTTAATGTTTCTCATTTATTTAAATTTACATTTATACTCAGAGAGCTTCCTTGTTGATAAATAATATATAATAATAGTATGATGCATCACTAATAATAGTATATATTTTCGCAGGAGTGAGCACATAAAAAAGACGAATTTATAGACACTTTTTTCGTAGAAAGTGAAGATGATGATGAACCATCATGTTCGATAGCTGAAGGAGTGCAAAATCTACGACGCATGAGGTCTCTCTGCGAATAGATCGGCAGTTTGGGAACACTTAGAAATATTAATAGACTCTATTGAGCTTTGTGCCGACAAGCAAAAGTATTTCAATTCTAAACAATCAACAATAAAAGACTATTTTGTTAATTTAAAACGTTAACACAAATAAAAATATTTAAAATAACTAATTATTTATCTTTAAAATCCATCTATTCCATGGATTCCTTCAGGCAAAATAATTTCACCTCTATTCAACGGCCACCTCCTTAAGGCCGCTGAATAGAGGTTTCACTGTACTTCATAATGGTATTATTATAATTAATTCCTTTCATACATATCAAACGGTAGCGCCACCTGGTGTTGAACCGAGGATCTTTTGGAAGATTAGAATACATACAGGGACTTGGTGGTACTAAAACTTACTTAATCCAAAGTTTGAAGTCGATTTCACACCGGGAAGAGAACCTTTAAACCTATTTGAAATAGGTAGAGTAGAGTAAATGGCTCTCTGGAATCGAACCAAGGACAATCAGCAGAACGATCAACAACGTATATAAAAGATATTTATAATCTCTATCTACAAGCTGAGTTTCAAGTTTCTATCTTACCGGGATTAGATTCAAAATAAATCTTTAAAATCGCCGCAATGCATTTTAAATGGAAGAATATTTGCCCTGACAGAGCGTCGAACCAAGGATAATCCTAAACGATGTAATCTCCATCGCCTAAGTGCTATTTGGTGTACAGACCTGAGCGGCTCTGAGTCCTGACCATCTCTCGGCTTGCTCTTGGGCTTGTTCGCCCTCGGACACCCGGACAGAGACCTGTGTGACGAGTAGTTGCCGGTGACGTGTCCGGAGCCGTCGCAGCCGGGGGTCGGACATTTGAGCTCCTGTGAGTGAGCCTGCACCGTCGATCTGTCCGCCCTCGGACATCCGGACAGACTGCAAAGGGAAGAGGAAGAACGAAAAGTTTAAAGGGTGGGTCACTTCAAAGGTTTTTTTAGATATTTGTACCTATTATTTTTTATGGTGATCTATAAATAAATTTATAGAAAAACGATAAAGTATAATATTAACTTTATAAATAAAATATTAACAATATTATTTTAATAATAATTTTATCATTTTCTTTAAAGATATAATCTGAATAGATTAATATAATATAAATATAAATTTAAAAAAATAAAATACTACAAATAAAATATCATATTGAAAATTTTATATTTGATAATTTTAATTACGTCACAATTTCATAAGAATTATATAATTATCGAAAAAATCAAATATAAACATTATAAATAAAATATCGTACATAAAATAAATTAAATTTAATAATGATTCAAAAATTTCCTTGCGTGACGTTAATTGATATTAATAAAACATAAAATTAGTAAAATACCACCAACCACATTATTTTTAATTCTAATTTGATGATTTTCTTCAAAGAGGTTATTCAAAAATAATAATAAGCGACTTCCGGTTTATCAGTATTTCATGAATAACTCCTTAAGAATCAGTGATACAAAGATATGTTACACACAAAATCTATAGTAAATTACATTTTATAAAATTTTTATAAATAATAATATATATCGATATATCGGATAAATGGAGATATTTTGCAAAACCGGACATTTGCTTCAAAGAATAAACCTCGACTTCCGGTTAACCGATTTACTCCAAAAACTAATCAACTCTGACAGCACCCACCACAGTGCTATATATGAAGTTTGGTATTGATACAACAAATAGTTTTTATGTTAGAGCGCCCATAAACACAGACACACACACACACACACACACACACACATCATTCCGAAAATGGTCAAAACGTGTTTTAGGGACCCCAAAACATGTATTTCTTTTGAAATCTCGAATTCGATTTTTTTTATGAAAACAATACTTTCTCTATACTTTGTATATGGAGAAAGTAAATAGTTTTTTTTATCCATATAAACAATTTCTTTAATATTTTTTTCAAAAAGTACGTAATTTAAAATTTTCTAAATATTAGTGTATATAATAAGAGACAATGGATATAAAAATAACGCCATCCGGAAAGAAATTATGAAGGAGAGAAGACGGACACGACAATGGAAACAACCAAGAAAAAGCCGAGGAGGGGAAAAGACCGAAAGGATACGCCTTTCGTTGCGGGAAAGGATGGCCATCCTGAAGAAGCACGAGTTGTCTTGGCTGCATGTCGAAAATTAATGAAAAATTATTTCTTCGCAAAAGAAGAGCTAACCCAGCGCTATTTAAAATTTCTAAGCGCTTCGTAAGCGAACTGAGTGGTCTGTAAGCTAACTAAGCGTATTCCAAGCGAATTAAACGTATTCTAAGCGGACTAAGCTCATTTTAAGTGAAGTAAACGCATTCTAAGCACACTCATCCCTTACTTAGCGGACTAGACGCATTCTAAGCGAACGATTCGCATTCTAAGCGAACTAAGCACATTTTAAGCGAGCTCAGCTTGTTTTAAGCGAATTAAACGCGTTCTAAGCGAGCGAACGAATCGCATTCTAAGCGAACTAAACGCATTCTAAGCAAACAAAGCACATTTTAAGCGAACTCAGCTTATTGTAAGCGAACTAAATGCACTCTAAGCGAACGAATCGCATTCTAAGCAAACTAAACGCATTCGAAGCAAATAAAGCACATTTTAAGCGAACTCAGCTTATTTTAAGCGATCTAAACGCATTTTATTGAATATGTTTGTTTATTAATTAATTGCGAACACTTTTCACGATTGTTGAGCAATCATACGATGGGCTCATTAGAAATTTATCGGGGAAAAATAAATTTAACCTTCACCTGGCCTCGTGGGGTACGAACATACCCCACGCTCTTTTTCGTCGATTTTCGAGATCTAAATCTAATTGTCTGCAGCAGTCATCAAAAGCAGTTTGGGAAACGTACGTACCCCACGAAAAGGCAGACGCCCTATAAGCGTAGACCATAGGATTTTGATGTGCCCCGATTGTATCGGTCATTAATTTAATTTTTTATAAGCTACAAAGCTTTCTTTCATTAACTTTACTTATTTTAATGATAATTTTGTAATACATTTGTTTGAAAAATAAAAAAACAACGACTTTGTCACTAAATTTCGAAATTCATTTTATTCGTAAAACCCTTACCGTAATTTCTCAAAATAAATATCTTTTTTTAAATACCCATGAAAACAATCATTATTCTTTTATAGTGATGAAACAGAAGAAGACGCATCTAAAATTTCAGCACTTTTTATCGAAAAACAACAAAGTTAAGTTTTTTTGTGAAAAACGCATTACTTTCTCCATATACGAAGTATAGAGAAAGTATTGTTTTCATGAAAAAATCGACTTCGAGATTTCAACGGAAATACATGTTTTGGGGTCCCTAGAACACGTTTTGACCATTTTCTGAATGATATCTGTGCGTATGTGTGTGTATGTGTGTGTGTGTGATTGTGTGTGTGTGTGTGTGTTTGTGTGTATATTTGTGTGTGTGATAGTGGGCGCTCTAACGTGAAAACTATTAGTCGTATCAATACCAAACTTCTTATATAGTACTGTGGTGTGTGCTGTCAGAGTTGATTAGTTTTTGGAGTAAATCGGTCAACCGGAAGTCGAGCTTTATTCATTAAAGCTCATTTCCGGTTTTCAAAATATCTCCATAAATATGATATATACGTATATTGTATTACTTATAAAAGTTTTAGATAATGTAATTTACTATACGTTTTGTATGAAACATATTTTTGTATCACTAATTGCTTAGGAGTTATTCGTGAAATACTGATAAACCGGAAGTTGCTGATTATGTACTTTGTGGGCGCTCTGGGCTCTATGGGCGAAAGGCCAAATTCATCTTTTTTCATCGAACATGTCCCGAAAAACATTATTTATAATGATTGTGACGTAAAAGATAATAATATATAAATTAATCACTCATCTTCCAGTTTAGATTGAATATAGAGTTCGAAATTACTGTCGTAGATAAATATTTACATCTTATATATGGAGAAAGTCATGTACTGGCCACATCAGATTTTTTTTTCAAGTTTTCCGGATTTTTTACGAACTATGATATTTATTTATTTCAACTCGGACTATTCTGCAGTTTAAACTGATAACTGAAGATGATCTCTGAATTCGTTCGAGACAAAATAATCAATATTTCAATTTTTACAAAGATTTTAGTCACTGGGGTACGCACGTACCCCACGAGTACAGGTATGTCACTCAGGATGAGCAAGGTGGAGGTTAAAACAAAACAATTACTGGAATTACAATTCGTTCATGAATAACATTAAAAGGGTTACGCAATATTGTTGTAATTTTTTAAATGTTGTATGATCGTTGTAAAGTTTGTGATTATACGTAATATCCCCTGCCTTTGGGAGGTTTTCCTGTCGATTTGATTTGAATAGATTATTCAATGTTTCCCCCACACGAATGACTACCACCTGGTGCCTAATCGTAGTTTTTGGGATTAAATAAATAAATAATGGTACAAAGGGACGTTTCTCAAAGTATAAAACGATCACATTTGTGCAAGTTTTGTCAAACATGACATATTTGTTTTAACGTCAAATATTCCACGCGCGAGCTCAGCTAGTTGTACGTAAATTCCGAGAAATACTGTTTCCTGGAAGCTTGTGATGAACTCGGTCAAATGGCAATGGAAAGAGTTCAAATTAAGGAGGATTTGGAATTATAAAACCTAGTATTCTCTTAGTTATGGGCTTAATTGTGATAATGTGCAATTGTTTTCTATAATGGTATAATATTCTTAGCAAAGCAGTCGTAAAATAAGCGAAGTAAACATATTCTCAGCGATCTTATCATAAACTGAGCGAGACACTCTTAAACTAAGAGATCTATTCATTAACTAAGCGAAGTAATCATTACCTAAGCGCAGTAATCATTAACTAAGCGAAGTAATCATTAACTAAGCGAAGTAATCATTAACTAAGCGAAGTAATCACAAACTAAGCGCAGTTACCATAAAATTAGAGCAGTTATCACATGCTTAGAAAAGAAATCAAAAACTAAGCGAACGAATCATAAAATAAGCAGACTTATCATCAACTGAGCGCACTTAGCACATGGCAAACTCGTCACTAAGCGAACTCATCGTATTCTTAGCGCATTCATCACTAAGCAATAGTAATCAAAATAGTTCGCCTTGGGAATATGAAAGGATTATCGATGAGTTTTCCTTTCGATCCATCGATACTAAATCAATCGATTAGTAATAAATATCTATATTATGGAGACTGAGGGTTGTGCTTTATAGGAATGGACCATAAAAACGTCTCTGGAGCTTATTGGAAGAGATATTGCTCTTCTGGGTGTCCTCACATCTTAAGAGAAGATTATTGCACTGACCAATCATATATAAGTTTTGATATTAATGTTAGGAATTCGATTTCAAAGCAAACAAATAGCTGACAGAACACGTTTAGTGATTAAAGTCTGAAGACTCGTGACTCGACATTCCATTTCGAGATTTAATAGAAGAATTAAAATCTTTTTTTCATTAGTTCCTACCGTTAATTCGGTATGGACTTAAAATCCCCGTGTATTCTCGTGGGAAAATGAATGCATCGGATTCAACAATCACCTTGGTCGTCAGGGGGACTGGTTGTTTACTAATAAGAAATTTCACGGAATCTTCGTACATTTTGCTCTATTTCTCGTAATTTCGACTCGAAAACGACATACTATGACCAAAATAAGAATCTTTATTCAATTTTCCTTTCTTTCGGTACTCGTCTTGACTTCGTACGACCATTAATTCCGATTTAATTCTTCAAATGAAACGAAGCCAGCATGGCAAATAAATCGAACTTCACTTGCATTTCTTACGTGGAATATTTTCCCTAAAATGGCGTTAGACCAAGGTATAATTTTCGATAGTGTCTTGGTAATTTTTATTTTGGTAAAACTAAAGAAAAAAATGCCAACATTTAGCTAGGAATTTTTTAAGGATTCAAACCTTTTCTTTTTCGAAAATTCATCCACTATAAGATCTTCTAAGGAATTCCGTCTTTTCTGGTTCCCCTCTCTTCCGCCAGATGGCAGTTTATTCCTTTTAATTGTGCATAAATCTCCCGCTTTTTTTTTGTAAGTGCCCTCCTAAATATTGGCCTCTCCTGAGTCCATTCCGTGGTCCATTAAACTCAAGATTTACGAATTCATTTATTGGAACTGCTCTCAATTTAAAAAGGCGATTTACTTAGAGGAGTCATGCTAATGCTCCTTTGGCTTGTCTGAGAGAACTCAACGTAGACTAAGCGAACCACTCTAAGCATACTCAACGAACTCTCAGATGATTGAATCATATGCTCTGCGATTTCTTCACTCACGAAGCGGTTTCAACCTACCTTAAGCGGATCATCACATGCTTAGCAAACTAATCACTAAGCGATATAATCATATCCTAAGCAATCTCATCACAAACTCAGCGTATTCATCATAAACTAAGCGCACTCATCACATACTGAGCGGACTCAACGTATATAAAGCGGAAGCATCACATAGTTAATAAGCTCATCTCTATGCGAACTCGTGAACAAAGCGCACTTATCAGATACTCAGCGGATTCATCACAAGGTGAACTCAGCACATACTGAGCGATCTCATCGTATACATAACAGGCGAAGATATCAAAAGATGGTTTCACACATCACGTACTAAGCGGATTCAACAATGGCATTTATCGTCAGAGGGACCTTGGTGTATTTCGTGTAAAATCTCGATAATTCGATTCGAAAACAATGATCCACGGCTAGAATAAGATTCTTCATTCATTTTCCCTTCTTTTGGCGCGTGTCTCGACTCTGCACGACCATTCTTTTTAATTTAATTTTGCAAAAGAAACGAAGCCTGCAGCGGCGAAAACGAACTCTACGTGCATTTCTTATGGAAATGCTTTGACTCGTCTGGGATCGAGCCGAGGACGAAATGTCTACAAATTTTACGATAAAAACACTCTCGCATTTGAATGCAACGTTGTGCTTAAATTTGAAGTCAATCGACCGAGTATTTTTCGGCCACAAACACACGCAGGCTGAATCCTTATACAGGGGGTCCCAAAGAGCAGCGACAATCGGAAAGGATTAAACTCCTCTAGGGATACCCGAAGCAACCCTCTGATACGGAGTCCGCTTTTCATTCCTTTTCGAGTTAAGATTTGTTTTAGTATTTGAAAAAAACCGTGACTTCCGAGACATTTTTCCCCATAGGAACGTAAATACTTAAGAAACAGAGATCATTTTTTCAAGTAGAATAGCTGAACAGTTGCTTTAATCGATGCAAAAACATTTTTTATCACATCTGCTTCCATTCAGTCGTTATATAACTTCAAATTTCAAAAACTGTGACGTCATGAATTTGATCAAAATCTTCGAGGGCAACTTAATAAAAATCTGATAGTGCCAACACGTGACTTTCTCCGTATTTATTGAAAACAGAAGCCTATGCCGGTAATATATAAATAACTCCAAAACAATCAGTGTCACAGGAAAATATTTCATACAAAAGTTATAGTAAAGTACATTATCTATAACTTTTATTAATATTTGTATATACCTACATAGCATTCTGACAGAGATATTAAAGAAACAAACTTTTGTTCCGGTTAAACTGGAACTTCCGGTTAACCGATATTCATAAAAAACTAATTAACTCATGGCATTGTTAGCAAAATACTAAATATGAAATTGGAAAGGATCGGATGAATACTTTTTAAGATAGAACGCCCACAAACATTTTTACCACACACATGTTCGGGAAAATAGCGAAAACGAGCTCTATGGGCCCCAAAACATCTATTTCCGTCAAAATCTGGAGGTCGAATTTTTTTGCGAATACAATACTTTCTCTATACTCTATACTACGCATAGGGAGAAAGTAATAAAAACTTTACATTAAAAGTTTTTGAAGACTACAGTAAAAACTTGCCCAAGTCATTAACTAATTATCACGTAAATGTCATTGAGCTATCTTTACGGAAACGTACTTCAAATTGGATTCGAAACATAGTAAGTCTTAAGATTCTATGTTTTCAAACGGAGGAGTCAACACCTCATTGTAACTCAAATAGGTGTTTTATTTATGTGTTCAATTATCAAAATTAGAAAACGAATTTCTGATTTGCATCGCTTTGGCACTCTTTTGGCGGTAAGAAAACAATACCACTTCCCCTTCGTTACTAGGCGATGCCGAAAACAATATCTCTCGCGAGTATTACAAAGTGACTAAGCTTTCCCAACAATGCATTCCGCTAACTTTTTGAATCACTCTGTATTATCAACGATTATTATTGTTATGGTGGACGAGTCAATCCTCATGCTGGAGACACCATGGTGTTCAAATTAAATTGCGAATTGAAGGAATACATTGTCCGTATTCTTGGAAAGTAGACAATTTCAGATTCACGCACGCGCATGACGCGCTTAATCTTTTCGGTTTCGCAACAACTTAAAGACTGGCAGCTCAAATGATTACAATCACCAAATATAAGGCAATATTAAGTAGTTAGCGATGAGTGCGATTAGGGATTTGTACACTTAGTTAGCGATGAGTACGCTAATTGATGTGCCCGCTTGGTGAGTGATCGGTCCGCTTAGTAAGTGATTTGTCAACTTAGTAAGTTATCTGTCCGCTTAGTTAGCGATGAGTACGCTAAGTGATTTTTTTCGCTAAGAGAGATAATAGTCCGCTTAGTTAGTGATTTGTCTGCTTAGTTAGCGATTAGGTGCTCTAACAAAGTTATGTTTCGTACATCGATGCAAACACACGTTCGATCTGAAACCCAACTTGCTCTATTTGTACACGATATCTTAAAGTCTGCCGAATGTAAAAAGCAAGTGGACGCTATTTTCCTAGATTTCAAAAAAGCATTCGATAGAGTCCCCCACCACAAACTAATTTACAAACTTAAACTAGCGGGCATTAACAAGGAAGTAGTCGACTGGGTTAAGGATTTTCTCTACGAGAGGGAACAACAAGTTGTACTGGATGGCGTTAGCTCAAATAGAGTCAAAGTTACCTCTGGCGTACCTCAAGGCAGTGTAATTGGACCTCTTCTTTTCCTTATTTATATCAATGACTTGAGTGACGAGATAGTTAGCAATGAGAGTATATTTGCGGATGACTCGGTTATATATAGGGAAATAACAAACGAGGAAGACCGGACATCTCTCTCAAACGATTTAGTCCTCATCCAAAGGTGGTGCGAAAAATGGGAATTAGATATTAACGTAGGTAAATGCTCCGTAGTTAATTTATTCGAAAAGAAAAAAATGCGTCCAAATCACCCATACAAAATTAATGGAATTAATATAAAAGTAGTAGATTCAGTTGAATATCTCGGGATCAACATTACTAATAACTTAAATTGGAGCACGCATATTCGAAATATCTGCGGCAAAGCAAGTAAATGGCTTCGTAAAGCGTATTGTCGGTAAATGCGAAGAAAAGGTGAGAGAGCGGTATTATTTTACTTCGGTCAGACCCCTTCTGGAATATGCGGCAAGTATATGGGATCCGGCGGATGAACAATGTACTCGCGAACTCGAGAAAGTGCAGCGTAAAGCGGTTCGTTTCTTTAAGAAATGCTACGATAAAAAGCACAAAAATGCTCTCAGACGTAGGTTGGGAATCCTCGAAAGAAAGGAGATTGGAAGCTAGGCTGCGATTGCTTAATAAATTCAGGGAAACTACATTTTCGGAAGATACAATCGGTATCATGCAACCCCCCTGCTACCGATCCGATAATGAAGCTAAGATAAATAGATGCTAGGACGAATCGTTTTAAAAATTCATTCTTTCCGCGAACGATACGCGACAATAACCGAATAAGGAAGTAGTTTAGATTCAACTGGTGTTTACACCCCCTGCCACACGCCGAAAGGCGGCTTGTGGGGTATTAATTTAATTGCAGATGTTTATTTCCCTTAAATGGACCACTTGTAAATATATCGCGGTCGTGTTGACAACAGTCAATGATCACTGATCGTAAACAAAGGCCACTAATCATATGAAATAGAATTAGTCATATATACTAAGCGAAGTAATAATAACTTCAGGGAATTAATCAATTATTGAGGTCACTAATCAATTACTCAGCGAACTAATCACAAACTAAGCGAAGAAATGATTAACTTAACGAATCCATCGTTAACTCATTATAAGCTAAACGAATTCATTGTATGCTCAGCTTAATTATCACAAAATAAGCGAACTAATCACAAACTGAACGTACCAATCGCTTGGTTAGCGAAGTAATCATTCACAAGGCGCATTCATCACTAACTAAGCGAAGTAATCATTTACTAAGCGAAGTAATCATAAACTAAGCGAAGTAATCATTAACTAAGCGAAGTAATCATTAATTAAGCAAATTTATCATTTACTAAGCGAAGTAATCATTTAATAAGCGAAGTTATCATAAACTAAGCGCACTCATCATTTACTAAGCGAACGTACCATTCTCTAAGCGAACAAATCTTAAAGTAAGCGAACGCATCATTAACTCGTTACAGAGTAAAAGAATTAATTGTATGCTTAGCTAACAAATGATGACATAAAAAACCTCACTCATCAAAAGGGAACCAAATTAATCTTAAACTAAGAGCGATAATCACATGCCGAGCGGAGTTATCATAAACTAAGCTAATATAGATATAATTAATAATCCTATCCTATGGCGGGAAGTGCATGAAATTGATGTTCGAAAACTTCTCCCATTTCTTACGGTAGTTACTGACGTCGGATACATAAATATATACACATCGGTGATGATTACATAGGTGGTTCCCGTACAATTCTGTGCATAAAACCGTGAGGGTTCTAAGCGCACTAATCACTCATTAAGCATACTCATCATTGACTAAGCAAACTCATCGTCTTCTAAGCGCACTTATCACTCATTAAGCATACTCATCATTGACTAAGCACACTCATCGTCTTCTAAGCGCACTAATCACTCATTAAGCATACTCATCATTGACTAAGCATACTAATCGTCTTCTAAGCGCACTTATCACTCATTAAGCATACTCATCATTGACTATACATACTAATCGTCTTCTAAGCGCACTTATCACTCATTAAGCATACTCATCATTGACTAAGCATACTAATCGTCTTCTAAGCGCACTAATCACTCATTAAGCATACTCATCATTGACTAAGCATACGCATGTGATTCTAAGCTTATTCAAAAATAATTATGTTATTCCCGTACAATTCTATGCATAAAATCTCGAACATTCGCGAGCTTCTGATTCGACGATGCTAATCTCTCTTTGTCAGAGGCATCTTTCCATCTCCGCAGCATCTTTCGCCGGACCCTAATCCGACTTCATTATTTCATTTGCATATTCAACACATTGACAAACGGCTTCTTGACGTCTCTGAATACCAAATTCCCCTCATCTCCACCAGATGAAGGCTCTAATCTGGACCACAGCATCTTCTCTCGCCCCAAATTGGTCCAGCGCTAATTTGCATCCCTCGCACAAATCTCGGGAGGAGACGTGGAGAAGATGCTCAGTCGAGGGAGGCGCATTGTGTACGGTCACGTCTACAAACTTCTTGAATATTTCATCAAACGTAGAATTCTATCATATACATCAACAAGACATCTAACTTCCCTCATCAGTGAGCTCGTATTCTACCCTTCCCGACTGTAATTACATACCTGCAATTGCTGGTTACCTTCCTACAGAAAATCTCTAGTTATCCAAGTAATATATTGTCCTCTTTAATCATCAGCTTTATGGGCCTCGAGTATTTTTACGGGATAACACATCGGATTCAACAATGGGATCGGTCATCACGGGGATGAGTTGTTTACAACCTCAAATGTTCACAAAAGTTTCGCATATTTCACCGAAATTCTCGCAAATTCGAATCGAAAGTAAGATTCCACGGATTAAATAAGAATCTTCATTCGATTTTCTATCTTTCGGTGTTTGTCTCGTTGACGTGCGACTATTCCTTCTAATTTAATCTTGCGAAAGAAATAATCACTGCATGCGATTAAAATGAGTTTTGCGTATACTCTCTATAGGCAATTATCTGAGCATTCTGGGTTTGAACCCCGTTAAAATATGGAATAGAAAGGCGACACTAATTCTTTCCCTGTCCCAGAGGACACGTGTATAAAGTTTGAAGCAAATCGGACGAACGGTGTGGCCTCCAATCTAAGATAAACACATCCAAAGAATTTCGATTTTATCTCATCTATGCTCGTACTTTATATATTAAGAGAAAACTTATTCTCCCTTTTGAGCGTATTGCTTAACAGTGAAGAGTGTGAGATTTGGCATAGTCAGAGTTAATATAGAGGAAGAGTGGCGGAATCTAATATATTTGTCCAGAGTATCCTTGGTTCGACTCTGGACGACTCGAATCGCCTCTCTCATAATAAATGCACGTAAAGTTCGTTTTAATCAATTGCGGACATTTTTTCCTTTACTGAATAAAATCGGAAATAATGGTCGTACGAAATCGAGATTAATACCAAAAGAAATGAAATTGAACGAAGATTCTTATTTCAGTCGTAAATATATCGTATTCGAGTCGAAATTGAGAGAATTCAGACAAAAACGAAGAAATAGTTGTGTTAATTTGCGGGCGTAAACAATTTCCTAACGACGAAGGTGACTGTTGAACTTTCGTACGAATATAAGGGAAAGATAGGCTCATAAGAAACTCGCTGGTTAGAGATAGACACATACGAGTAAAACGCCGCTTTATGCTTAAAGCAAATAGTTTATAGCATAACATAAATATACATACACATGAAAAGTATCAACTATCTATCTTCGAGGTAATGACTCCCAAAGAATTATGAAAAATATAAAAATATGTCTGAAATAGAAGATATGTTATCCGTCCGGCATCGAACCCGGGTCTTCCTGGTGATACTTGCTATGCAGCACAACAGAATATCACCATCTATAACTATGTGTGAAAACTCAAGCTGAAATATTGGGTGCAAATACCTCAAACGACGTCCTACTTTTCACATATATTCCTTATATGAAAAAATTTTAATGTGCTCTGGCATTGAACCCAGGAGCAACATGGTCTTATCTAAACTCTTTTTCATAAACCTGGTTTTAAAATATATATTCTAGCAAAGCAAGAATTTCCTATTATTTCGATAAGTGCATCAAAAAACATAATGAAAAACTACTCCAATGCATTTTAAATGGGAGATTTTTGCATCGTTCTAGCATCGAACTTAGGATACTTTCTGTAAACGTCATTTATGTTTTCGATAGATCATAACCATATATATAGACTCCTTGAGTTTCGATTTTCTACCTATCTGGTAAATAATTTTTAAAAATTTCCGAAAATCAAAGCAATGCTTTTAAATGGGAAAAATCGGGACTTTGGGGCCCTCTGGCATCGAACCCATGACACTGAGGCAGAGCTGCCAAATTACTGCTTCAACACTCCGCTAGAATTAATCGAAAATAAGTCAAAATCCGCTAGAATCTTAAGAAAAGTCTAAAGTTCCGCTGAAGGAAAAAGGGTAAAAATATCAACAAATATTAATTTTTGCATTTTTATCTGTTTTTAAATTAATTTCCTATCAAAATAATACACTGAAAATAGTACAATATCGAAAAAACATTATTTTACAATTTTCTCAACAAAAAATTATAACTTTTACAATTTGCAAATATTTAAATGTATTATAAAACTAACTAAAAACTAAATATTGCAAAATAGTTATATATTTATGAGCTCATCCCAATCTTCCTCCTCTCCCTCATAACTGTGCTTGCATTGTACCCGCTTTGGATAGAGCATCCTCTGAAATTTCCTAATTGTAACAATTACTCCCACAGCGCTTCAGACCAGATCGGTCAATATGGAATTCAACATTTTTGTTTTCATTGCGTTTCTCATTTTTCCTTTAATACTGTTCAAATTTTCATTGCAAAAATTAATAATTGCACAAAAAAATCGAATGTTAATTGAATATAAACAAGAAATTTGGTATCAGAAAGCCCCGGCCAGCGATTACTTTGTTGTATTTGCTCGGCTCATTGAGAGGCGCCGTAATGAAAGTCGAGAGACGTATTTTCCTTCAACTGAGGCTGGTGACCCCCGATTTAAACAGCAAGTTCGTTTTTTCTTGGGAAACTTGGGTGTGGAAATCATCAAAATGAACGGCAGCAAAAGACTACGTTCATTCAGTGTTCGCGAAAAACTAAATATTAGCATATTGCTCCATCGTAATAAGTAAATGCTGTTATTTTTCCATTTAATCATACACATTTTTCGAATTTTCGAAATTTTTTTACCAAAATTTATTGCCCGAAAACGAGGAGCGCGACTTACACGGGGGCGCGTTGTACATGAGAATATACGATAATTCCTAGAAATTCCCCAATATTTGTCTACTTGGAAGTTAATCCTCCATTTAGAAGCTATTTAACGCATTGTCGAAAATTTGTGTCCGCCAGTGTGTTAAGATCTTTCGGTCCTCTTCACCCTTTTAAAGGAAAGAAAATTTCTGACGTAAACCTCTTCTAAATGAATGAGGGTTCACTCCCGTCCCTTCACCGGGTGTGGTATTCCGGTAATCCCCTTACGGAATTGTCGAAGTGCGCTATGCCACTGATGCCACTTGAAACTCAAATTCCGCCAAAAAAGTCAAAAATTGCGATTTTCCCGCCCAATTTACCGCTATCCGCTAAATGATATTTTTATCCGCGAAGCAGCAACAAATTCCGCCACATCTAGCGGGAAAAAATTGTACTGCAATACCTGCACTGAGGTTCAAAATCGCACTTTTTCTGGCGGTTACACGTTATGGCCAATACGTCGTAAAAATTTCAAGTCAATGACGCTTGTGGTTTACTACCCTGTGAATTAGTATCCTGTTTATCTGGCTATTTATATGAATCCGGAGAAGCGTCTATATATAATAGATAAAATTCCTTCTCCGGATTCATTCATATACAGTGAAACCTGTGTTTAGCGGAATCTCTAAGGGCCATATTTTTTCCGGATAAGACAGTTTTAAGCTTAACCCAGGGTCTGACATTTCAAAAAACCATTGAAAGGCATATCGCGCCCATAACATGCGTCCCCTAAAAGGCTGTTTTTACAAACATTCTAAATAGACGAATTTTCTATGAATATTCTATATAGACGAAATTATTATGGAATAATGAAAGAACAGTATTACACTGCGGTTAAATTTGTTTATTTGAAGTAATTAACATACAAATTTATTTATAAAATGCGCATATAATCCGTTATTTTATCTTTTTTTCCTATATAATGCAATTAACTACGCTTCTAGCGTCTTTAAGATATTAAATGAATCGGCGTTACTTTGGTTAAGACAACATTCTGCTTATTCTTTTAAAGAACCCAACATTTCTCTTTAGGACTTATGGTCGTATGTGTTCGTCTTTTGTTACTGTTATTACCTCACTGTAAATTGGTGTTTCGCTGTATGTGCTGGATTGATAAAAAATATAAAATAATTGCTTCATAAACTTACGTCTCTCCACACTTACACCTCTCTTCTACCTGTTTTTACGGAAAGCTTTTCGTTAAAAACACTCGATCAATTTCAGTTTATTTTTTAGCGTTTACACGTTGCGTGGCATTGAATCAATCAGCAGTTCCCCTAAGGTACTCTGGTGTGGTCTTACCCTGTCAGCAGCACGTAGGAAAATGATTCCGTCTTCTTCAGAGACGAGCAAGGCTACACAATAATGTTTATCCATTTCCGCCGTAAACTGCCCGAGATTTAATCCTCACAATATACGAGGCAAAATTTAAATGCCCACCTACGAACTAGCTAAAAATGATTCCTTTGTACTGTTACTTTTATAAAGAGCGATTCATCTGCAAATTGAGATGGATAAGGAATGCCTCGGTCTTCAAAAGGAGTGGCCAAGAATCCTAACTGCATTTGTGTGTTGGTGTCTCGGCTTTCATAAACATAAGGAAAAAAGGAACCCTTGTCCACAACGAAGCTCTTGAAATGATATTCACGAAATGACGCTCATGATTTGGGATAACATCTCCAATGGGAAAGCTTTGCAACTTCGTAGTCACCTCAAGTGTTTAAGATCGAAATTGGAATTGCTTTTTGCAATTCCGCTTAGCCCAGGTTCACGTGGCCGGGAATCAATTCCGTTTCCGCGTTTGACAGTTTCTGTTCAACACAGGGTAACGATGCATGCATGCATGCATGTAACATGCAGGTTCCGCTTAAGGCAGGTTTCACTGCATAAAGATACCCAGATAGGATACTAATTCACAGGCTAAACCACAAGCGTAATTGACTTGAAATTTTTACAGCGTATTGGCCATAACGTGTAACCGCAAAAAATTGTGATGTCGAACCACAGTGTCACTGGTTCTATTCCAGAGGGTCCCAAAGTCCCGATTTTCTCCATAAAGATACATGGTGGGGATTTTCAAAAATTTTTTTGAGGCACTTCCCGGTAAAGTAGAGAGTTGGAATTCGAGGGATATAGCTAGATGCCGTGCATATTTAAAGGAAACCATAAAGACATCCATAAAGATTATCCTTGGTTCGATGCTAGGTCAGGGCAAACATATCCCCTTTAAAATGTATTGTGGCGATTTTTAAGATTTTTTTGGATCCCTTCACGATGACATGCAAACATGAAACTCGGTACATAGATGATAAATGTATTTTATAATTAAATTTTAGCAATTCGCTGATGGTCCTTGGTTCGATCCCAGAGGGCCATTTACATTCCTCAATGCATTTCTTATGGAGATAACGGAAACAAATTTTAGGTACTTCCCGGCATGATATCGACTTCAAACTTTGCATTAAATAAGATCACGTCCTAACAAGTCATTCTGTGCAGTCACAGCTTCCAATATTTCCTGGGTTCGACACCAGGCGTCTCTACAATCAGTAATTGATCCGATTTTTAAGAATTATTTTGATCCCTTTTCCAATAATATAGAAACTTGAAACTCGGCATGTAGTTCGAGATCAAAATTATATTTTATGAACGTTGTTGAACGTTCCGCTGATTGCCCTTGGTTTGATCCCAGACAGCCATTTACATTCCTCAATGCATTTCTTAAGGAGATAACGGAAACAAATTTTAGGTACTTCCCGGCATTCTATTGACTTCAAACTTTGCATTAAAAAAGATCAAGTACTAACAAGTCATACTGTGAATTCACAGCTGCCAATATGTCCTGAGTTTGACACCAGGCGTCTCTAAAATTAGTAGCTGTTACGATTTGTAAAAATGTTTTTTCTCCCCCTCCCGATAATATAGAAACATTAAACTTGGCATGTTTATAAATATCATAGATACATTTCAAATGCGTGTTTTAGATTTCCTTGATCGTCCTTGGTTCGATCCCAGAGAGCCATTTACATTGCCGTATGCATTTCAGATTGAATAATGGAGTCTTTTTTCAGTAACTTCCCGGTATGATAAGGACTTCAAACTTTGCATTAAATAAGATCAGGTTCATGCAAGTTATAATATCTATTCGCATCTGCCAATAGGTCCTGGGTTCGACACCAGGCGTCTACAAAATTTATATATTGCTACGATTTTTAAGATTTTTTTAAAAACTCTTCCCGATAACATTGAAATTAGAAACTTGGCATGTGAATAAAGATTATAAATACATTTCACATGCTTGCGGTATGCAAGCAACTTTTACTCGTATATATGAATGAACCTGGAGAAGGAATTATACATAATAGATATGAATCTTTTTCCCTTTTGCAGGGCCCGTAAGGGTGGATATCTGCCACACCTTTAGATTAAAAAGAAAAACACAATCTCCTAAAGCAAACACTTATAAATGCACACCAAAACAAGAAAGGCCGTGGGGGAACCTTCCCAACAAAGGAAAGGTTTCCCCAAAGCCTGAAAGAACAACACAACATAGAGAGACAACACACAACGTGACAACTATCAATTGTGTAGAATGGCTTGCCTTCTGTGCGTAGCGTAGTTCCCAGAGACATGGCCCATGCCGTCGCAACCATTGGTGGGACATTGTATGAGTTCCTTTCCATCTCGACCCCTTGGCGTGGGTACCGCCTTGTCCCTGTACTGGAGGTATATGTGCTCTTGGAAGTGTCTGGGAGGGGAACCCTTAAGCGCCCTATCAGTGTCTGAGGATGTGGAGGTGGTCCGTGGTCTGTAGTGTTGTGGTGTCGGGGGAGGGGTGGGGTTCAGGGGTTCGTCGCCGAGGGGCCGAGATTTCCCAATTTCAGGACAACGCGGAGCCCTAAAAAAGTCCAGAAGGTACAACAAATAGAGTTATCTTCAGATTTTAACTTTTTCCAAAATGTTTTGAATTTTTTGGTTTTTCAATTTCCAATTTTTTTAATTTTCCAAAATTTTTGATTTTTTTTATTTCAGAAATTGTTTGAATTTTGCAAATTTTCAAAAAAAATATTTCTGACAATTTTTCTCAATTTTTTGACAAATTTTTGTTTTTTCTTATTCCATTTTTTTTATTTCCAAATTTTTTTCTGCAATTTTTCAGAATATTTTCAATGAATTTTACTGAATATTCTGATTTTTTCCAAAATATTCGGTTTTCTATTTCATATACCTTTTGGAATTTTTTTATTAGTTTCCAAATTGTTTTTTTTATGAATTTATTCAGTGAATTTCCCAAAATTTCTTATTTTATAGTATACCTTGAATATTTTTTTTAAAAGAAATTTCCAATTTTTCTCACTTTTGAGATTTTTCAAATTCGTTTCCAATATTCAAATAAAATTCAATTCTTTTTATTTTAAAATTATTTTTTTACAAGTTTCAGAAATATACGAGATTATTTCAACGAATGTTTTTGATTTTCCCCAAAATATCCGATTTAAATATTTCAAATACTTTTTTATGATTTTTTTTGGTATTTTCGGGTATTTGAAGTTTTATTTTCAATGTTTTCATTTCTTTAAGTTTTTCTCTGACATACTTCAAAATTCAATGAGATTTTTCCAACGGAATTCCAAAATTTTAAACGTTCTTCCCAAAAATATCCGATTTCTTATTTTATCTTTATATCTCTCAGCATTTGAAGACTTTTGTTAAATTTCTGATGGTTTACATTTTATTTTCAACATTTACAATTTTTTGAATACATATTTAAAATAAATTTTTTTTTATTCCTTTAATATCTTTCTTTCTTTTTTATGACTTCTCAAATTCTTGAAAACGATTTTCAAAGTTTCCAAGGGCTTATATGATTTTCTTTCGATTATTTTAGAATTTTACGGTATATTTGACTAATTTCCAATTTTTCTAAATGCTTTCGATAAAATAAATTCAGATTTATCGCCAAATTTTCCCTTTTAATAATTTCTTAAAATCCAAAAAGACGTCCGAGAGGCAAGTCAATTTTCGTACACTACACAAAAGTTGAGCAATTTTTCTCCATCGATACCCTTATCATAGAAACGAAACCTCCACGTCTATTCCCGATCTCCGAATTCAAAAATCGTCAATAAATCACCGAAATGTCCTTTCCCTTTAAATATCCCTCACAAATCCGAAAAAAGCTGTTCTCTAGGTAACCAACCATGCAACACGTATATTTTCAAATCGGTCGTCATGGGAGACCGACTTACACACACACAAAAGCCGAGCCATTTCTAATTGATAGTTATAACATTGAGACACAAACACTGTAAGAGAAAAATGTCAATAAATAAGTTACACTCCCCCTATTTAGGAGAAGACCACAAAGAACAAGGGTATGAAGGATTACTAAACTAGTAAACAATAATGCAGAATCCAACGAAATAATGGCCATACAAATTATAGTGTGTGTTGACCCTTTCTCGAGCAAGGAAAGGCTAAAAAAAAGTTCACCACCTTTCCTTTTTTATTTGTTAAGTACTTCCACGACCAATATAAATTTGAAATTCTTTTATATGGTCAAATATAGAATATATAGTGTTAATTTGTTTATACTTATTGGACACAATATTATTTAAAGAGAAATGAGAGGTGGGCAAAAAATGGCCCTACAAAGTAACGGGGAATTCTGAACTAATAATCAATAATGCAAAATTCAATATTTACAAGTCTCTTTTTCGTATTTTTAATCGTAATATTTTATAATAATTTATCAATAAATTTATAATGTAAACAACAAGAAACTACATGAATATCAAAAAAAATGTAAACTGTATGATATTTAATAATGATTTTCTCTGACGGCGTGTATTAAAAACAAACTAGCCCACCATTCATTAAGTATTAATAAAGTCAGACTTGCAGCATTTCGAACTAGTGTTCATTTATTTTAATTCATTAATTAGAAAAACACATTGATAAAATAGGAGAGCATTTCCGCGGGAGAAGTAGCCAAGCCAAGTTTGCGAGAGAGTTCACGGGTTCAATTACCAGTGATTGATCACAAGCAAAATTTTCAATGCTGTGGAAGTACTTTAAACGGCTCTTTAGCCCCGTGGGGTGGATTTACACCCCACGAGACCGATTACACGATGTTTGCACCTCTGTTTATTTTAGGGCTCTATTTATGCCTTTTTTTAATGATCAGGTTCACAGACAACCTACGACAAATATACCTTACAATATTCAATCAATCTTATATCTTACGAAATAATTATCGTTGCGTATATATTTATCTATACGATGTCAGTAACACACGTGAGAAATACACGGGAGAAATTTTCCAACATTAATTTCATGCACTTCACGACATAGGATAGGATTATGAACTTTTGGTAGTCGTTAAATCTCCAATAGAGTTTTTAAATATAGATATTTCTCTGTCCAGAGTATCCTTGGTTCGACTCTGGACGACTCGAATCGTCTCTCGTATAAGAAACGCATTAAAGATCATTTTGATCAATTGCAGACATTTCTTCTTTTGCAGAATTAAATCGGAAAGAATGGTCGTACGGATTCGAGATGAACACCAAAAGAAAGGAAATTGAACAAAGATTCTTATTTCGGTCGTGGAATATCGTATTAGAGTCAAAATTGAGAGAATGCAGACAAAAAGGACGAAATATTCGTGTGATTTTGTGGGCATAAACAATTCCCTAATGACGAAGGTGATATTGTTGAACTCTTATACGAATATAAGGGAAAGATTATAAAGAAATTAATTGGGAAGAGGAGCCAGCAATTTTAGGCAATACAACATAAGTACTAGTCTACTTTGTTTACTTAATAAATGATAAGTCTGCTTAGTAAGTGATGAGTTTGCTATGCAAGTGCTACTCCCGGTTAGTAAGTGATAAATTAGTTTATTAAGTGAATACTTCACAAATAAATTAAATAAAATTTTATTTATTTGTGACGTAATTAATCCACTAGGTAAGTGCTAACCTAGCGGTAAAGTACGCACGCTATTTAAGTGATAAATTTGCTTAGTAAGTGATGAGTTTGCTTAGTGATAATTCCGCTTAGCAGGTGATTAGTCCGCTTTCAAAGTGATTAGTCCGCTTTATTATTGATAATTTTGCTTAGTATGTGATGATATCGCTAGGTAAGAGCTAAGTTCGCTTAGTAAATGCTAAGCTCGCTTAGAAAGTGGTAAGTTAGCTAAGTTAGTGATGAGTCCGCTTAGCAAGTGATCAGTCCGCTTTCTAAGCGATGAGTACGGTTTCTAAGTGATAAGTTTGCTTAGTAAGCGATGCGTCCGCTAGGTAAGAGCTAACTTTGCTTAGTAAGTGATGAGTCCGCTTAGTGAGTGATGAGTTGAGTAAGGAAGCGATAAACACGCTTGGCATGCGGTTCGTATTCAGCTAGTAAGAGGATTGACAAATAACAATAACTTCACCGTTTACACATTTAACGACAGAGAAAAGGAAAAATAAATCTCGACACCATTTGGCGGGAGAGGCTTGTGTTTAGATCGGTGGCAACTGCTGCTGCCGCTTCTAATTAGCCAAAGGGCAGTAAACAGACCTTTTACGACCTCTTAAACCCTTAAAGGGGACCGGATCGTACATCTCACGTTTATTAGACTAACCCACGCAACATAAACTGGGGAACATCAACAGAACCAAACTTAAACTATTTTAATATATACGAGTAAAATGTGGCTTGCATACTGCAAGCAGCTCGAAAACACTAAGTTCATGTCGGCATCATATCGGGACGGTCCTCAAAAAAAAGGATTGAAAATATTCTTAAAATTCGCTGCAATTTAATCGTCCGGCATCGAACCCGGGTCTTACTTACTATGCAGCACAACAGAATATCAACATCTCTAACTAGGTGTAAAAATTCAAGCAGAAATATTGGCTGAAACTGCCTCAAACGACGTCCTACTTTTCCCATATATTCCTTATGAGAGAAATTTTAATGTGCCCCGGCATCGAACCCAGGAAAAGTAAGGTTTAATCTTAATTTTTTTCTTAAACCAATTCTTACCATACATGTTCTAGCCAAGCGCGAACTTCCATCATTTCGATAAGTGCATCAAAAAAAATAATGAAAAACTACTCCCATGTATTTTAAAGGGCAGATATTTGCATCGTCCTAGCATCGAACCCGGGATATTTTCCTTAAAAGTCATTACTGTTTTCGATAGATTCTGACCATATATATAGGCCCCTAGAGATTTGATTCTCCACCTATCCGGGAAGTGTTTTTTTTTAATTCCGGAAAATCAAAGCAATGCATTTAAATGGAAAAAATCGGGACTTTGGGGCCCTCTGGAATCGAACCTATGATACTGAGATTCAAAATCGCAATTTTTCTGGCGGTTACACGTTATGGCCAATACGCCGTAAAATTTTCAAGTCAATGACGCTTGTGGTTTAGCCTGTGAATTAGTATCCTATCTATATACCTATATATATAGATGAATCCGGAGAAGCATCTATATAAAATAGATAAGCAAGAGTTGCCTGCATTGTGCATATTGATTATATCAAAGGGTGTCCCGGTTAAACGTATAGTGACTCAAAATGTAAGAAATTTCCACCTGTCCCAACAAACTGTTTTGAAGAGCATATCGAATTTCATAAGCATACGATTAACTCCACTTACCACATGATTTCGCATTTCGTTGGACAGTTCCAAATTTTCATCTCAATATTTTTATCATATTTAATAATACTTTAATAATCCATAAAAAAATTTATAATATATTTAATAAGATAAATTATGGATATTAAAATAAAAACAATATTTTATGGTTTTCTTTAACGACGCAATTTAAGAATTTTTAACAACAAAAGTTCGATCACTTTAAACATTTGCTATTTTCGATGCAATTATGAGATTAGAATCTGTTTCGAGGCGTTTACTTCTAAAGCATTTGAATAATTAACACAAAAACAATAACAATATAATAATTAATTCAAGAAAGCAAATAATTTTAATAAAACAAATAACTATTTTTTATAATAAACGGAAACGTGTGTATTATATCATTGAATGGCGTACCTCCGCTATGGTGAACTTTGTGAATTTATTTTGTTCATAACTACGCTACGTAGAAACATGGTTTCCATCATCGTATGCAGTCAATTTTATGCACTATTATTTATTACTCATTTATTTCATGCAAATATTTATTTCTTCGAAGTTTTTGCGATTATCTTTGCAGCAATGGACAACTTACATTGAGAACGCAATCAGTAGAATGGTGACGTCACATTGTATTTAATCATTTAATTTCTGCAATACTATTCAACGTGCAGCAATAAAATTTAAATCAAATTGTAGCATTTTTTATCCCTTATCCATGAGAATCATTTGTTTGACAATTTAAACCTTTTAATCTATCATTATCGTATCTTTTGAAAATCTTGTTATATGTGTACAGCTTAACATCGCATTTACAGGTAGGATATTGTTTTAAGCAAGGGTGGATGAAGGCAGACCGCCTTACAAATTCATGCCGCACTACTATTGAAACCACGAGAATGATTACCAGTGACTTTAAATAAGGACGAATTCGTGAGCCCCAAATATTGGAATTCATTGAAAACCTCCCGTGTATGAGCAGTGACTAACGCGGCAAACGATGGCTTATCTGATTAGATCATATCTGTTATTATTGAGAGTAAATAAATTTGGAATTTCTAAGAAGAAGAATTCCGATGGGTTACGCAAAATAATAGAAAATTTTTCCATCAACATTCGTAAAATTCTCAAAAAATACGCAAATTGATAGTAAAAATGCTCTGGGATATTGCATATTTTGTTATATCATTAATAGTTTTTTGCATTAAAACAATATAGAAGACGTTATGAGAAGATTCCTGAATGATATTGCGAAATAGATGTCTTCGCTTGGTAAATAATATGTTTGCTTAAAAAGGAATGACTTCGCTTAGCTAGCGATTAGTCCGCTGAGTTATGCTACATTCGCTAAGAAAGTGTTAAGTCTACGATAAGTTTCCTTGGCATGAGATGACTTCGCTTAGCCAGAGCTATGTCCGCTTAGTAAAAGCTAAGTTCGTTTAACAAGCGATGACTCCGCTTAGCAAATCATGACTTTGCTTAGCAAGCGATGCTCTAGGCAAGCGCTAAGTTCGCTTAGTTGTATAACGAGTCCACTTAATATATGAAGAATCGATTAATGCTTAGTAAAGTATTAATATACTTAACAAGCGATTAGTCCGCTAAGCAAGTGATAAGTTTCGCGTAACAAGTGATGAGTTCGCTAGGTAAGCTCTAAGTTTGTTAAAGTATTCCAATAATCCGCTTAATATATGAAGAATTGGTTAATGCGCTAAGTAAACTATCAATATGCTTAATAAGCGATAATTCCGCTAAGTAAACGATAAGTCTGCTTAGCAAGTGATAAGTTTTGCTTAGTAAGTGATGACTTCGCTTAGCAAGTGATAAGTCCGCTTACTAAGCGATTATTATGCTTAGTATATGATGACTTCGCTTAGCAAGCGATTGCTACGCTTAGCAAGCGTTTAGTCCGCTAGGTAAGTTCGCTTTACTACATAATGCATCCGAAGACGCAGAATCGATTTCAACATAGAACTGCAATACGATTAATTATATACGCGACACTGCACTTCCTGCAGCCTCCGCTGGACCCCTAATCTAACCTTAAGATGTCTTTCTTGTGCAGCTCCAGATGCAGCGGCCGGATGACCAGTTGAGGCCTGGGCAGCACATCCTCCGGTATCCTCTCTGGTTGCTCCTGCAGTGACGGAGGCTGAGGTTGGACAACCGGTCTCTCCTGGACCACAGACTCCCTGGAAACCACCACGCAATCCCTCTCATCTTCATCTTCCACTTCCTCCTTCTTCACTTCCTCCCGTTCCTCTTCCTTCTTGGTCATCTTCGTCACTTCCTCTTCCTTTTGAACCATCTACGAGTCCTCTCTCAGGAACCACACAAACTTCTCCGACACGAATCGCTATTCTTCCAAAAATGGAACTAAAGTTCGCGATTTGAACCACTTCCAATTCGCGAAACTAACTTCTCAACCAAACTGTATGAAAACCCCGAAACGGGGTTTAAATTTGGCGTTACTAACGAAACGGGGTTTAAATTTGGCGTTACTAACTCCCCAAGACCTTTCCACAGGTCTCTCTAGGTTTTAAATTTGGCGTTAGCAACTTCTAAAGCCAGTTTTTTAACCTCTAACCTTTACAAGGGGTCTCTAAAATGATTTCAGATCCAAACCAGAACACCATCCTTTCTAGGATGCAATATTGTAAACTGTACTTCACAGTACAAAGTTGTTACCCCAGTCTTTATACTTCGCTATCAATTTAATATCACGAATCACAAAAACTTGTTACCATCCAAGCGACCGACGTATTTCTACCGACTGTTTAATTAACCCGCGAAAAACTTAACCAACCAAACCCTTTCCGATGCTTCATAAACACTCTCACGGACGCTGATTGGTTGCTTAGGTCTTCCGCGCGAATTTATCAACCAATCAACGCCTTCCGATGTTTAACTGGCGCAAAAATTAACGCCTAAATACAGTAGCCTATGTTTTATGACTCCGAATTTTGTTTAAGCGATCCTTCAATCGTTAAGTTACCGGATTGACCCTTTTCGACAACTCCCTTAGCTGTTATTTAGTTATTTATTAAACTTATGGACCAATCCCTATGTTTAACGCGAGTCTGAAGATTGTATTTCAACTTAAAGACCGTTTTCTATGTTTTGCAAGAGTCCGAGGTTTGTTCAAACCGTTTCGAAGCCTTCAAATTAGAGTATTGGTCTTCTAAGCCAACTCACAGAATTTGTGGCTATTTATTGAACGTTCCCGATATTCGGAAAGCATATTGAGTTTTTAGAAACAAATTTGGAGCTTGAGAAACAATATTGCAACCCTATCCGACTTGCAATCCGCGATTAAGTTTATTTATTTACGCAAATAAAATAAACAGTGGCAAAATTGGTAATCCACGATTGGAGAAAGATGATTCAAACGCAAAATGTCGCCAAAAGCTTTCCAAGGTACGCTAAATTGGCCCGTAAACTTATCCAAGTATTAAATAAAGCGACCAGTGCCCTCTTTCGCTCTAAAACATAAATTTATATACTTATTACGTATATAATTATGATCTACATATTTCAGAGTAAAGATACAGATCAGAAACGTAAGGAGCAAAGCAACAAAAGTATTTCGCTAGCCAATTCAGACTTTTAGTGACACTTCGCCGATATCCTTTGTAGTTCGCTTCTACTTCTCCTTGGTTTTCTATATCTTCACGTGATGTACGTAAAATGACATATATGTAGTTTACATACGATGCATATGTATTTATATATTTCGATAAAATCTATTTTGAATAGAAAATATTACGCCGTACCTGATTAAATAAGTAAGCTTTACTTTTGGATACACGGACTACTATTCTCGGTGAGTCGTAAACAAAAATAAATATTTAAATACGTCAGTTTTGAAATGTTCGCTACACTTCATGTGTACGCCAATTTTGCATCGATTACTTTTATTCCAGTACTAATTGCTTCTTAGCAACGGTTGTCAAATTCGAGTTGATAACCGCTTCAATCACTTCTTGACAACGGTTGTCAATCTGTGTTGACTACAATTTCACGTCGGACAACTTCTTAGCTACGGAGTCAATAAACAAACGAACTGCTCGGCTGTTGCGACAAATACATAAATATCAATACAGTACAGCTATCAATCAAGTGCGTACGACCGTAATTGCATCAGATTGTTTAAAATATATATAAACCACGACTAGGATTCCCCAATGGGATTAAAACATATATTTTCGTTCAGATTAAGATAGTTTAAACTGAAATTTATAGTAAAAATACTCTTTTTTAAACTTTGACTAGTTTGTTCGATAGGAAAAATAGACTATTTTATGACTAGAATAGTTATTGTGTTTGTTGACCGCTTAAGTTACATCTATGTATTGGTTTGCGAAGTGAGAGAATAAATATATATGTATATATATACGTCAGAGGGTTGTGTGGTTGCTCATGGATATTCAAAAATAGATCATCCACTGACAGGACTTATCAAAACTATACTTTGCAACTACGTCTATTACTGTGGATTCTGGAGTCTGCTTCCACACGACTTAAGTTTTAGTGTGCCTAAAAATGAGAAATTCAGACGACAAATTAGATCTTCCATTTTCATAGAAATACGGTTCTAATCAAATGTCAACCTTGCATTGGCCACTGTTGAAGAATACACACACCTAACCAACCTTTAGACTCATACATAAATAAATCAAAGTCCCTAACGTACCGATTTTTCCCATAAGAATGTATTCCGGTGATTTTCGAAATTTTTTTAAGGCGCTTCCCAGTAGGATAGAGGATTCAAAGTCACAGAGGTCCCAAAAAACACGCCTCTCTACCTTAATCTATTTATTGCTAGGTGAAGAGAAAACTTTGGATCCCTTTTTAAGGATATTGCGCGAACGAAGGAGTTTGAGATTTGGCATAGTTAAAGTTTATACGGAGAAGGAGTGCAGGAAGCTGAAATCTTTGTACAGAGTATCCTTGGTTCGACTCTGGACGACTCGAATCGTCTCTCTCAAAAGAAATGCACGTAAAGTTCGTTTTGATCGATTGCAGACATTTTTTCTTTTGAAGAATTAAATCAGAAATAATGGTCGTACGAAATCGAGATGAACACCAAAAGAAAGGAAATTGAATATAGACTCTTATTTAGGTCGTAGAATATCGTGTTCAAGTCTACATTACGAGATCTATGGGAAAAGGAACAAAAATTATTTGAAATTTCTTATTAGTAAATAACCAGTGCCCCTGACGACCGAGGTGATATCTATATTTGCTAATACTGATGTAAATTATATCTAAGGAAACGTAAAAAGAATATATATTTATACATAAATATACTAAAACAAAATGCACAAAAAATTAGAAATAACGATACTTGAAATGTAATGGAAAAAATAAATAACAATGACGGATTTAAAAAGGAAAAATGAATCGCAAAAAATATACATTAAAAGATAATGAAATTGCTGAATTGATTTCTGAGATATCTATATTAGAAGACACTATTTTCAAAAATGTAAAAATGATTTATACAAATAATAAAAGAAAATATACAAAGACAAATACTATAGAGAATGATCATAATTATGCAATTGGAAAAACAATGATAACAGATTAAAACGGAATAAAATAAGTTATATTTAAATAAATTGCAATGAAATTATTTTTATTCATGTGTAATATCCCTATTTAATCTACAAATTATATTAAAACATGTTTTTGGAACGACTTATTGAGTTTGTTTTCGGTAAATCCCTCAGTTATTTAGAACTCAATCAGCCCTAATTACGGAAGATCATCGTAATGACGACATTCACGCTCGACGAAGATCTCACATCTTCTTAAAACATTTTTCTTAAGTGGTGCAAACGCTAAACTGAACAGAATGTAAACAATAAATGCAAAAAGGCACCATAGAGAAAGGAAATAAAAATACAACGGAACAAAAAAGAAATAACAAAAGTAGAGAAAAAAATATAAAATAAGTAAACATATAAAAATAATAGTTAAATTACAACTATCGAATTACCTACATTAATGTATATAAATAATATTGTACGCAAATAATAACCATGGAAACCGATGAGAAAAATTCAATAGAAAAAAAATTATTACGATTAGAAAATTGTAAATGATGGATCAAAAATGGGAAAAAAAATAATTGATAAAAATACGAGGGTCGTTCTAAGTCCTTAGAAAAAGATGGAAAAACACTTTTTTTGGGGTAAATTTTTTTTATTTCTCAACATAATCTCCTTTCAGCTCTATACATTTTTCTAAACGTTTTTGAAAAATTTTTATGCCGTCCGAAAAATAGGATTTTGGAAGTTCTTCAAAATACTCATTCGTTTGCTTAATGATCTCCTCGTTGGAAGTGAACCGTCGTCCGCTAAGCCATTTTTTCTAATTCGGTAACAGGAAATAGTCACTTGGGGCCAAATCTGGTGAATAAGGTGGATTTTGCAACAATTCCATTTTTAATTCCATAATCTTGGCCATCGAAACAGCACAGGTGTGCAAACGCACATTGTTCTGATGCAAGAGGATTTTTTCCGCTTCAAATGAGGACGTTTTTCTTTGATTTCATCGCTCAACCGGTTCAATAATGACGCATAATACGTCCCTGTTATCGTTTTTCCTTTTTCCAAGTAATCAATAAAGATGATGCTGTGTTGTGATTCCAAAAGACCGTGGTCATCACCTTGCCGGCCGATGCCACCGTTTTCGTCTTCTTCGGAGCCCGTTCACCCTTAAAAATCCACTGTTGTGACTGTATCTTTGTTTCTGGAGTGTAGTAATGAATCCAGGTTTCATCCACAGTTATATATCGACGAAGAAAATCGGAAGGATTGCGAAGGAAGAGCGCCAAAATAACCTCAGAGTCGACCACACGATTGTGCTTATTCTACTCTGTGAGTAAACGCGGCACCCATCTTGCAGAATTTTTTTCACAGACAGTTTTTCATGCAAAATTGAAGCGACTATATCTTGCGATATGCCTGGGGCCTCAACTATTTCGCGCACTTTAATCCATCGATCACTCAAAATCATATCGTGGATTTTGTCGATCGTTTTGGAAGTAGTCACTTCCTCTGGGCGTTCCGAACGATATTCAACTTTTGTGGATGAACGGCTACGTTTAAACTCATTCATCCAATTGTAAACAGTTGCAAACACAGGAGCAGATGTGCCATGAACTGCATCTAACTCAGCTTTGATTTCTTTCGGCGTTAAACCTTTCAAATACTAATGTTTAATCACAGCCCGAAATTCATTTTTCTCCATTGTTATAAACAAACAAAAGTTGTTCACATCAATCCTATTTTTGGACGGCATAAAAATTTTTCAAAAACGTTTAGAAAAATGTATAGAGCTGAAAGGAGATTATGTTGAGAAATAAAAAATAATTACCCCAAAAAAAAGTGTTTTTCCATCTTTTTCTAAGGACTTATTGAACGACCCTCGTATATATGTAAAAAGACTAATGAAATGCTTTGGATACATAAATATCCATATTGAAGCCTAAAACTGCAAATCATACAAAAACATGTTACTTGAATTACTTATAAAGTTTGTTTACAGTTAAGTTCCTAGGTTACTTTGCTTTCGATCAATCTAACCTCAACTCAATACGTACAATTGCAAGCCATAAGGTGTTTCTTCGGTTACTATGGTAATTACATATTGTATTTAATCAAGTACATCGAGAACGACACTGATGAAAACTCCTCTAGTTTTACCCCTTCCACCCTCCAAATTGTTAACTTAGCTTCCTTTCCCTTAGCAAACCTCGTTAATTCATTTTTACTCACGTTAATCTAACATTATAAAAACTCCCTTGCTTTATTGTTGAGTGCATTCACTAAAATTCACAAACGCTTTGCAGAATCAATGCAGATAATATGCTACCTTTGATATACATTCATTACTTCAAATGTTAGCGCCAGACGAGTAGGAGAATTTACATAATTCATCCATTTAAATTCATAATTAACGTTATATATTAATTCATTTTACAAAACCCCAAAATTTAGTCCCAAGGATTGGTGACAACGTTAACTTACATAACAATTGATTTAAAAAAATAAAAAGTATAGGCCATTAATATAAAAATGTATTTTTTTTGTATGTGTGTATTTTGTAAGCAATGATTTGTAACTGTATAGATAAATAGATGTGTAAATAACAAATTCGCGTCCTTTTAGTACATTTATGATAATACTGTTATCTAAAACATAAAAAGAAGAGTGAAAATAATATATAAGATATAATTATATGAGTAATAGAACAAAATAAACAAAAATAAATAACTATGGAAAATTAAAGTAAAAATACATTAATAAGGAAAGATTAGAAAATGAAACAACAAATCATAAAAAATAATAATGAAAATGCTGAGATATTCGCAAATGCTATTAAAAGAAATGCCGAATCGATACGTATTTATGAATATAAATAATGAAACAAAATGTGCAAAGACCTAAAGTATAGCAAACGATCCTAATTACGCAATTAATAAACAATGATAACAGATAACAAAGGAATAGATTAAAATGCGTAAATAAATTCCGATGAAATTATTTAATCCATGAATAACATCCTTATCGATGCATAAGTCTGTAAATTATAATGATTTATTGAGTTCGTTATGTTATTTCGAACACATTTTGTTTAAAAAAATATTATCGACCAAGATTACCCAACTAAATAAAACATAAGAAGGTACAAACAATAATAAATAAATACAAAAATATAAATATTCAATAAGACATGAAATATTTAAAAATATATATCACCATGCACACATACAATGAACTCAACTAAATACAAAATTAGGATGCATAAATAAAAAGTAATCAAAAATAAATAAATACGTAAGTACGAGTATGGAGTGCTTACATTAATTTTATACTAAATAAACTCCATTGCAACTTAGTTAACTTAGTATGAATCTTAAGTAACCTTAAAATAGAACACATAATATGTAACTTGTCTTGCACTAACGAAGCGAGACTCATCAGGGTCCCTGAGAGGCCTTTCGTAGCTGCCATGAGGCATGAAAATGACCTACCATACGTCACCCAACCTAATTATTAGCCTTGTATTAAACACAGTTAACGAATCCCCATGACAACATAGATTGTTTACATTGTTGAGCATTTTAAATCACTCAAACAAAAAATTTTCCATCACTGTCAATTACGGAAACATTACTTTGAATTCCATTCCCTCCCTCAAATTGGTTGCTAAGAAAATAATGCTTTTGTATACATTTTTGTGCATTTCAGTCATTCATTCATCATCCAAAACCACATCAATTCGTTGCAAGCACTGGTGGGAACGTTATCTTATATAAAGATAAATATTTAAAAAAATAAAAAATATTACCATGCACACACACAATAAACCCAACCAAATACAACATAAGTATGTATAAATAAAAGTAAATGAAAATAAATAAATACAAAAATATAAATAATATGAAAATCTACCACAAATAGACAGGGCCATTTAAAAGTTTGAAAAGCGTTAAAAAAGGAAAATAAATAATAAAATTATAGATGTATAAGGACTGATGCAATTGTATGAATTAAAATATCTACAATTGCTTATACTAATTATAAAATGTTGAAGGAAACTTTAAAATGATAAATATTTACAATTAAAATGTCGCCTACATACTGCAAGAGACGCATCGGATCCTCAAATGAAAAAAGTATTGAAAATGTTCTTAAAATTCACTTCAATTTAATCGTCTGGCATCGAACCTGGGTCTTCTTGGTCTATGCACCACAACAGAAGACCACCTTCTCCAACTATTTTTCAAAACAAAAGCAGAAATATTGGCAGCAACTGTCTCAAACAACATCCTACTTTTCCCTTGTATTCCATATGTGAGAAATGTTAATGTGCCCCGACATCGAACCCAGGAATACTACGGTCTTATATAATTCTTTTTCTAAAACCGAGTCTTAATATACATCTTCTAGCAAAGCATAAGTGCATTAAAGAAATGAAAACCTCACTGTGTTATATATGGGAGATATATTTACGACCCAGCATCGAATATTTTATCGTCAGCATACCTCACAGACTTCCCCACCAACCTTTACTCCTTCGTCTATTTCCTCCCAGGCTCACCACTTCCTCTGCATATATATTAAAAAGTGGCATGGAAACACCCTTGCCATAACATGCTACAACATATATAACCCACAATCTCTATTAAAAATAAAGTAAAAGGATGGATATTCAATGCAATATAATTGTTTTGTTATCTAAATAGTAAATTATGTTGATTTAATTCCCGTATATGGTCCATTTACTTTCAAAACTGCTGACAATTCCATAATTATGTCTTAATTACTTCACTTTATGAGTAAATAGCAATTCTCAGCAGTTAAATCCAAGATAATTAAGTTATTGAGGCAATTAAAGCCATATTACTGTGCTTCTAAGAAAAATAATCATATAAGGAACCTAATTAGCAAAAGACGACACTTAATGCTTGCAAATTTGTATGGAGCAAGTACGTTTTTAAGGGAAAACGAATTACAAGATAGGAAGTTGTTGACAAGACGTACTGACATTTAGCTAATTAATTTAAATTGACAATGACATTGCTTTACTGTGAACTGTTCTTTTGCAATTGGTCATCAATATTGCAAATAATACAGAACAACCTGCCTTTAAGAGCCTGCTTTGAGAGTTTAAATGCAACTGTGGTTTCTTTCAATACAATTAAACCTGCATTTTATATATATATTCACATTGCTTTTTTACCTTGATTCTGTGATTTTATTTGATTTTTATGATATTTATACTCATGTTCTATCTTTCTGATTCCGCTCTTTGCTACTATTTTGCTTTGAAATTCACATTCTTTTCATTTTCGAACAAATTTACGAAAAAGGGCTTCGTCCCTTATAATAAACCTATCATTATCAGAAAATAATATCGTATTATTCAATTAAGTATTGTATTATTCGAATTATGACGCTACGAAATAAATAAATACTTCGAGTAAGCTTCATTCATTACTTCAACAGAATTTTTATATTAAAAAGTTATATTTACGTATCGTAAATCAAATCAAACTACGAAAGTTCAGCCATTAAAACAACTTAGGAACGCGGACTGCGAGGATCTCGGACTCCGCGAGACTTTCTCAAGAAGCCAGAAAGCGGTTCGTAAGAAACAAGTTGCAAGGCATTATCGATTACCTCAACTTCCTAATGCGGGCTTCTTTACAGAGTCGTAACGCGCCATGTTTACCCCTAAATATATCACGAATCTCCTTTTCACGAAGCGAATTGAATCCCGTAACCGCTGGAGACGAATAAACAAACTTGATTCGAAAATGAGAAAAGCTATAATTCTAAGTTTGAACAACGTAAAATCTTCAAAACGTTTTCTCGACTTTGCAAGTTGAACGGCGCTTTGTAAAAATAACTCACAAACACGCAACAAATGTACAAGTCAGTCGGAAAAAAACAGAATCGCAAAATAATATCCATATTAATAATCAAACCGCACTGATTTTTGCCAAAGGAAACTGAAACTACAAAAGAAGTAAAGTTATTACAAATAGTTACTCCCAAACCACTCGAGAAGAGCGTAATTTACGTCAAAACAAAGTTCATAAGACTTAAAATCAAAGCAAGAAGCCAATTCCGCTCTCAAAATCTACTTAGCGACCAAAATAAACAAACTTGTAAACAAGATGGCTGACCATTTGGAGCTAACATAATGTTTCATCAATTTCACGTCGATTTTGCCGTTCCGGATGCTACAAAGATAATCAAGTAAACTAGTTAACATCCAGTTCACTTTATCAACAGCTTAAACCAGTTCGATAACGCTGGAACTTGTCGAAAACTTTCATCGAAGTATGTCAACAACCGACGTTAGTCACAAAAAAGACTATTTTATTACTTTCGCGATTATTTCACTGCACAAAATGCTTTAAAGGTATAATAATTCACTCCGCTGGTGAACCTATTCAATCCCTAAACACTTGAAACAACTTTTAAAAAGTGAAAAGTATTCAAAATCACTCAGAAGAAAATGTAAACAGTGTACAAACGCTTATATAAATGATAATTTACTAATTTAATGACAATTTCCCCACACCGGAGGCCACAAACCTACCATATTCAAATAATAAACAACTACATTGATTTTCTCAACGCCAGAAAACACTTTAACAAACTTTTTAAACTCATCAAAACCTTCAAAGACATTCGTAAACAACCATCAACTCCTTCCGTAAAAACACTTCAAGTGGCCAATGCAAGGAATATAACCAACGCGTACTCACCAGTTTTCATTGCGAACATAATGAAACACACAATTAAAACGAGATTCACGTCCTAAATGCTTGCTACACTGCTAAAATATATTCCGCCGTCCAATCTTCACCGTGGTAGTTCCGTTGACGAGTCCGTTCGACTCAATTATTTCCCATCACGAGCATGGAAACTGTCGTGGAAGCTGCACCGATGGTCCACGTTCCATGTATCTCTGTATATCGATGCACCGGTGAAGAGTTGGGTCACTTTGAGACACTTTGTGCAATTCCAAACACATTCTACATGCCGGAAGGCAATGCAACGCAGCGGTAACCAACACAAAGACACCGATTTTCTACTGTTCACGCTGTCACGAAGTTCACCGATGGATTAAGCGTACACTTTGAAACGTTTTGAGTCACTCGAGAAGTTTATTTACGTTCGGAACGAGTTTAAAATACGTTATTCGCGATGTTTTCGGTCAGTGGAAGGAACCACGCCATTTCGGAGCGTTAGGACACCATGCGCTAGTGCCTCCTGGCGGCGGCTGGCGGAACCGAGGCGAGGGGACGGGGGAAAACAGGTGACGCACGAAATGCCGCATTGCAGAGCGGAGCGAAAAATCAATATAAAACAAAGTTTGGGCCGTTAGGAAACTTTGTTCGGAAAAGAAGAAACTTTTCGGGGGCGGCGAAGAAAGTTCTGGAGGCCGAGCTGTCGATGGACGTCAGAAAGATTGCGTGGGGGCGAGAATATGGGAAATTAAACATGGAATTCCGTGAAATGACTTAAATATTAAACATACCCAGTGACGTAGGAGCTAGATAAATCTTTAAAACAAACGAAAAGCAGGATTTGACATATTGGCGCACGAAAATATATTCACGTGGATACCAACTGTTTACTCTGTTGCCAGGAACAATATTAGCGATTGTAATAAACTAGTTGAGATTAGTTTAAAACAAACGAAAAGCACGATTTTGATATTTTAGTGCACATAGAAATATTAAAGAGTGTACCATTTGTTTACCAGGTTGCCAAGAGCGACATTAGCGATTGTACAAAATGCTCGTTCGTCATGACGAACTTTTTACCGCGTATTCTCGAAAACATTTATTATTCCAAACAAATACATGCAAAATCATAAAATAAGTATCTGTTTATCTAATTATCAGTAACATATAAATAAGTAATGGATATTCGGTGGGTGGGGTAGGTGCATTCGGAAAAGTTTGTTCGGATAAAGCGGATTTCGGATAAACGCGATTCGGATAAACGGGAGTTAACTGTACTTAAGTTACTAATTGTAGAACTAATTGGTTGTTAACATCAGATACTGCAAAGGAATGCTATATGTTTTATAATCTTCTTCTTTTTGTCTCTATATAGTTTTTCTTATTTGTCTCTAAGTATACGACTGTCCACTTGTATGGTTTATAATAAATGATAATAATAAAATATAAATGTAATTAGTATAACTCTAATGTTTTAAATCGTAATTAATCGTCATTATTATAGACCAATATTAAAGACGCACATGCACACATTTTTGTAAGTTTCAACTGAACCGAAGATTTCAAATGACTTTTCAACATTTCCGTAAAACGAGAGACATTTTTCGTCCTCGAGGACCAACGAACTCAACTTTTGCGAAGTTCAATATTTCTGTTGATTGACTTGGAATACATGAAGCTCATCGAACAACACAAATGCAATCACAAAACAGAAACAAAGATTGAACACCGATATCAGAATGATAGTAAATGTATAAGAATTGGAAGCACTTAAAAAAACACAATGAATAACTTCTTTTATTCTGCGTATAACAAAACGTAAACTTGCTTTACCTTTCCGAACTAGGGATACGATATTGGAGATTTGCTACTGCTTTACAAATCGCCGTTTAGCTCCAACTCTGAATCTGGGAAATCTTTACGATATTAAGTCCATTTTCGTCTATCACTAAATATTTATCGAAGTGCGTTCATAAGTTGTAATACTTAATGCAGAAGATTATATTAAAAACATCCGAAACTTACCATGTTTTTTTTTTAATTCAGTTGTATTGGTCGAGAGAAATCAATTTCATCTAACAAACTACAATAAACCCATTTATCCCACGAAATAGTCAGTAAGCAATTAAGTTGATATAAATAACACTTGGTTGCTACTGACGCTTCCATAAAATTAAAAACCTTTCTTAAATACTAGTATTCGTATGTTTTTACAATCGATTCTTCACAGTATATCGTTCATAGCTGCAATTACTAATATCTCCTTAAATTTCTCCCTCTTCATATAATATATCACTTATTCTTAACATTAAATTGAGGTACGCATATTTTCTCAATGTGTTCTTACGGGTCTTACTCAACAATCGCCTTGGTCGCCATGGGGATGGGATGTTCACGGCCTCCAAATTTCGATAAAATATTAACGTATTTGATCAAATTGTGCGCAATTTCGAATCGAAAACGATATTTCACGACCAAAATATAAATCTTTATTCTATTTTCCTTTTTTTTGTTTTTGATTCGACTTCCTAGGACCATTACTTCTAATTTTATTTCTATTTAACTTACAATAAACTAAGCGTACAAATCATAAATTAAGAGCACTTATCATAAACAAAGCGCACTAATCATAAACTAAGCGGATTTATCATTAACAGAGCGCACTAATTATAAACTAAGCAGACTGATTATTAACTGAGCGCACTAATCATAAACTGAGCACCCTAATCATAGATTAAGCGCACTAATCATACACTAAGTGCACTAATCAAAAACTTAGCGCACTCATCACTAACTAAGCTGACTAAAAATAACAAAGCGCACTAATCACATGCAAAGCGAAGTCATCGCAAAGAGTGTTCTAAGGTGTGAAACGTAGTTCAGTACAATGGACGCAGTCAGAGGCACCCCTGAATTCAAAACCCTTAATTCTAAAACCCTTTCAAAACCCTCAAAGTGCAATTCCTAGTCCTCTTCGACCCTTTCGCAACCCCAAACCTTAAACCCCCTCCGTCTCAAGATCCCCCTTCTTCTATAATTTGGGTCCACGCAGCATCCGAAAGGGGAGAGGTCTTAGCACAGCTGCCGTGGATGCAGCATCTCAAGAGGAAAGAGACTCTCGCAATTCGGAAGACAGTGGTTCGAGACCCGGGGAGTATAAGATGATGAAGATCCTCAATTTAGTCTCGTAATTTTGAAAAAAAGAGAAAGATTGAGTAAAAGTACAAATTTTCGATGGCATCTCGTCGTTGAAAAAGGTCATTCTATTGAAAGAGTTTCACGCCTTAGATCACTTTATGATAGCTAAGGACTAGTGCGCTTATATTTCGCATAGTTTATCCGCTTACTTTATGATAAGTGAGCTTATTTTAAGATTAGTGAGCTTTGTTTGTATATAGTCCGCTTTCTATGAGATGAGTGCGCTTAGAAAACGTTGAGTGTGCTAAAAGATACGTTGAGCATGCTTAGGATAAGTTGAGTGCGCTAAAGGATACGTTGAGTCCACTTAGAATGTATTGAGTACGCTTAGGATAGGTTGAGTGTGCTTAGAATACGTTGAGTGCGCTAAAGGATACGTTGAATCCCGTTCTACGAAAGCTTTTTGCAAAATCAAAGAAATGAAGAAACATTCTCATTTAATAAAAGACATTTTAATTTCGAACGTTTTTGAAATTTAAGTCAGCCTTTACTCGAGAACCAGAATTTATTACAGCCGCAAACTCGCACATCATTAAAACTCGAATCCAAGCAGCCGATTTCAATTGATTTCACTCATAAAGTGGAATTCGGTTCGACTCCAGACCCTTTCTCATAAGAGATACACGTAAACTTCCCTTTTATCGGTTGCAGCCTTTGTTTCTTTCGCAAAATTAAATTATAAGGAATGGTCTTAAGGAGTCGAGACAAGCACCATAGGAAAGGAAATTTAATAAAGATTCTTATTATGGTCGTGGAATGTCGTTTTAGATTCCAAATGACCAGAATTTTGACGAAATAAACGACATTTTAGGATATTTTGTGATTGTAAACACCTTGTAACCTTGACTACAAAGGCGACCGATCTCATTAATGCATTGAGAAGAAGAGAAGACTAAATTGTCCTGAGAAACAGCTGAAATCGCATACCATTCATTACCTATGACACGCATAACAATTTAATCATTAACTAATCATAAATTAAGTGAACTAATCACAAACTAAGCGAAATAAGCATAAACTAAGCGAGCCCATCATCAACAAAGCGCACTCATCACTTACTAAGCGAACTAATAGTGAACAAAGCGCACTAATCGTAGGCTAAGCTAAATAATCATAAAATAAACAAATGAATCATAGACTAAGCAAAGTAATCACATCTTAAGTGAACTGATCATTAACTAAGCAGAAAAATCATAAAGTTAGCGAAGTTATTGCAAACTAAGCGAACTAATCATCGTGTAAGCGAAGTAGTAACAATCCAAGCGCATTTATAATAAACTAAGCGTACTGATCACGTGGTTAGCGCACCAATCATAAACTAAGCGCAGCCATCACTTATTAAGCGGATTAATCACAAACTAAGCCAACAAATCATGAACTTAACGCAAAGTAATTGCCCTGATCAAATGATTAGCGATCTAATCACAAGCGAAGCACACTCATCACTTACTAAGCGCACTGATAACATGGCTAACGAACTAGTCACGAACTTAAAGCAAACTAAGAAAACTCATCATAAACTAAGCGCACTGATCACAAACTAAGCGTGTGATCGTCGTCTCACCTGTTGAATGAAGAAGATGATAAAAGTGATTCCGGTGAGTAAAGGAGGGAAAAAAGAATGTGAATTCAATTATTTGACGGGCGATTAAGATCTTTTTGAACTCGAGCACCATCTACTCAAATTAGCGGCAAAACGAGGAGCTACGGGGAAACAAGCGAGGAACGCAAAGAGTCCATTTCATCTTGAATCGGATGTCTGTTTGAGGACTCTTTTTTTTGAGGACGACAAAGGAAACCGCACTCGCCTTCGTTTGTTTCCTCTCTCTTTTCCGCCGCCTTTTGTTTTTTGCCCCCCTCGTCTTAATTAGCCAAAGTGAGTGTTTTAATTCGAAAAGTGCTGCCATCTTGTGAGAGGGTTTTTTGAAAAGGATATTTAAAAGGGATTTGAAGACCTTGTGAATGTAATTGTCGACGTGTTTTCTAAATAATATATTGTGCAATAAACGACGTCTTATAAGCGAAGGCAACGCATGCTAAGCGAACTTAACCTATTCTAAGCGTTTCATAAACGATCTAAGCGTATACTAAGCGAACCAAACCTATTCTACGCGGAGTCAACCTATAATAAGAAGACTAAACGTCCTTTAAACGGAATGAGCTTACGATAAGCGGGCTGAACTGTTTTCTAAGCGCATTTGACAAATTATGGATGTTGTAAATGAAGCGGATAATAAGCGGATGCAACGTTTTCTAAGCTGAGTCAACGGGTTCGTCTTATTTAACTTTATTAGCCAAATTCTAAAAAACCATTTCTAAGCATAATCATCAAACAGTAAGCGAAGCCAACGTATTCTCAGCCTATCCAGGCTGATCATGAACAGCAATGGAGAGAATTTACACCTCCACAATGAAATATTAACAAAATCCGAAATGACATAGGGAGATGCAGATTAGCGCTGTACCAATTTGGGAGAAGATGCTGCGGTCCAGATTGGGGGTCTCATCTCTCGGAGATTAGTATTCAGAGAGAGCGCATCAAGAAGCCGTTTGTCAAGGGTATGCAAATGGAGTCACTGGACCAGAAAGGGGTCCAGCGAAGGATGCTGGGGAGAGATGGAAAGATGCCTTCGACTGACAGGGATTTGCAGATCGCATCAGATTCTACAAGAACGGATTTTCAATCTTAAGATTGTGAACTAATGAGATAAAGTATGAAAATGACGGCACAAAACGTTTGAAAATGCACGATTTTAACGCTTAGTGTACGTTGAGTCAGCTAAGTAAATGATGTGTTTGCTTATCATCTGATTTACTACTCGAAGTATAAGTTGAGTCCGATCAGGAAGTGATTTAGTTCGCTTAGTATGCATTGAGTCCGCTTAGGAAGTGATTTGGTACGATTGATATACGTTGAGTCCACTTAGGAAGAGATTTGGTATGCTTAGTATACGTTGAGTCCGCTTAGCAAGTGATGTTTCACTTAGTACATGATGAGTCTACTTATCAACTGATTTACTACTCGTAGTTTATGTTGAGTCCCCTTTGTAAGTGATAAGTTCGCTTAGTACGCGTTGAGTGCACTTAGGAATTAATTTGGTACGATTGGTATTCGTTGGTTCCGCTTAAGAAGAGATGATTTCGCTTAGTATATGATGAGTCTGCTAAATATACGATTTAAGTGCTTACAGGTTGTGGTAACTGATATACAAATATATCAGAATGAGAATCTGACGTGCATTCAAATGAGAATACGTTTGAGTTCGGATTCAACAATCGCCTTGGTCGTCAGGGGGACTGGTTGTTTACTAATAACAAATTTCACTAAATTTTCCTTCATTTTGTCCTAGATTTCCAAATTTCGACCCATTAACGATATTCTACGACCAAAATAAGTATCTTCATTTAATTTCCTTTCTTTTGGTACTCGTCTCGACTTCGTACGCCCATTATTTCATATTTAATTCTTCAAAAGTAACTAAGCCTGCAAGCTGTAAATAAGAACTTTACGTACACTTCTTATTTAGAATGTTTGGCATGACATAGCGTCGAACCAAGGATGAACCTCAAAGATGACCTTGTGGTTTTCGTCGGATATGCACGGCTTCCAGCGATCCCTCGAATTTCAACTCTCTAATTTTCAGGGAAGTGCCTCAAATACATTTCCGAAAATCCCCGCAATGCGTTCTTACGGAAAAAATCTGGATTTTGGGGCCTTCTGGCATCGAACCCACGGTAGCTAGGATCGAAGTCAGATTAATTCTGCCAAATTCACGCTGTGGCCGGTGCGTCGTGAAAATTATACTTGTGAGACTTCCAAATAATGGACAATAAATACAGTTTCTATTTCTCTCTTAAGTTTCGGCGCGTTTTGTTTTCCGAAAGCGTTTTGCGAATGTTTTAAAAACTGAGTTGCAGCTATTTTGGACATGCATTTGTCGTTTACAACATTACTGTCATCTTTCGGGTATTTTTGGCCAGAAATAGGAATTAAATATATGCTAAATAACGCATATATTAGTTTTCTTTTTTCGACGCCATCCGGAAAGGAAAGTTGAAAGTAATTATATGAGTCCGATTTCAAATAGATTATCTCACAACAACTTAAAAATCATACACTTTTCGAATCGAAATTTCGAGGAAATACGCTTTAATTTTCCGATATATTTTGCTTTTATTTCGCTTCAAACTTTTATTCACGTATTCTCTGAGATTAGGAAGGAAGTACTGTCTTAATCTAATTCGATAATTCTGCTTGGTTCGAACCAAGATCGCTCGGATGGAATTCCATAAGGAATACACGTAAACTTCGCTTTTATTCTATGCAGGCTTTGTTTCATTCGAAGAATTAAAGTAGAAGGAATGGTCTTAAAGAGACGAGAAAAACACCAAAAGAACGGAAATTGAATACAGATTCTTATTTTGATTGTGGAATATAGTTTTCGAATCTAAATTACGAGAATTTCGACAAAATACGCTTAAATTTTCCAAATATCTGTTGAATCCATGCTTTTTCTTTCATAAAATGGATTGGGATTTTAGACTAAATTCTAAAGGGAATACACCCATTACACGACTGATATTTCAAATTCAATATAGTTCTATATTCTACGTTTGAAAATTAACGGGCCCTTCAGCTGGTAATTCCCTTGAGAGCATTCTTTTTTCTGTTTTCCCTTTGTCTGAGGCAATCTATAAAAAAAACGATCTTAAACATCAGTCACGACACAGGCTGTTAGTGAAAAGACCCAGTGATGGGTTCACTAAGATTGTGATGAGTATCCTTAGCAAGTGATGCGTCTGCTTAGAATCCGATGATTACGCTTAGTAGCTTATGAGTATGCTCAGTAAGTGATGATTATGCTTAGTTAGTGACAAGGGTGCACAGAATGTGATTAATAAGCGATTACTTCGCTTATAAAGTGATGAATATGCTTACTTAATAAATTCCCGTGGGATAGAGAGAGTGCATTTTCCTTTTTTTCGTTCGTCTGAATCTTTTTTTTTTAAAGACGACCTCAGAAGAGAGATCAGTCTTCAGACAGCAAAAGAGCATCTCCGAGAGACACACAATGGGACCGCTTTGATCTGCACACAAAAGACAGCATCCGCTGGTCCATTACACTGAGTGTTCCATTGTCGCCACTTCCGGTCAATTGGTGTCCCTCAAAAGGAATTCCCTCAGAGGAAATATCTCTCTCTTTATATTGATATGTGTGTATTTGTGTTGGAGTTTAGGAAGCTGTGGATCTTCCGGAGAGATGCTGGAGAGGGTTTATCTTCATTTGCTCTTCCTGGACCACACTTTAGAATACACCCAATCTTCTTAGCTTAGGTTGACTCCGCTTAGAATAGCTTAGTCCGCTTACAGCGAGTTGTTCGCTCAGTGTACGCTAATTTAGCTTAGAGTACGCTTTATCCGCTTAGCTTTCGCTTAGTCCGCTTAGATTACGCTTATTTTGCTTAGAGTACGATTATTTTGCTTAGAGTACTCTTATTTTCAAAGCGAACTCATCATTCACTAAGCGATCTCATCGCTTGATAAGCATACTCATCAGTTAATAAGCGATCTCATCACTAGTTAAACATACTCATCACTTACTAAGCGAATTCATCGCTCCATAATAATGAATTTAAAAAAGATGTTTAAGAAAAATTCGTTTAATGGAATCCTTTCATTTCGTTTATAATTCGAATGCAGTATTGAAGACACTTATATTTATCTCGACACAAGTGGAAATCCGAGTTCTCTGAGAGAAGAAAAAGCTGTTTCCATCGGAGTTCGATTTATCGAATACCTATATATCGATTATCGACTCCCCCTTTTCGATGAAATGTTTTCTTTTAGCCCACAAAAGATTTCCAGACCCGCAGTTCTATTCGTTTGATACATATTGACGATTGCCATTTTATATCCTTAATTCCGATTTCGCGTCGATGTTTTCACACGGAGTCAACCTATTTTAAGCGGATAAGGGCGTATACTGAGCGGATTGAACGTAATCAAAGCGTAAACTAAGCAGTGTCAACCTATTCTCGAGTTTGAAAAACTATTTCTCGAGAAATAATTTTTCTAGGAATTCTATGAAACATTTTCCGGACTTTCTCAATAAAAACTCATTTCAGGAATTTCTCGAGCAGTCTCGGGAAATTTTTCTAGAGAAATTCTCGGGAAAAAGTTTCTCTCTATGACAATTTATCAGAAGATATAAAAAAACTCATTTTCATCGAATTTTCCATGATAACTTATTGCTGGGAATTCCTCTTAAAGTACTATTCTTACTAAGCGAAGTCATCATCTGTTTAGCTCTTTACTAAGCAAACTAATGGAGGGAGTCGAGAAAGAAAATAATTCCCAACTACCTATCGTTCCTGAGCGACAATCAACATTGCTGTAATCGTTATCCTGGCATCTTGATTCGCGTTTTCTCTTTATCGGCGCAAATTGCCATTGCGCATTGCTTGTTACAGTACAAACTTGTTCCTACCATTGTTATAATTGTTGTCTTGATCTCTTGATTCAAATTTTGTCTCTACTCACGCAAATAAATACGTGCAATATTAATTTCTAGTCACAATACAAATGCACTGCTATATCAGTGGAACTTCCCCTCGTTAATAATATTTTTCCAGGAATTTCAAAAGACAAAACTTTATCCAGAAAATTCTATACAAATATTTTCTGGAAATTCTAAACGAAAATAATTACGCGAATTCTACATTAATACGGATTCAGTTGCCGCTAACAACTTACAAGATGGTAATGTGAATCTACATCCAATTCACATACGCGTATAAAATATACGTAAAAATATTTCTAGGGCTTCCATGAAACTGTATTTATCTCGGAATTCATCGACAAACAATTATTACCCGAAAAAATATTTCCGAAACGTAAAGTATTCTCTAGGGAATTCAATTAAACCAATTTTCCTGGGCTTTCTCGATGTACTATTTCTTAGAAATGTCTTGACATTCCATTATATCATCTCCAGGGAATTGTTCTAGACAAAATATTTCCCCAAAATTTTTCATATTAATTTTTCTCCATGCAATTCTTCCATATAATTTCCGGGGAATTTCTAAGGATAAAATAATCTCTAAGCAATAATATAAAAAAGAATTCCTGCTCTTCTTCGAGGTAAAATTTCCCAAAAAGTTTTCGAAAGAAAGGAACTCCCAGGAGTTTCACGAAAAAAATTTTCTATTCTAGATTTCTTGAGAAAACATTTCCTATAGGGCTCTCCACATTTAGTTGAAAGTACAGGGGCTTATGGAGCTTCCTTTCCCGTGTATTTCCCCGTAAGGCGCATAGCTCGGTGTTGCCAAATGCAGCAAAAGCTTAATTTGCTGATTAAAAAAATCATTCCTGCTGTAAAAATAAACGATACATCGAATCCTACAATTTATTTATCCATATGTTTTAAAATAAAATTTATAAAAATTGTTTTCTTGTATTTCCGCGTGGAGAGACCATTTTCCGATTTTATCTTTATCACGCTGTTGTGAACGATGTGTTCACACATTCGTCATAAAATTTGTACAGTAAATTTTTCAAGCATTACTTCCCGTAACAGTATTATTTAATTTATATTTTATCTCGTTTTAATGTTTCTATAACACGAATAAGATCATTTGAACCAAAATTTTCGAATTATGCATTCCTAAAAGCGGTCGCCAGCTAAATCTCGTACCGTATGAAATACCTCCATACATGCTGCGTACGAAATTTTAAGAAAAGTATAAAGATATTTTTGGTGAAAAAATGAAGACATTATCTTGATTACAGAGGGATTTATTAATTTTTCAGTTTGTCGTTTTTGCCGCGCGCCAAAGTTCCGCCGTGAATGACTGCTCAGCTCAGCTCAGCTGTTGTAAGCGTGAGGGAAGAAAGCACAAATTCTCGGAAAGTCGGAAAGTTTCCTCATTCTTTATAAGAAAAAGAATTTCCAATAATTCTAGTAACCCTCACTGACGACGTTGTAGCCGATATTTGTTGCTGGTTTATTAATTTTCCGACTTCTGGGATTTTCTCGAAATTTGGCGAACATGGATATCCGCTACGCAAACGCTTACATACATATTAATATAGGCCGTTAAAATTTTTTTTAAGGACATTGAAATATTTTATTAATTCAACCACAGTCAAGTTCTCAGTCGGAAGAAACATCTTTTTATATCGCGCCGATTTCAACAAAATTAGAGTTCGGGTCCTCCTAATGAAAGTCTTCGCAAAATAAAGAGCACAGAAAAACAACGTACAACTTTCTCTTTAAAACTGAGGTATTGCTCTGCTACTGAAGGAATGGCACGCTTATCCCTTCTTAAGATTAACAACCCCGATGCGCAAAGGGTACATAAGTCATAAAACATCTGGGAAACCGTTGAAACTCTTTAATGTTGATGCTCGGAATATAAGGGATGACGGTTTGTATTTAGTTTGCCTTTGGATTTCCAAGAGTATAGAAGCCGTGTGTAGTTATTATAAGAAGTCGAGCAGAGCTGTAGAGTTTCTCTCTAAGTGAGTCGTTTTTAACTTCGTGCGATCACCATGTCCGAAGTGAAGAGAAGGCGAAAACGGGAGAAGTTGAGAAGCCGTGAACGGCAAATAGTATTAAACGTCTTCACCTACCTCCGTAAGTCCCTCAGTGTTTCCGATGCAAGTAAAAAGGCCGCGGAAGCGACTGGATGCTCACAGTCGACAATTTATAGAGTACGGAAAGAAGCATCTCAAGGCGCGTTAGTGACTCCGACAAAAACTAAGAAAATTACACGGCCGTACAAGATTGCGAGATGTGCAATTTACGATGATTTCGTAAGATCAGGAGTGAGAAGAAAAGTGCATAATATGTTTGTTCGAAACGTTCCTCCAACTTTTAAAGCCATATTAAACTCCGTGAATATGGACAATGATTTACCAAATTTTAAACCAACTGCATTGTACCGTCTGCTGTTTACGAAAGAAGGAGCAGGCAGAGCATACTATTCGAGAGGGACGCCATAATACGTTGGCGTCACAATTACTTAAGGCAACTGAAGAAATACCGAAGTGAACAGAGAACAATTGTGTTTACCGACGAAACGTGGATCAATCTTGGTCAAACAGTGAACAAGGTTTGGAGTGATAAAGGAATTAAAACACCACGTGATGCTTTCCTGTCTGGTTTAAGTACGGGACTAAAGGCTCCGACATCCCGAGGAGGTCGTTTCGCAATTATTCACGCCGGAACGGAAAATGGTTTCATTGAAGGAGCATTGCGATTCTTTCTTTGCAAGAAGAATACCATGGACGAGCATGACGAAGTTGATGGAGACTATTATGAGAGCTGGTTTGAAAACTACCTTCTCTCTAGTGTACCCAGAGGCGCGGTAATAGTTTTAGACAATGCATCCTATCACTCTAGAAAATAAGAATATCTTCCAACAACAAGTTGGAAGAAAGACCGCATCAAAGAATGGTTGACTGATAAAAATATAAATTTCGATGACGATTGTTTGAAGAGAGCCTTTTTGTTTTAGTCGATCAAGTTCGAAAAAATATCGAGAAGTTCAGGGTTGACGACGAGCAAAATCAGCGGGATGCATTGTTCTACGACTTCCACCGCACCACTGCGAACTGAACCCCATTGAAATGGTTTGGGCGCAAATTAAGCATTACGTGGGTATGAAGAATGTGACATTTAAAAAGAAAGATGTGGATAGACTTATATTAGAGAGTTTCGGCGCTGTTTCTCCTGAAAATTGGCGAAATCATGTCAAACATGTGATGAAAGTGGAAGAGGAAATGTGGCAGGCAGATAATTTGCAAGATGACATAGAAGAACTGATTCCCAAGGAAAACGGACTTGAAAAAAGTCTGACAGGGCCGGAAATCGAACCCGGGATCTTTCTCTAACCGGGAGGCTGCCTTAACCATCTAGGCTACCCGACCAGAACATTTCAACAAGCCGTTTTGGGGACTTTGTGTGCAAGGGCATTGGGAATTTTTCTGGGTGCACGCCCTTATGTGCAAAGTCACCTTTACCCTTTCCTTATTTGAAGAACTGATTATTCGTCTTACATCGTCATCGTCGTCTCAGTCGACAAGCACATCAGAAGATGCGTCAGAGCCACAGCCCAGCACATCAACTTATATGGAGGGATTTGGATACCTTTCGGATTCTTGAGTGGAAAGGTAAGAAGACTTTTATCTTAGAATTCATTGCAATTTTAAATGGTTATTTGATCATGCCACCGATATAAGACGACATCATTCAGACGGTAAATATCATTATTTAGTCGTCTTAACGATAAGGAAGGACGAGTGAATGTCAATTGAATTTAATGATTTCCACCCGGAAAAAAAAATATTTCATCAAATGACGTAATATCATAATTCAACATTTCATATTAGTAACTTTATGAAAATATATATCAATGCGGATATACTGTAGGTAACAACTTTACTGGTTTTAAATAAAAAAACTTACTACCTATCGCTTGCCAATATTTCGTTATTATCCTATAAAAATAATACTTTAAAGTAATTCACATGGTATTTAGAGCTTTGATCTTCACCGAACTTTAAAAATTGTGCATGCATCCCTTATTTATCGAAAACCTAACTCTAGGAGCTTTTTTATTAGCATATTCATAACACTCATGGTTATGAATTCAAATTCGGCGCGGTGTTTAGGAGGCGGGGCGACGGCGTAATCCTTGTCGCCCCGCCACCGTAGGTTTGGCAACAGCGTTGGCCATTTGAGCAATACTGTCAACTAAATGTGGAGAGGTCTATAGTAATTTCTCTCGAAACATTTTCCAAAACATTATGGAAAAGAATTTTTTCCAAGAAATTTCTCGAAAAAGATTTTCCAAGAAATTTCTCTAAAGTAATTTTCCAAGAAATTTCAGAAAAAAAATTTTTCAAGAAATTTTTCGAAAAGGATTTCTTAAAAATTTCTCGAAAAAAATTTTTCTAGAAATGTTTCGAGAAAAAATTCTCGGGAATTGTTCTGGAGAAAATAAATTATCGGGATTTCACTACCTGACTTAAATTTCTCGAAAAAAAATTTCCTGAGATTTCTCGAGACTAAGATTTCCTAGAAATTAATCAAGAAAAAAAGGTTTCCAGCCGACAAAAAAAAACACATTTGTTATCGTGGAAAACGGTCGACAACTCACCTCTCTTCCTTCTTGTCGTGAGTGGCGATGTTCTGCGGCGGTGGCATCACTGCCTGCAGCTGCTCCTGCTGCGCCGGGGAGCCCGCGTAACCAGGGCCGGCCCCCGGGTACGGGTAATGCGGCAGGGCCGGCTGTGGTCCCGACGGAGGAAGGTTGTACTGCGGGTAGTGGGGGTGGGGATAGGGCGAATAAGGGTTGTTCGGGGGCAGAGGGGGGCCGTATTCACCAGAGTGCACGTACGACGAAGGGTGGGGGCTGATTGCAGAGTAACCTGTGGGGAGGAAGAAGAACTACTGTAAGCATTGCCTTCCATTTGATATCTATTATATATAGACGCTTCTCCAGATATACCCGTATATATACGAGTAAAATGAAGCTTGCATACTGCAAGCAGATCGACAACACTAATTTCATATCGGCATCATATCGGGACGGTCCTCAAAAGAAAAATAAAAGGGATTGAAAATATTCTTAAAATTCGCTGCAATTTAATCGTCAAGCATCGAACCCGGGTGTTCCTGGTGATCCTTACTATGCAGCACAACAGAAGATCACCATCTCTAACTATGTGTGAAAATTCAAGGAGAAATATTGAATGCAACTGCCTCAAACGACGTCCTACTTTTCACATATATTCCTTATGAAAGAAATTTAAATGAGCCCCGGCATCGAACCCAGGAACAGTACGGTCTTATCTAAATTTATTTCAAAACCCTAAGCTTAATATGCATCTTCCATATAAGCAAGAACTTCCTATAATTTTGATAAGTGCATCCAAATAAATAATGTAAACTACCTCAATGTATTTTAAATGGGGGATATATTTACCGCCAGGCTTCGAACCCGGGTCTTTCTGGTAATAGTTTCTATGCAGCACAACAGAAGATTGCCATTTTTAACTATGCGTGAAAATTCAAGCAGAAATTTTGCCTACAACTGCCTCAAACGACGTCCTACTTTTCACGAATGTAAATGGCTCTCTGGATTCGAAACAAGGTTTATCTAGGAAATCTAAAACGTGTTTTTGAAATGGATCTATGATCTCTATCAATTCAAGGTTTATGTTATTGGGAAGGGGTTCAAAATATTTCTTAAAAATCGGATCAGTTACTGATTGTAGAGACGCCTGGTGTCGAACCCAGGACATATTGTAAGCTGTGAATGCACAGTATACACGATAGCGCTGTTCCGTATAATAGAATGCAAATCAGAGCAAAATTAATTCTGAAAATCTCTTTTTTTATTTATAAGAACTTATATTCATCTGCCATGTTAATTAAACGTAATATTCTTTTTCAACCAATAAATACATTCATTAAAAATGTTGTAGCTATCTTATGATCTAACTTTAACATTTATTATCTTTCCCATTTATGATCGTACGAGAGTTAAACAGTCGCCTTCGTCGTTAGGGAATTGTTTATGCCCACAAAATCACACGAATTTTCCGTCTTTTTTGTCCTAATTCTCCCAATTTTGACTGGAATACGATATTCCATTATTTCGTATTTAATTCAACGAAAGAAAAAATGTCTGCGATCGATCAAAACGAACTTTGCGTGCATTTCTTATGAGAGAGACGATTCGAGTCGTCCAGAGTCGAACCAAGGATACTCTGGACGGACTAAACATCAATATATGATACTCAATTGGACCTTTAATCACTCCCATATAATTCATAATCCTATTCTATGAGGGAAAGTGCACAAAATTTATGTTCGAATATAAATCTATCATGCATTTACTACGTGAGTTACTAACAACGGATTAATAATTATATAAGATAACGGTGACTATTTTAATCGGCTTTAATTCCGCCGCAGATTAAGATTCTTATTATGTCTGCAGAAGTGCGAACTGTTGATGGCCCTTCCTTCTCGAGTAGGACACTCTGCTTGAGGGCTCTTGGAATCTCTTAAGGGGTTCGTTCTTTATTTAGCTATCGAAAAACGAATTAAATTATCTCGAAAGTGTATTCTTTATTTAATGAGTGGAAAATGAACATTCGAAGGCATTCAATTGGAACAACATTATCATATCGGATACATAAATATATACTTAATGGTGATTATTAAATAATATACAAGACAGGTCGTCACGAAAGATTTTTTAAAAGAAGTAAATACGTCTAGGTGTTCTCCAATAGGTCACGCTCTTGTAGACAAAGTGTCGTATTCTAGTATTGGCAGTTCTTTTCATATGAGCTTCAACTTTTAAATCGCACGAGTGTCCATTCAAACTTCGTCCAATTAAAGAATAAAACAAAACTCGTTCTTCATATGAAACCTCATTCTCAAAACCCAATCCGTTCCTTTTTCAAAAAAATAAATAAAAACTCTCGATACGGTGGCGCCGTGGCGGCCGTTCCCCCTACTAAAAAGATCGCGAAAACAAAAATGCGTTTCCAAACAATGGCCGGGGATGAACAATCGACCTCCTTTTCATTTCGATAATAAAAAATGCATGAGATTCCGCGAAACAAGTTCGGAAAGTTTTTATTTTTACTTAATGCCCCCGCCGAGAGAACAGGAAGTGCTGCCACCTTTCGGAGTGGAGGTAAAAAAACACGAAAAAAAATTAAAAAGCGTATCGCGAGCGCAATTTTTCCACCTGCGTGTTTCTTTTATTAATAACGGTCCATTCTTTCACTTTCCCCCCAGGGGGAATTCTAATTCACTCGGACTTGGCGAATTACGCCATTCAATTTTTTCTTTCCCCCTTTAGACTTTGTATCGCTCGTGCCCCGCTTTTCACTTGTTATTTTCTGCGACACGATCCGCGAGTTGGCCAAACAGCCCCCAGGTGGCGCAGGAATAGGGTTTTGAAGGAATGGAATGTGTACCTCTTTTGTAGTATTGCCCCTTTGCAAATACTCCATGGATACGGATAACGCTTTTATTTTGTTTTCTGTTGACGACTGACTTCGTTTTAATCAAAAGAATTGAGAATCGGAAGGAATCGATGAGTTTGCAGTCGATAAACAATCGAAATCTCTTAATTAGACGGCTTATCATTTAGTAAGCAGACTTAGCGGTTACCTAGCGGACTAATCAGTTGCTAAGCGAAGTCAACACTATCTTAGCAAACTTATCACTTATTAAACGGACTTAGCAGTTACCTAGCGGACTCATAAGAAGCTAAGCGAATTCATCACTTGCTAAGCGAAGTCATCACTTTCTAAGCAAAGTCATCACTTTTTAAGCGAGGTCATCACATTCTAGGCGGAGTCAACACTTACAAAGCGGAGTCACCACTTACAAAGAGGAGTCATAACTCGTTGAGCAAACTTATCACTAACTAAGGTATGTCCTCACTTATAAAGCAAAGTTATCAGTTAGCAAGCGGACTTAGTACTTACTTAACGGAACAATCACTTGCTAATTGTTCTCATCACTTATATCCCTCTATAATAATGAATAAATAAGATTTTATGAAGCCATGTATTTCTTTTTCCTCATGGTATTCTCCCTTTAATTCCAATTGGCGAAATCATGAATAAACTCGACATTGCTATCGTTTGTACCGAAATCTTACGTATAGATATTTGTTTTTTCTGTGGACCCTTTATTTGCATACTCCGCCCTAATTTGCCAAAGACAAACGCTCTGGGCATTCACTTCCTTTAATTTATTTCTTTTTATTTCATTCCAATAAGAATGTGTAATAATCATCGAGAGTAAAAGAAATACTTTTCCCTGACCTCTAATTAAGAGTATTGCTCACGAAGTAGGGTTAATTTCCGATCTTGAGATGGTGGAGTCAATTCGACAGCAGTGGCTGTGATGGAATCCCTCGGATGGAACTCTCTCTCTTAGCGATAGAAGACTTTGACGGAAGCTTTCTGATATATTCATCACAGTTGATTTCGGGGAGGAGATATTGTGATCCCAGTTATAAACGATCTTCGAGAGGAAACAAAAGAGCGATACATTGAAGTATTTGCCAAGACAGATAGATACTTATGGCTCCCGCGAAGTATTAAAGAAGCTAATAGCTCTCGAGGTTAGATGTTGGTGTTTTACACCCCCCTGCCACTTGCCACTAGCGGATTTCATGGTTTAAATGTAATTGTAAATGTAATAATACATCTTCAACCGTGAATTCCTGAACATACCTTTATTTCGCTCATCGATTTTCATTATTCGATTTACTTACTTTAAGTTTCAACCCGAACTCCAAGAACAAGATACGAAACAACAACAATATCTCTCGTATATTGTTAACTCTCCGCGTATATTAGAGGTCTACGAGGACCGAAAATCTCATTTTCGTTCTCAAGCCCAACCTTAGCCATAACTTTACATAAATCGTTCTGATTTGCAAACAAATAACTGTTTTTACTCCCTCATCATTCCTTCTAATTTAATTCTTCGAAAGAAACAAAGCCTGCAACTGATAGAAGTGAAGTTTAAGTGTATTCCTTATGGGAATCTATCCAAGTGTTCCTTGGTTCGAACCCACCATAATTATTGAATTATATTAAGACGATATGTCCTTCCTTATGTTAGAGAATCCAATTGGGGCAATAGGTGTGGACTCCAATCGAAGACTTCTGCTTTTGTAAATGTACGGAAAATAGATTTTCATTCTCTCAAATTGCAAACTACTGAGCACACGGAGCTCAGAATAAGCGGACGCATCATCTCCTAAGCGATCTCATCACTTACTTAGCATACCTTCTCATCACTTAATAAGCATACTCATCACTTCGTAAGCATACTCATCACTTACTAAGCGAACTCTTCACTTAATAAGCATACTCATAATTTCTGAAGCAGTAGTATCATTTAATAATCATACTCATCGGCTTCTAAGTGCAGTAATCACTAACTAAGCATACTCATCACCTACTAAGCACATTTATCCCTTACTAAGCGAACTCATCATTTTTAAGCAGTATTATCATTTACTAAGCATACTGATCGTGTTCTAAGCACAATTACCATTTGTAAGCATACTCATCACTTAATAAGCGAAGTCATCGTATTCTAAGCAAAGTAATCTAACACAAAATGGACTCCTCATTCACTTAAAGGAATCATCATTTACTTAGCATACTCATCGCTTCTTAAGCACACTCATCACTTACTAAGCATACTCATCATATTCTAAGCGCACTCATCACTCACTAAGCATTGATAATTTCTCAAACCAACTTATGTTACTCGTCATTTTTAAACAAAGCAAAAAATAAGAAGCATTTTCATTCCCAATGCTTTCGATTTCAATGTGTGAAATGAATGCTTATTAGGGATTTTTTCTGGTGAACAGGTGTGCCTTTGGGGACCTCCACAGAGTGTGGTCAAACGCTCAATCGTCCGTGACACGTGGTGACAGGTACGGAGGCAAATTGCACTTCGGAAGGGATGATTATAGGTCACGTGATTCGGAGACACTCCAAAGAGGGAACGTGATTTCGTGTACAATTGAACGAGTTTTGGAGTGCACGCGATCGCCTCTAATCTACTCAAATTCTCAGTACTCGAGTGAATTTTGAGCAATTTTGTCCTTGCTATATAATAGATATATAGATGCTTCTACGGATTCATATATATATGTATTTCTATTATATATAGATGCTTCTATGGATTCATTCATGTATATATATATATATATATATATATATATATATATATATATATATATATATATATATGTCATCATCATTTTGAAGTTCTAATGTCCGGCGGATAATGGATCCATTACGTGCAAGGGCCCGCCGGGAGGGAGTGTGTGAGCGGGTGTTCTCCAGGTATTTACCGGGAGGTACGGTGACGAAGGTGACGGAGGAACTAAGAACGTCGGTATCGTCTTCGAACTGCTCCGTGTTGCGAGTGGTGGTGCACGCGGGCACCAACGACGCCTCGAGATTCGGGTCCGAGGAGATTCTAGGTTCTTTTAAGGACCTGATCGCCGAGGCTTCCCGAGTCGAGAGTGAGTCGGGTGTCCGTGTGTCGCTGTCATTTTGCAGCATAGTTCCGCGGTCGGACCGTGGTTCTGAGGTTTGGAGTCGCGTTGTCGGCCTGAACCAAAGACTGCGGGACTTCTGTAGGAGCAACGGGGTCGGGTTCGTCGATTTGAGGCCGGTTCTTGATTCATGTCGGCTACCTCTTAATCGTTCTGGCGTTCATTATACTGCCCGGGCGGCGGAGCTGGTGGCACGTAGGATTTACGAGGTAAATAGGGTTTTTTTAGGTTAGACTATTATCAGAGCTCGCCACCCCAGGTAGTTTTAGAGTCCAATTCTTCCGGTTTAAATGAGAGCGATATAACGCAGATAGATTTGCGAGAGAAAAATTTAAATCTAAGGGGAAATAATAATATTAAGAAAGTACATTCAGCGGTAGGAATTATAGATAACACCCACGTAAATAGGCAAGTAGAAACGCATGATCTTAGTCCCCGAAATAGATACAGTAGCATAGACAATAAAGAGAAATTCAATTCAAAAATCGTTACGGTTATTCCAAACAGAAATCCAACTTTAAAGCGCGAACTCAGAGATCTAAAAATAATAGTCGTGAATTGCAGAAGCATACGTAATAAGCAGGTGGAATTTCTTAACCTTACAAGGAGCACTTGCGCGGATATCATACTAGGATCTGAGAGTTGGTTAAGCGAAGACATTAATTCAAGCGAGATATTTCCTCCAGATTATGTGATATATCGCAAAGATAGACAGGGTAGAGTAGGCGGTGGAGTTTTTATCGCTGTAAAGAACCATTTGATTAGTCAGCGAGATGAGTTTGTAGAAAATAGCAGGAGCGAAATGATGTGGTGCTCGATTTTAAGACCTAACGGTAGTAAGATTTATGTTTGTTCATTGTATCGTCCTCCCGATGGCGAAATTGATTGTATTTACGATTTATCCGGGTCGTTACAGATAATCGGTGAAAAAGTAAAAGATCCCATCATAGTTGTAGGAGGAGATTTTAACCTACCACATATTAATTGGCGGAATTTAACATGCTCCAACTCTAGTAGAGAGAGAAAAGTTTCTCAAAAATTAATCGATACTTTCTCGTTGCATGCGATAGAACAGGTAAACATGACGAAGACTCGAACGACTCGTGCGGGTGAAGGTAACATCCTAGATTTACTAGCCACCACCCACCCACAATTGATAGCTAATCTCGATATAGTTGACGGTATTTCAGACCATGATGTCATAATGGCGGAGATGAAAGCAGTAGCGGTTAAATCTCTTAAGCCACCGAGGCAAGTATATGTAATTCGCAAAGCTAATTTTTCGGAGTTTAGGTTTTATATTAACGAGTGCAAGGATGATTTTTTCCGCTTCTTGGGTGCAAATACAGTAAATGATAGTTGGATAGAGTTTCTCCGGATAATCAAAGAGGGTTTAATTAAATTTGTTCCTACTAAGAGCGTGCGTGAGCGTAAAGAGCCACGGTGGACGAAACCTAAATTACGAGCATTACATAGGAAGCAAAGAATCATTCACTCGCGATGGAGAAAACTCAAAGCATGCGGAAAGAACCATGAGCTCGAAGAACAAAACTATAGAGAAGTGCGAAAGTTAGTTAAGGAAGAAGCGCGAAAAGAATACCAGGAATATAGATCTCGAACCCTATTAGAATCATTAGGTGGCGATCAGAAAGAATTTTGGTCATACGTGCGTGAGAACCGTGGAGGTCAGTTTTCTGTGCCTAGCCTCATAAGCGCAGAGGGAATTACCGTAAATAAATCAGAAGATAAAGCTAACTTACTTAACAGGCACTACCAGAAATGCTTCACTGTAGACAATGGTCAAGTTAAGGATTTTACCTCGCGCATTGATTCAGAGATGTGTCCCATCGAGATATCGGTTGATGGAATTGGAAAATTATTGCGAGATATTGATAGGAAAAAGGCGCCAGGACCCGAAGGTATTCCCGCTGTTGTAATAAAAACTTTAGCCGATGAAATTGCTCCGCTTCTACAGATTTTCTATCAGAAATCATTGGATGAGGGAACCGTCCCAATGTCGTGGAAAAAAGCTAATGTCACTCCGGTGCCTAAGAAAGGGCGCGCGTCAAAACCAGATGATTATAGGCCTATTTCATTAACTTCAATTTTTTGCAAAATAATGGAGCATATTATAGCGAGCTCTATCATGCGCTTTCTTTCCGAAAAGGGAGCAATCAGTCAGAGCCAGCACGGATTCCGTAAAGGTAGGTCTTGTGAGACCCAGTTAGCGCTTTTTATGAATGACGTATCTAAAGCAGCAGACGGCGGTGTTAGATCAGACGCAGTTTTCCTAGATTTCAGGAAAGCTTTCGACACAGTTTCTCACGAAAAGCTTATCCAAAAGCTGAGTGCCTACGCGATCGACGAAAAAGTTATCAGATGGACCAAATCTTTTCTAGAAAACAGATCTCAGCGAGTTGCGTTAGATGGAGTTTTATCCGAAGAAATAAGTATCTCATCAGGAGTTCCACAGGGAAGTGTTCTTGGTCCAATCTTATTTCTAATTTACATTAACGACCTCGTAGATAACGTAAAGAGTAAGGTTAGATTATTTGCCGATGATACCCTGATATACAGAGAGATTTTGACAGAAAACGATTGTAATGTGCTTCAAGACGACCTGGACGTAATATCAGGATGGTGTAAAGATTGGCAGCTCGATTTAAATATAAATAAATGCGTTGCCATGAGTTTTACGCGCTCCACAAACATAATTCCCACGCAGTACCAAATCTCAGGTCATCCATTAGAGTTAGTTCACGACAACAAATACCTAGGAGTCACGTTTAGCAGTAACTTATCTTTTAAAGAACATATTCGAGATGCGATAGGAAAAGCGAATAGAATGCAAAGATTAACTGGTAGAACGTTGAGAGGATGCTCATCGAGAGTCAAAGAAATAGCTTACTTTTCTCTTATTCGTCCGAGTCTTGAATACTGCTGTGCGGTTTGGGACCCACACGAGGTAGGTTTGGTCTCAGATTTAGAGATGGTCCAGCGTAGAGCAGCCCGATTCGTTTGCGGGGATTTCAGGTTTGATAGCAGCGTTACGGCAATGATAGAGTCCCTCAGTTGGAATTCACTACAGATGAGAAGATCTGAATATCGACGGAAACTTTTCGAAAAGTTCAATCGTTCAGAATTTATAGACGAAGTAAGTGAAATGTTAGTGCCAGTAAAGAGCGAACGCGATCTCCGAGAGGCATCGACGAAGCGTTATAGGGAAGTAATCGCAAGGACGGATAACTACTTTTGGTCGTTTTTTCCCCAAGCTATTAGAGATGCTAATAGGTAGGAATGAATAATGGTGGTGTATTACACCCCCTGCCATACGCCTCTGGCGGCTCGCGGGGTATATATCTAAATCTAAATCTAAATCTAAAATCATCATCAGCCATTTTCAATCCGACTTCGGATGTAGGCCTCCCCAAGTACTTTCCAATTTTCTCTGTCCTGAGCTTCTCGTTGCCACGTTACACCTAAGTACTTGATGATGTCTCTGTTCCACCTGTCCATAGGTCGTCTTCTTGGTCTCTTCACATCTCTTGGTATCCAGTTGAGAACTGCAGAAGTCCAACGGTTGTCGTTTCTTCTTGCAATATGGCCGGCCCACCTCCATTTCAGTGATCTTACCTTATCTATTATGTCTGTAACTCCAGTCATCATTCTCACCCAAGTGTTTCGTTTCCTGTCTCTTCTTGTGATTCCCAGCATGCAGCGCTCCATGCTCCTTTGCGTTATTTGAAGTCTCTGGGTTATTGCAGCATTTAACACCCAAGTTTCACTTCTATAGGTCAAGACAGGTAAAATGGATTGGTTGAAGATCTTCCTCTTCAAAACCATTGGCATTCTTGACTTCAGAATGTGCGAGTTCCTACCAAATGCGCTCCAGCCAAGTTCCATTCTTCTGTTTACTTCATTAATCCTGTTTTTCTCTCCTGTTGTTACAAGCTGTCCCAGGTATGTGTATTCCAAGCAAACATCCAGAGGTTTTCCTTGAAGTTTGACTGGCTCTTGCACTGTAAAAGAATTATACATTACCTTTGTTTTTGTTAGGTTTATCCTGAGTCCTATTTTCTGTCCTGCTGTGTTTAGCTCTTCAAGTCTTGAAGTTAGATCTTCTGCGTTAGCTGCAAAGAGAACTATATCATCTGCAAAACGGAGGTTACTGATGTACTCCCCATTTACTCTTAACCCCTTCTCTTCCCAATCAAGTGTTTTAAAAACTTCTTCTAAAATGGCTGTGAACAAGATGGGAGATAGACCGTCACCTTGTCGAACTCCCTTCTCAATCTTGAATTCATCGGTCTCTTCATGAAGCATTACAGAAGCTGTGGCATTCTCGTAGACACTGCGCAAGATGCGGATGTACTCAGAATCTATCCCTTGATTCTTCAGAGCTTTCAGAGTGGAGGAGGTACTTACCGAGTCGAAGGCCTGTTCATAATCTACAAAGCAAAGGACGAGCGGCATCTCGTATTCATTCGTTCTGTTTATAATTTCCTGTAATGTGTGGATGTGGTCCATAGTGCTGAAGCCTTTCCGGAATCCCGCTTGTTCTCTAGGCTGGGCTGAAGACAGGGTCATCTTAAGACGTTCCGCTATTATCCTCATGAATGTTTTGTAGACAACTGGAAGGAGGCTAATGGGGCGATAGTTCTTCAAATCTTCTTTGCTTCCTTTCTTGTGCAGAAGGGCAATCCTTGCTTGGTTCCATTCCTTGGGAATCATTCCTTGTTTTAGACAATTACTGAATAATTGTGCTAAAACATTAGCAATCTCTGTTCCACCAGCTTTCAGATATTCCGCCAACACTCCATCTGCTCCTCCTGCTTTCCCATTCTTCATCTGCTTAATCGCCACCATTACTTCTTCTGGGAGGATTGAGAGGAGATTTTGTGAGCTTTGGCTTTCCTCTTGGTTCTCCTCTTCGGCATTTCCCATCTTCTTGTATAAGTTGCCAGAGTATTCTGCTACAATCCTCAATATTGCTGGTCTGTTATATGTTGTGGTGCCATCTCCTTTCTGTAAGGCTAAAATCTGTTTCTTACCAATTGCTAGGCGTCTTCTAGCCCTCTTTATGCTCTTGTTATTTTCTATGGCCTCTTGCACAATCTTTTCATTAAAATTCCTCACGTCTTCCTTGATTGCTACTCTGATGGCTTTGCAAAGCTCGGCATATTCGATATTTTCTCTTGGAGTGTTTAAATTCTTCAGTTCCTTTCGTCGTTTCATCATTTTCCGGGTTCTATCACTAAATTTCTTATCCTTAGGTTTTCTTAGCATGCTTGCTACTTCCTCTGCCGCTTTCTTTACAACTTCCATAACTTTGGTTTCGAGTTCTTCCTCCTGAAGTGCTGAGAATCTATTTCTAAGTTCCAGCTGAAACTGTTTCTCGTTATCTGATAGTTTACCAATATTTATCTCCTCCTTATTGCAGGAAAACAACTTCTTTCGTTCCATTTGGGGGTTGATACTGATTCTGCATCTAACAATTCTGTGGTCACTTCCAGTGTTGAAATTATTTAAAACTTCACAGTTAGTTACAGTGTAGAGTCTGTTTATCAATATGTAGTCTATTTCATTTTTTGTTCCATTGGGACCTATCCACGTCCATTTCCTTGTAGGATTTTTCTTAAAGTATGTATTTTTTATATACATATTGGTGCATTCTGCAAACTCTACTATGCGGTGACCTCGCTCATTTCTCTGGCCCAGTCCATATTGTCCTGCGACAGTGTCATCAGTTTCCCGCTGGCCTACACGAGCATTAAAATCTCCCATAATGACTTTATAGTTGTGGGTCTCCTTGTCATGTTCAGTGCCGAGAGTTTGGTAGAAGTTTTCAATTTCCTCTTCGCTGCTTGCCGCTGTTGGTGCGTAGACTTGGGAACCTGTACTGAGTAACGCTCATTGATCTTGAGTATGAGTTTACAAATTCTATCTGATACACCTTCGATTTTCACCACATTATCCTTCCATCTCTTGTTGATCAAAAATCCAACGCCTCCATTCCTTCCATCCTTGGTACCCCTGTAAAAGAAAAAATTTCCTTCCTTCAGAGTAAGTAGCTCCTCTGATTTTCTTCTGACTTCGCTGAGACCGATGATATCCTATTTTATCTTCTCTGCTTCATTGAGTAGTTCCAGAAATCGTTCTTCACTCTTCAAGCTGCGGCAGTTGTAGGTTGTGAATTTCAGGGTAGTAATTCTTTTCTTCATGATGGACCTCTTCAATGCAACCACCCCCTGGACATCCGAATGGGTGGTGCTTTTACGTCCGGATAAATTTCCATTAAAGAAGCTCATCATGAAAATTGTACTTGTATTTGGGGGGGTTAGGACAATAATTCACCAGGCTGTCCTACAGCCGGTTGGTGAATGCCACTTTCATTATTTGGCCGGAGATATTGTTGAAGCCTTCATAGCATGGTTGAACCTGGGCTATGCATCGCCTCCAACCTCCGTTAACACCCCTCCGCCCCGATGAGGCAATGAACTGTGGCGGTGATTAGGAGGGGATATATATATATATATATATGTATATATCTATTATATATAGATGCTTCTCCGGATTCATTCATGTATCCATATATATATATATACGAGTAAAATGTAGCTTGCATACTGCAAGCAGATCGGCAATACTAATTTCATATCGGCATCATATCGGGACTGTCCACAAAAGAAAAAAATCTGATGTGGCCAGCACATGACTTTCTCCATATATAAGATGTAAATATTTATCTACGACAGTAATTTCGAACTCTATATTCCATTTAAACTTGGAAGATGAGTGATTAATATATATATATATATTATCTTTGACGACACAAACATTATAGATATTGTTCTTCGGGACATGATCGATGAAAAACGATGAAATTGGCCTTTCGCCCATAGAGCCTAGAGCGCGCACAAAGTACATAATCAGCAACTTCCGGTTTATCAGTATCTCATGAATAACTCCTAAACAATCAGTGATAAAAAAATACGCTTCAATCAAAAATTATAGTAAATTACATTTCCTAAAACTTTTATTTGTAATAGTATATACGTAAATATCATATTTATGGAGATATTTTGAAAACCGGAAATGAGCTTTGAAGAATGAAACTCAACTTTCGGTGAACCGATATACTCCAAAAACTAATCAACTCTAAATACATAAAGCAAAATACTATATATGAAATATGGTGTTGATACAACAAATACTTTTCATGTTAGAGCGCCCACAAAGTACATAACAGCTACTTCCGGTTTATCGGTATTTCACGAATAACTCCTAATCAACCGGTGATACAAAAATATGTTAAATACAAAAGTTATAGAAAAATACATTTTCTAAAACTTTTATAATAAATACAACATACGTATATATCATATTTATGGAGATATATTGAAAACCGGAAATGAGCTTTGATGAATGAAGCTCGACTTCCGGTCAACCGATTTACTTCAAAACCTAATCAACTCTGACAGCATACACCACAATACTATATATGAAGTCTGGTATTGATACGACCAATAGTTTTCACGTTAAAGCGCCCACTAACACACACACACATACAGACACACACACACACACACACACACACACACACACACACACACACACACACACACACACACACACACACATACACACATACACACAGACATCATTCCGAAAATGGTTAAAACGTGTTCTAGGGACCCCAAAACATGTATTTCCGTTGAAATCTCGAAGTAGAATTTTTTCATGAAAACAATACTTTCTCTATACTTCGTATATGGAGAAAGTAAAAAAGGATTGAATTTTTCTAAAATTCGCTGAAGTTTCATCGTCTGGCATCAAACCTGGGTCTTACTGGTAAACCTACTATGCAGCACAACAGAAGATCACCATCTCTTACAATGTGTGAAAATTCAAGCAGAAATATTGGCTGCAACTGCATGAAACGACGTCCTACTTTTCACGAATGTAGATGGCTCTCTGGATTCGAACCAAGGACTATTTAGGAAATCTAAAACATGATTTTGAAATGTATCTTTGTTCTCTATCTATCTGCCTAATTTCATGTTTAAATATTATTGGGAAGGGGTTTAAATTAATTCTTAAATATAGGATAATTTACTGATTGTAGAGACGCCTGGTGTCGAACCCAGGAAATATTGTTAGCTGTGAATGCATAGTATGATTTATTAGGACTTAATCTTCTTTCATACAAAGTTTGAAGTCGATATCATGCCGGAAAGTACCTAAAACCCTTTTCTGTTATCTCCATAAGAAATGCATTGAGGAATGTAAATGGCTCTCTGGGATCGAACCAAGGACTATCAGCGAATTTAAAAAATTTGATTATTAAATATATTTATGATATCTAAACCCATGCCGAATTTCAAGTTTCCATGCCATCGGGAAGGGGTCCAGAAAAAATCTTAAAAATCGCCACAATGTATTTTAAACGGCCGATTTTTGCATCGACCTAGCATCGAACCCAGGATATTTTCAGTAAAACTAATTTATGTTTTCGATAGACCATGACCATATATATCGGTTCCTTGAGTTTAAAGTCCCTACCTATCCGGGAAGTATTTTTTAAAAATTCCCAAAAATCAAAGTAATGCATTTAAACGGGAAAAATCGGGACTTTGGGGCCCTCTGGAATCGAACCCATGACACTGAGGTACAAAATCGCGATTTTTCTGGTGGTTACACGTTATGGCCAATATGTCGTAAAAATTTCAAATCAATGACGCTTGTGGTTTGGCCTGTGAGTTTGTATCCTCTCTATATATATATATATACGAGTAAAATGTTGCTTGCATACTGCAAGCAGATCGACAACACTATTTTCATGTCGGCATCATATCCGGACGGCCATCAAAAGAAAAAAAAAGATTGAAATTTTTCTTAAAATTTGCCTAAATTCCATCGTCCGGCATCGAACCCGGGTCTTTACTGTGAACTTACTATGCAGCACAATAGACCATCACCATCTCTAACGATGTGTGAAAATTCAAGCAGAAATATGGGCTACAACTGCCTCAAAAGACGTTCTAATTTTTACGAATTTAAATGGCTCTCTGGATTCGAACCAAGGACGATCTTGGAAATCTAAAAAATGTTTCTGAAAGTTATTTATGATCTCTATCTATATGCCGAATTTAAAGTTTCTATATTATTGGAAAAGGTTTCAAAATAATTCCTAAAAATCGGATTAACTTCTGATTGCAGAGACACCTGGTGTCGAACCCAGGACTCTTTGATAGCTGTGAATGCACTGTTTGATTTGTATGGACTTCATCTTTGTACATGCAAAGTTTGAAGTTGATATCGCGCCGGGAAGTACCTAAAATTTGTTTCCGTTATCTCCGTAAGAAAAGCATTGGGAAGTGCAAATGGTCCTCTGGGATCGAACCAAGGACCATAAGCTAATATGTAAAATTCGATTATGAAAAAAATTCATGATATCTATCGACTTGCCGAGTTTCAATAATCCATGTTATCGGGAAAGGATAAAAAAAAAATCTTAAAAATCGCCGCAATGCATTTTAAACGGCCGATTTTTGCCCCGGCCTAGCATCGAACCAAGGACAATATTCGAAGATGTCTTTCCGATTTTCGTTGGCTATGCACGGCATTTAGCGGTCCCTAGAGTTTCAACTCTCTGCTTTTCCGGGAAGTGCCTCAAAAAAATTTTCGAAAATCCCCGCCATGTAATCTTATGAGGAAAATCGCGACTTTGGGGCCCTCTGGAATCGAACCCATGACACTGAGGTTCAAAAACGCAATTTTTCTGGAGGTTATACGTTATGGCCAATACGTGGTAAAAATTTCAAGCCATTGACGCTAGTGGTTTGGCCTGTGACTTTGTATCCTCTCTATATATATATATATATATATGAATATATGATATATGAATGAATCCGGAGAAGCATCTATATATAATAGATATATATGGATACATGAATGAATCCGGAGAAGCATCTATATATAATAGATATTCATATATATATACGAGTAAAATGTAGCTTGCATACTGCAAGCAGATCGACAACACTAATTTCATAACGGCATTATATCGGGACGGTCCCGGAAAGGAAAAAAAGTATTCAAAATATACTTAAAATTCGCTTCAATTTAATCGTCTGGCATCGAACCCGGGTCTTTTTGGTGAAATTACTATGGAGCACATTAGAAGATCATCTTCTCTAAATACGTGTGAAAATTCAAGCAGAAATATTGCCTGCAACTGCCTCAAAAGACGCTCTAATGTTCACGAATGTAAATGGCTCTCGGGACTCGAACCAAGGACGATCTTGGAAATTTAAAAAATGTTTCTGAAATTTATTAATGATCTCAATCCATATGCCAAATTTCAAGTTTCTATATTATTGGGAAAGGTTTCAAAATAATTCCTAAAAATCGGATCAACTTCTGATTGCAGAGACACCTGGTGTCAAACCCAGGACACATTGATAGCTATGAATGCATAGTTTGATTTGCTAAGACTGGTTCTTCTATCACGCTAAGTTTTAAGTCGATAGCATGCCGGGAAGTACCTAAAATTTGTTTCCGTTATCTCCATAAGAAATGCATTGAGAAATGTAAATGGCGCCCTGGGATCGAACCAAGGACCATCAGCGAATATGTTAAATTTGATTATGAAATATATTTATAATCTCCAACTCCATTCCGAATTTCAAGTTTCCATGCCATCGGGAAGGGGTCCAAAAAAAATCTTAAAAATCGCCACAATACATTTTAAACGGCCGATTTTTGCCTCGACCTAGCATCGAACCCAGGATATTTTCCGTAAAACTCATTTCTTCTTTCGATAGATCATGACAATATATAAAGGCTCCTTGAGTTTCGAGTCTCTACCTATACGGGAAGTATTTTTTAAAAATTCCGGAAAATCAAAGCAATGCATTTAAACGGGAAAAATCGGGACTTTGGGGCCCTCTGGAATCGAACCCATGACACTGAGGATCAAAGTCGCTTTTTTCCTGGGAGTTTCTCGTTATGGCCAATATGTCATAAAAGTTTAAGATCAATGACGCTTGTAGTTTAGGCTGTGAATTTGTATCCTATCTATCTATATAGGTATACGAGTAAAATGTTGCTTGCATACTGCAAGCAGATCGACAACACTATTTTTATGTCGGCATCATATCGGGACGGCCATCAAAAGAAAAAAATGGATTGAAATTTTTCTTAAAATTCGCTGAAATTCCATCGTCTGGCATCGAACCCTGGCCTTTACTGTGAAATTACTATGCAGCACAATAGAACATCACCATCTCTAACTATGTGTGAAAATTCAATCAGAAATATGGGCTACAACTGCCTCAAAAGACGTTCTAATTTTCTCGAATTTAAATGGCTCTCTGGATTTGAACCAAGGACGATTTTGGAAATCTAAAAAATGTTTCTGAAAGTTATTTATGGACTTTATCTATATGCCGAATTTGAAGTTTCTAGATTATTGACAAAGGTTTCAAAATAATTCCTAAAAATAGGATCAACTTCTGATTGCAGAGACACCTGGTGTCGAACCCAGGAAACATTGATAGCTGTGAATGCACTGTTTGATTTGTATGGACTTGATCTTTCTATATGCAAAGTTTGAAGTCGATATCGTGCCGGAAAGTACCTAAAATTTGTTTCCGTTATCTCCGTAAGAAATGCATAGAGGAATTTAAATGTGCCTCTGGGATCGAACCAAGGACCATCAGCGAATATGTAAAATTTGATTATGATATATTTTTATGGTATCTAACCTCATACCGAATATCAAGTTTCTATGCCATCGGAAAAGGGTCCAAAAAAAATCTTAAAAATCGCCACAATACATTTTAAACGGCCGATTTTTGCCTCGACCTAGCATCGAACCCAGGATATTTTCCGTAATACTCATTTATGTTTTCGATAGATCATGACCATATATAAAGGCTCCAAGATTTTCGATTCTCTACCTATCCCGGAAGTATTTTTTAAAAATTCCCGAAAATCAAAGCAATGCATTTAAACGGGAAAAATCGAGACTTTGGGGCCCTCTGGAATCGAACCCATGACACTGAGGTGCATAATCGCAATTTTTCTGGCGGTTATACTCTATGGCCAATATGTCGTAAAAATTTCAAGTCAATGACCCTTGTGGTTTGGCCTGTGAGTTTGTATCCTCTCTATATCTATTATATATAGATGCTTCTCCGGATTCATTCATATATCATACGAGTAAAATGTTGCTTGCATACTGCAAGCAGATCGACAACACTATTTTCATGTTGGCATCATATCGGGACGGCCATCAAAAGAAAAAAATGGATTGAAATTTTTCTTAAAATTCCCTGAAATTCCATCGTCTGGCATCGAACCCGGGTCTTTCTGGTGATACTCACTAAGCAGCACAATAGAAGATCACCATCTCTAACTATGTGTGAAAATTCAAGTAGAAGTATGGGCTACAACTGCCTCAAAAGACGCTCTAATTTTCACGAATTTGAATGGCTCTCTGGATTCGAACCAAGGACGATCTTGGAAATCTAAAATATGTTTCAGAAATTTATTTATGATCTCTATCTATATGCCGAATTTCAAGTTTCTATATTATTGGAAAAGGTTTCAAAATAATTCCTAAAAATCGGATCAACTTCTGATTGCAGAGACACCTGGTGTCAAACCCAGGAAACATTGATAGCTGTGAATGCACTGTTTGATTTGTATGGACTTAATCTTTTTATATGCAAAGTTTGAAGTCGATATCGTGCCGGGAAGTACCTAAAATTTGTTTCCGTTATCTCCGTAAGAAATGCATAGAGGAATTTTAATGTCCCTCTGGGATCGAACCAAGGACCATCAGCGAACATGTAAAATTTGATTTTGAAATATATCCATAATATCTATCCACGTGCCGAGTTTCAAGTATCCATGCCATCGGGAAGGGGTCCAAAAAAAATCTTTAAAATCGCCACAATGCATTTTAAACGGCCGATTTTTGCATCGACCTATCATCGAACCCAGGATATTTTCCGTAAAACCCATTTATGTTTTCGATAGATCATGTTTATATATATAGGCTCCTTGAGTGTTGATTCTCTACCTATCCGGGAAGTATTTTTTTTTAATTCCCGAAAATCAAAGCAATGCATTTAAACGGAAAAAATCGGGACTTTGGGGCCCTCTGGAACCGAACCTATGACACTGAGGTTCAAAATCGCAATTTTTCTGGGGGTTTCTCGTTATGGCCAATATGTCATAAAAATTGCAAGTCAATCACGCTTTTGGTTTAGCCTGTGAATTTGTATCCTATCTATATACCTATATAGCTATATATATGAATGAATCCGGAGAAGCATCTATATATACGAGTAAAATGTAGCTTGCATACTGCAAGCAGATCGGCAATACTAATTTCATATCGGCATCATATCGGGAATATCCTCAAAAGAAAAAAAAAGGATTGAAATGTTTCTTAAAATTCGCTGAAATTTCATCGTCTGGCATCGAACCCGGATCTTACTTATGACCTTACTATGTAACACAATAGAAGATCACCATCTCTAACTATGTGTGAAAATTCAAGCAGAAATATTGGCTACAACTGCCTCAAAAGACGCTCTAATGTTCACGAATGTGAATGGCTCTCGGGACTCGAACCAAGGACGATCATGGAAATTTAAAAAATTTTTCTGAAAGTTATTAATGATCTCAATCTATATGTTAAATTTCAAGTATCTATATTATTGGGAAAGGTTTAAAAATAATTCCTAAAAGTCGGATCGACTTCTGATTGCAGAGACACCTGGTGTCGAACCCAGGACACATTGATAGCTATCAATACATATTTTGATTTGTTAAGAACGTTTCTTCTATCACGCTAAGTTTTAAGTCGATAGCATGCCGGGAAGTACCTAAAATTTGTTTCCGTTATCTCCGTAAGAATTGCATTGAGGAATTTAAATGTCCCTCTGGGATCGAACCAAGGACCATCAGCGAATATGTAAAATTTGATTATGATATTTTTTTCTGGTGTCTAACCTCATACCGAATTTCAAGTTTCCATGCCATTGGAAAGGGGTCCAAAAAAAATCTTAAAAATCGCCACAATGCATTTTAAACGGCAGATTTTTGCATCGACCTAGCATCGAACCCAGGTTATTTTCCGTAGAACTCATTTATGTTTTCGATAGATCATGACCATATATAAAGGCTCCTTGAATTTTGATTCTCTACCTATCCGGGAAGTATTTTTTAAAAATTCCCGAAAATCACGGCAATGCATTTAAACGGGAAAAATCGGGACTTTGGGGCCCTCTGGAATCGAACCTATGACACTGAGGATCAAAGTCGCTTTTTTCCTGGTGGTTTCACGTTATGGCCAATACGTCATAAAAATTTCAAGGCAATGACACTTTTAGTTTAGCCTGTGAATTAGTATCCTATCTATATAGCTATATAGCTATATAGCTATATGGCTATATATATGAATGAATCCGGAGAAGCATCTATATATAATAGATATCATATCTATTATATATAGATGCTTCTCCGGATTCATTCATATATATACCTATATAGATAGATAGATAGATAGGATACAAATTCACAGGCTAAACTACAAGGGTCATTGCCTTAAAATTTTTATGACGTATTGGCCATAACGTGAAACCCCCAGGAAAAAAGAGACTTTGATCCTGAGTGTCATAGGTTCGATTCCAGAGGGCCCCAAAGTCCCGATTTTTCCCGTTTGAATGCATTGCCGTGATTTTCGGGAATTAAAAAAATATACTTTCCGGATAGGTAGAGAAGTAAAACTCAAGGTGCCTATATTTATGGTCTTGGACTTTCGAAAACATCAATGACTTTTACAAAAGTTATCCTGGGTTCGATGCTAGGACGATGCAAAGATCTGCCCTTTAAAATACATGGGAGCTGTTTTTCATTATTTTTTTAGATGCACTTATCGAAATGATAGGATGTTCGTGCTTGGCTGGAAGATGTATGGTATGAATAAGTTTTAGAAAAAATTTTCATAAGACCGTACTGTTCCTGGGTTCGAAGCCAGAGCACAATAACGTTTCTCTCATAAGGAATATAAAGGAAAAGTAGGACGTCATTTGAGGCAGTTGTAACCAATATTTCTGCTTGAATTTTCATACGCGGTTAGAGATGGTGTTTTTCTTTTGTGCTGCATAGAAAGTATTGCCTGAAAGACCCGGGTTCGATGCCGGGCGGTAAAATATCACCCATATATAATACTATGGGGTATCTTTTCATAATTTTTTTATGCATTTATCGATATGTTAGGGAGCTCTTGCTTAGATGGAAGATGTATATTAACACTTTGTTTAAGAAAAAAAATAGATAAGACCATGCTGTTCCTGGGTTCGATGCCAGAGCACATTATAATTTCTCAAATAAGGAGTGTATGTGAATAGTAGGACGTCGTTTGAGGTAGTTGCACCTAATAGTTTTGCTTGAATTTTCACACATAGTTTGATATGGTAATTTTCTATTTTGCTGCATAGTAAGTACACCAGGAAGACCGGGGTTCGCTGCCAGGTGATTAAATTGCAGCGAATTCTACGAATATTTTGAATTTTTTTTTTCTTTTGATGTCCGTCCCGATATGATGCCGATATGAAATTAGTGTTGTCGATCTGCTTGCAGTATGCAAGCTACATTTTACTCGTATATATATATATATATATATATAGAGAGGATACAAAGTCACAGGCCAAACCACTAGCGTCAATGGCTTGAAATTTTTACGACATATTGGCCATAACGTATAACCTCCAGAAAAATTGCGATTTTGAACCTCAGTGTCATGGGTTCGATTCCAGAGGGCCCCAAAGTCCCGATTTTTCCCGTTTAAATGCATTGCTTAGATTTTCGGGAATTTTTAAAAAATACTTCCCGGATAGGTAGAGAATCGAAACTCTAGGAGCATTTATATATGGTCATGATCTATCGAAAACATAAATGAGTTTTACGGAAAATATCCTGGGTTCGATGCTAGGTCGAGGCAAAAATCGGCCGTTTAAAATGTATTGTGGCGATTTTTAAGATTTTTTTTGGATCCTTTCCCGATAACATGGATACTTGAAACTCGGCACGTCGATAGATATCATGAATTTATTTCATAATCGAATTTTACACATTAGCTTATGGTCCTTGGTTCGATCCCAGGGCGCCATTTACATTTCTCAATGCATTTCTTATGGAGATAACGGAAACAAATTTTAGGTTCTTCCCGGCATGCTATCGACTTAAAGCTTAGCGTGATAGAAGAACCAGTCTTAACAAATCAAACTATGCATTCATAGCTATCAATGTGTCCTGGGTTCGACACCAGGTGTCTCTGCAATCAGAAGTTGATCCGATTTTTAGGAATTATTTTGAAACCTTTCCCAATAATATAGAAACTTGAAATTTGGCATATGGATTGAGATCATTAATAACTTTCAGAAACATTTTTTAAATTTCCACGATCGTCCTTGGTTCGAGTCCCGAGAGCCATTTACATTCGTGAACATTAGAGCGTCTTTTGAGGCAGCTGCGCCCAATATTTTTGCTTTAATTTTCACACATAATTAGAGATGGAGAAATTCTATTGTGCTGCATAGTGTGTATCACCAAAAAGACCCGGGTTCAATGCCGGACGAATAACTTGCAGCGAGTTTAAAGAATATTTTCAATCCCCTATTTTTTCTTTTGAGGACCGTCCCGATATGATGCCGAGATGAAATTAGTGTTGTCGATCTGCTTGCAGTATGCAAGCTACATTTTACTCGTATATATATATATATATATGAATATATATATGGATACATGAATGAATCCGGAGAAGCATCTATATATAATAGATATAGAGAGGATACAAACTCACAGCCTAAACCACAAGAGTGATTGAGGTGAAATTTTTACGGAGTATTGGCCATAACGTGTAACCACCAGAAAAATTGCGATTAGGATCCTCAGTGTCATGGGTTCGATTCCAGAGGGCCCTAAAGTCCCGCTTTTTCCCGTTTAAATGCATTGCTTTGATTTTCGGGAATTTTTAAAAAATACTTGCCGGATAGGTAGGGACTTATACCTCAAGGAGCCGATATATATGGTCATGATCTATCGAAAACATAAATGAGTTTTACGGAAAATAACCTGCGTTCGATGCTAGGTCGATGCAAATATCTGCCGTTTAAAAATCATTGTGGCGATTTTTAAGATTTTTTTTTGACCCTTTCCCGATGGCATGGAAACTTGAAATTCGGTATGACGTTAGATATCATAAATATATTTCATAATCGATTTTTATGCTTTCCCTGATGTTCCTTGGTTCGATCCCAGAGGGCCATTTACATACCTCAATGCATTTCTTATGGAGATAACGGAAACAAGTTTAAGGTACTTCCCGGCATGCTATCGACTTAAAACTTTGCATGATAGAAGATCCAGTCTTAACAAATCTAACTATGCATTCATAGCTATCAATGTGTCCTGGGTTCGACACCAGGTGTCTCTGCAATCAGAAGTTGATCCGATTTTTAGGAATTATTTTGAAACCTTTCCCAATAGTGTAGAAACTTGAAATGTGGCATATGGATTGAGATCAATAATAATTTTCAGAAAATTTTTTTAAGTTTCCAAGATCGTCCTTGGTTCGAGTCCCGAGAGCCATTTACATTCGTGAACATTAGAGCGTCTTTTGAGGCAGTTGTAGCCAATATTTCTGCTTGAATTTTCACACATAGTTAGAGATGGTGATCTTCTATTGTGTTTCATAGTAGGTTTTCAGTAAGACCCGGGTTCGATTCCAGACGATGAAATTTCAGCGAATTTTAAGAAAAAATTAAATTCTTTTTTTTTTTTCTTAAGAGGACCATCCCGATATGATGCCGATATGAAATTAGAATTGCCGATCTGCTTGCAGTATGCAAGCAACATTTTACTCGTATATATATATATATCTATTATATATAGACGCTTCTCCGGATATACCTATATATATATACATTCATAGGGGATCAAAATTATAACTATGTTCCATAAGTGCCACCGACTTGAAATTTTTACGACGTTATGGCCATGACGTGTAACCTCCAGGAAAAAGCCGACTTTGAACCTCGGTGTCATGGGTTCGATTCCAGAAGGCCCCAAAGTCGCGATTTTCCCCATAAGATTACATGGTGGGGATTTTCGAAAATTTTTTTGAGGCACTTCCCGGAAAAGGAAAGTGTTGAAATTCGAGGGATCGCTAGATGCCGTGTATATCTAAAGGAAACCACAAAGACATCTACAATTATTATCCTTGGTTCGATGCTAGGCTAGGGCAAATATTCTCCCATTTAATTTACATAGCGATCCTTAAGATTTTTTTTAATTACTTACAGATGACTTGGAAACTTGAAACTTGGCACGTGGATATATATCATAAATATATTTTATAATAAAATTTTAGAACTCGCTGGTGGTCCTTGGTTCGATCCCAGAGGGCCATTTGCACTTCTCAATACATTTCTTACGGAGATAACGGAAACAAAATTTAGGTACTTCCCGGCATTCTATCGACTTCAAACTTTGCATGATAAAAAAGCAAGTCTTTATAAATCAAACTGTGCATTCACAGCTTACAATATGTCCTGGGTTCGACACCAGGTGTCTCTGCAATCAGAAGTTGATCCTACATTTAGGAATTATTTTGAAACCTTTTCCAATAATATAGAAACTTGAAATTCTGCATATAGATAGAGATCATAAATAACTTTCAGAAACATCTTTTAGATTTCCAAGATCGTCCTTGGTTCGAGTCCCGAAAGCCATTTACAATCGTGAAAATTAGAACATCTTTTGAGGCAGTTGTAGCCAATATTTCCGTTCGAATTTTCACACATAGTTAGAGATGGTGATCTTCTATTGTGCTGCACAGTAAGTTCACCAGTAAGACCCAGGTTCGATGCCAGACGATGAAATTTCAGCGAATTTTAAGAAAAATTTCAATCTTTTTTTTCTTTTGAGGACCGTCCCGATATAATGCCGATATGAATTTAGTGTTGTCGATCTGCTTGCAGTATGCAAGCAACATTTTACTCGTATATATATATATATATAGATATATATATATATAAATATAAATATATATCTATTATATATAGACGCTTCTCCGGATATACCTATATATATATAGGGGATCAAAATTCTAACCATGTTCCACAAGATCCACTGCCTTGAAATTTTTAGGACACATTGGCCATTACGTGTAACCTCCAGGAAAAAGCCGACTTTGAACCTTGGTGTCATGGGTTCGATTCCAGAAGGCACCAAAGTCGCGATTTTCCCCATAAGATTACATGGCGGGGATTTTCGAAAATTTTTTTGAGGCACTTCCCGGAAAAGCAGAGAGTTGAAACTTGAGGAACCGCTAGATGCCGTGCATAGCCAACGAAAATCGGAAAGACATCTTCGAATATTGTCCTTGGTTCGATGCTAGGCTGGGGCAAAAATCGGCCGTTTAAAATGCATTGCGGCGATTTTGAAGATTTTTTTTGGATCCTTACCCGATAACAAACATACTTGAAACTCAGCACGCCGATAGATATCATGAATATATTTCATAATCAAATTTTACATATTAGCTTATGGTCCTTGGTTCGATCCCAGAGGTTTGCACTTCTCAATGCATTTCTTACGGAGATAACGGAAACAAAATTTATGTACTTCCCGGCATGCTATTGACTTCAAACTTTGTATGATAGAAAAGCAAGTCTTTACAAATCTAACTTTGCATTCACAGCTTACAATATTTCCTGGATTCGACACCAGGTGTCTCTGCAATCAGAAGTTGATCCGATTTTTAGGAATTATTTTGAAACCTTTCCCAATAATATAGAAATTTGAAATTCGGCATATAGAAAGAGATCATAAATTATTTTCAGAAAAATATTTTAGATTTCCAAGATCGTCCTTGGTTCGAATCCAGAGAGCAATTTAATTCATGAAAAGTAGAACGTAGTTTGAGGCAGTTTCAGCCAATATTTCTGCTTCAATTTTCACACATAGTTAGTGATATTGATCTTCTGTTGTGCTGTATAATAAGTTAACCAGGAAGTCCCGAGTTCGATGCCAGACGATTAAATTGCAGCGAATTTTAAGATTATTTTCAATTTTGTTTTTTCTATTTAGGACCGTCCCGAAAGGATGCCGACATGAAATTGGTGTTAAAATGAAATCAGTGTTGACGATCTGCTTGCAGTATGCAAGCAACATTTTACTCGTATATATATCTATTATATATAGATGCTTCTCCGGATTCATTCATATATATACCTATATAGATAGATAGGATACAAATTCACAGCCTAAACTACAAGCGTCATTGATCTGAAATTTTTATGACATATTGGCCATAACGTGAAACCCCCAGGAAAAAAGAGACTTTGATCCTCAGTGTCATAGGTTCGATTCCAGAGGGCCCCAAAGTCCCGATTTTTCCCGTTTGAATGCATTGCCGTGATTTTCGGGAATTAAAAAAAAATACTTTCCGGATAGGTAGAGAAGTAAAACTCAAGGTGCCTATATTTATGGTCTTGGGCTTTCGAAAACATCACTGACTTTTACAAAAGTTATCCTGGGTTCGATGCTAGGACGATGCAAAGATCTGCCCTTTAAAATACATGGGAGCCGTTTTTCATTATTTTTTTAGATGCACTAATCGAAATGATAGGATGTTCGTGCTTGGCTGGAAGATGTATGGTACGAATAAGTTTTAGAAAAAAATTTTCATAAGACCGTACTGTTCCTGGGTTCGAAGCCAGAGCACAATAACGTTTCTCTCATAAGGAATATAAAGGAAAAGTAGGACGTCATTTGAGGCAGTTGTAACCAATATTTCTGCTTGAATTTGCATACGCGGTTAGAGATGGTGTTTTTCTTTTGTGCTGCATAGAAAGTATTGCCTGAAAGACCCGGGTTCGATGCCGGGCGGTAAAAATATCACCCATATATAATACTATGGGGTATCTTTTCATAATTTTTTTATGCATTTATCGATATGTAAGGGAGCTCTTGCTTAGATGGAAGATGTATATTAACACTTTGTTTAAGAAAAAAAATAGATAAGACCATGCTGTTCCTGGGTTCGATGCCAGAGCACATTATAATTTCTCAAATAAGGAGTGTATGTGAATAGTAGGACGTCGTTTGAGGTAGTTGCACCTAATAGTTTTGCTTGAATTTTCACACATAGTTTGATATGGTAATTTTCTATTTTGCTGCATAGTAAGTACACCAGGAAGACCGGGGTTCGCTGCCAGGTGATTAAATTGCAGCGAATTCTACGAATGTTTTGAATTTTTTTTTTCTTTTGATGTCCGTCCCTATATGATGCCGATATGAAATTAGTGTTGTCGATCTGCTTGCAGTATGCAAGCTACATTTTACTCGTATATATATATATATATATATATATATATATATATATATATATATATATATCCCCTCCTCATCACCGCCACAGTTCATTGCCTCATCGGGGCGGAGGGGTGTTAACGAAGGTTGGAGGTGATGCATAGCCCAGGTTCAACCATGCTAAGAAGGCTTCAACAATATCTCCGGCCAAATAATGAAAGTGGCATTCACCAACTGGCAGTAGGACAGCCTGGTGAATTATTGTCCTAACCCCCCCAAATACAAGTACAATTTTCATGATGAGCTTCTTTAATGGAAATTTATCCGGACGTAAAAGCACTACCCATTTGGATGTCCGGGAGGTGGTGGCATTGAAGAGGTCCATCATGAAGAAAAGAATTACTACCCTGCAATTCACAACCTACAACTGCCGCAGCTTGAAGAGTGAAGAACGACTGCTGGAACTACTCAATGAAGCAGAGAAGATAAAATGGGATATCATCGGTCTCAGCGAAATCAGAAGAAAATCAGAGGAGCTACTTACACTGAAGGAAGGACACTTATTCTTTTACAGGGGTACCAAGGATGGAAGAAATGGAGGCGTTGGATTTTTGATCAATAAGAGATGGAAGGATAATGTGGTCAAAATCGAAGGTGTATCAGATAGAATTTGTAAACTCATACTGAAGATCAATGAGCGTTACTCAGTACAGGTCATCCAAGTCTACGCACCAACAGCGGCAAGCAGCGAAGAGGAAATTGAAAACTTCTACCAAACTCTCGGCACTGAACATGACAAGGAGGCCCACTACTATAAAGTCATTATGGGAGATTTTAATGCTCGTGTAGGGCAGCGGGAAACTGATGACACTGTCGCAGGACAATATGGACTGGGCCAGAGAAATGAGCGAGGTCACTGCTTAGTAGAGTTTGCAGAATGCACCAATATGTATATAACAAATACATACTTTAAGAAAAATCCTACAAGGAAATGGACGTGGAGAGGTCCCAATGGAACAAAAAATGAAATAGACTACATATTGGTAAACAGACTCTACACTGTAACTAACTGTGAAGTTTTGAATAATTTCAACACTGGAAGTGACCACAGAATTGTTAGATGCAGAATCAATATTAACCCCCGAATGGAACGAAAGAAGTTGGTTTCTTGCAAGAAGGAGGAGATAAATATTGATAAACTATCAAATAACGAGAAAAAGTTTCAGCTGAAACTTAGAAATAGATTCTCAGCACTTCAGGAGGAAGAACTCGAAACCAAAGTTATGGAAATTGTAAAGAAAGCGGCAGAAGAAGTAGCAAGCATGCCAAGAAAACCTAAGGATAAGAAATTTAGTGATAGAATCCGGAAAATGATGAAACGACGGAAGGAACTGAAGAATTTAAACACTCCAAGAGATAATATCGAATATGCCGAGCTTTGCAAAGCCATCAGAGTAGCAATCAAGGAAGACGTGAGGAATTTTAATGAAAAGATTGTGCAAGAGGCCATAGAAAATAACAAAAGCATAAAGAGGGCTAGAAGACTCCTAGCAATTGGTAAGAAACAGATTTTAGCCTTACAGAAAGGAGATGGCACCACAACATATAACAGACCAGCAATATTGAGGATTGTAGCAGAATACTTTGGCAACCTATACAAGAAGATAGGAAACGCCGAAGAGGAGAACCAAGATGAAAGCCAAAGCTCACAAAATCTTCTCTCAATCCTCCCAGAAGAAGTAATGGCGGCGATTAAGCAGATGAAGAATGGGAAAGCAGGAGGAGCAGATGGGGTGTTAGCGGAATATCTGAAAGCTGGTGGAACAGAGATTGCTAATGTTTTAGCACAATTATTCAGTAATTGTCTAAAACAAGGAATGATTCCCAAGGAATGGAACCACGCAAGGATTGCCCTTCTGCACAAGAAAGGTAGCAAAGAAGATTTGAAGAACTATCGCCCCATTAGCCTCCTTCCAGTTGTCTACAAAACATTCATGAGGATAATAGCGGAACGTCTTAAGATGACCCTGTCTTCAGCCCAGCCTAGAGAACAAGCGGGATTCCGGAAAGGCTTCAGCACTATGGACCACATCCACACATTACAGGAAATTATAAACAGAACGAATGAATACGAGATGCCACTCGTCCTTTGCTTTGTAGATTATGAACAGGCCTTCGACTCGGTAAGTACCTCCTCCACTCTGAAAGCTCTGAAGAATCAAGGGATAGATTCTGAGTACATCCGCCTCTTGCGCAGTGTCTACGAGAATGCCACAGCTTCTGTAATGCTTCATGAAGAGACCGATGAATTCAAGATTGAGAAGGGAGTTCGACAAGGTGACGGTCTGTCTCCCATCTTGTTCACAGCCATTTTAGAAGAAGTTTTTAAAACCCTTGATTGGGAAGAGAAGGGGTTAAGAGTAAATGGGGAGTACATCAGTCACCTCCGTTTTGCAGATGATATAGTTCTCTTTGCAGCTAACGCAGAAGATCTAACTTCAAGACTTGAAGAGCTAAACACAGCAGGACAGAAGATAGGACTCAGGATAAACCTAACAAAAACAAAGGTAATGTATAATTCTTTTACAGTGCAAGAGCCAGTCAAACTTCAAGGAAAACCTCTGGATGTTTGCTTGGAATACACATACCTGGGACAACTTGTAACAACAGGTGAGAAAAACAGGATTAATGAAGTAAACAGAAGAATGAAACTTGGCTGGAGCGCATTTGGAAGGAACTCACACATTCTGAAGTCAAGAATGCCAATGGTTTTGAAGAGGAAGGTCTTCAACCAATGCATTTTACCTGTCTTGACCTATGGAAGTGAAACTTGGGTGTTAAATGCTGCAATAACCCAGAGACTTCAGACAACGCAAAGGAGCATGGAGCGCTGCATGCTGGGAATCACAAGAAGAGACAGGAAACGAAACACTTGGGTGAGAATGATGACTGGAGTTACAGACATAATAGATAAGGTAAGATCACTGAAATGGAGGTGGGCCGGCCATATTGCAAGAAGAAACGACAACCGTTGGACATCTGCAGTTCTCAACTGGATACCAAGAGATGTGAAGAGACCAAGAAGACGACCTATGGACAGGTGGAACAGAGACATCATCAAGTACTTAGGTGTAACGTGGCAACGAGAAGCTCAGGACAGAGAAAATTGGAAAGTACTTGGGGAGGCCTACATCCGACGTCGGATTGAAAATGGCTGATGATGATGATGATGATGATGATGATATATATATATATATATATACGAGTAAAATGTAGCTTGCATACTGCAAGCAGATCGACAACACTAATTTCATCTCGGCATCATATCGGGACGGTCCTCAAAAGAAAAAAAATCTGATGTGGCCAGCACATGACTTTCTCCATACATAAGATGTAAATATTTATCTACGACAGTAATTTCGAACTCTATATTCCATCTAAACTTTGAAGATGAGTGATTAATTTATATATATTATTATCTTTTACGTCACAAACATTATAAATAATGTTTTTCAGGACATGTTCGATGAAAAACGATGAAGTGGCCTCTCGCCCCAGCGCCCAGAGCGCCCACAACGTACATAATCAGCAACTTCCGGTTTATCAGTATTTCACAAATAACTCCTACACAATCCGTGATACAAAAATATGTTTCATACAAAAGTCATAGTAAATTACATTTTCTAAAACTTTTATTTATAATACTATATACCTAAATATCATATTTATGGAGATATTTTGAAAACCGGAAATGAGCTTTGAAGAATAAAGCTCGACTTCCGGTATACCGATTTACTCCAAAATCTAATCAACTCTAAACACACAAATCAAAACACTATATATAAAATTTGGTGTTGATCTGACAAACAATTTTCATGTTAGAGCGCCCACAAAGTACATAATCAGATACTTCCGGTTTATCACTAATTCACGAATAACTCCTAATTAAGCGGTGATACAAAAATATATTAAATACAAAAGTTATAGTAAATTACATTATCTAAAACTTTTATAAGGAATACAATATACGTATATATCATATTTATGGAGATATTTTGAAAACCGGAAATGAGCTTTAATGAATAAAGCTCGACTTCCGGTTGACCGATTTGCTCCAAAAACTTATCAACTCTGACAGCACACACACCACTACTATATATGAAGTTTGGTATTGATACGACTAATAGTTTTCACGTTAGAGTGCCCACTATCACACACACACATACACACACACACACACACACACACACACACACACACACACACACACACACACATACACACAGACATCATTCCGAAAATGGTCAAAACGTGTTCTAGGGACCCCAAAACATGTATTTCCGTTGAAATCTCGAAGTCGAATTTTTTCATGAAAACAATACTTTCTCTATACTTCGTATATGGAGAAAGTAAAAAGGGGATTGAAAATATTCTTTAAATTCGCTGCAAGTTATTCGTCCGGCATCGAACCCGGGTCTTTTTGATGATACACACTATGCAGCACAATAGAATTTCTCCATCTCTAATTATGTGTGAAAATTAAAGCAAAAATATTGGGCGCAGCTGCCTCAAAAGACGCTCTAATGTTCACGAATGTAAATGGCTCTCGGGACTCGAACTAAGGACGATCGTGGAAATTTAAAAAATGTTTTTGAAAGTTATTAATGATCTCAATCCATATGCCAAATTTCAAGTTTCTATATTATTGGTAAAGGTTTCAAAATAATTCCTATAAATCGGATCAACTTCTGATTGCAGAGACACCTGGTGTCGAACCCAGGACACATTGATAGCTATGAATGCATAGTTTTATTTGTTAAGACTGGTTCTTCTATCATGCTAAGTTTTAAGTCGATAGAATGCCGGGAAGAACCTAAAATTTGTTTCCGTTATCTCCATAAGAAATGCATTGAGAAATGTAAATGGCGCCCTGGGATCGAACCAAGGACCATCAGCGAATATGTAAAATTTAATTATGAAATATATTTATAAGCTCCAACACCATGCCGAATTTCAAGTTTCCATGCCATCGGGAAGGGGTCCAAAAAAAATCTTAAAAATCGCCACAATACATTTTAAACGGCCGATTTTTGCCTCGACCTAGCATCGAACCCAGGATATTTTCCGTAACACTCATTTATGTTTTCGATAGATCATGACCATATATAAAGGCTCCTAGAGTTTCGATTCTCTACCTATCCGGGAAGTATTTTTTTAAAATTCCCGAAAATCTAAGCAATGCATTTAAACGGGAAAAATCGGGACTTTGGGGCCCTCTGGAATCGAACCCATGACACTGAGGTTCAAAGTCGCAATTTTTCTGGAGGTTACTCGTTATGGCCAATACGCCGTAAAAATTTCAGCTCAATCACTCTTGTGGTTTAGGCTGTGAGTTTGTATCCTCTCTATATATATATATGGATACATGAATGAATCCGGAGAAGCATCTATATATAATAGATATATATATATATATATATATATATATATATATATATATATATATATATATATATATATATATATATATATATATAAATATATATATATATATATATATATCTATTATATATAGATGGTTCTCCGGATTCATTCATGATATACCCAGATACCCAGATAGGATACTAATTCACAGGCTAAGCTACTGGCGTAATTGACTCGAAATTTTTACCACGTATTGGCCATAACGTGAAACCCCCAGGAAAAAAGCGACTTTGATCCTCAGTGTCATAGGTTCGATTCCAGAGGGGCCCAAAGTCCCGATTTTTCCCGTTTAAATGCATTACCGTGATTTTCGGGAATAAAAAAAAATACTTTCCGGATAGGTAGAAAAATAAAACTCAAGGAGCCTATACATATGGTAATGATCTACCGAAATCATAAATGAGTTTAACGGAAAATATCCTAAGTTCGATGCTAGGTCGAGGCAAAAATCGGCCGTTTAAAAAGCATTGTGGCGATTTTTATGATTTTTTTTGGACCCTTTCCCGATGGCATGGATACTTGAAATTCGGCATGAGGTTGGAGATCATAAATTTATTTCATAATCAAATTTTTTGTATTCGCTGATGGTCCTTGGTTCGATCCCAGAGGGCCATTTACATTCCTCAATGCATTTCTTATGGAGATAACGGAGACAAATTTTAGGTACTTCCCGGCATGATATCGATTTCAAACTTTGCACAAAATAAGATCAAGTCCTTTAAAATCATACTGTGCATTCACAGCGTAAATATATTTCCTGGGTTCGACCCCAGGCGTCTCTTATATCAGTAGTTGATCCGATTTTTAATAATTATTTTGAGCCCTATCCCAATAATATAGAAACTTGAAATTTGGCAAATAGATAGAATTCATAAATAACTTTCATGAACATGTTTTAGATTTCCAAGTTCGTCCTTGGTTCGAATCCAGAGCGCCATTTACATTCCTGAAAAGTAGAACGTCGTTTGAGGCAGTTGTAGCCAATATTTCTGCTTGAATTTTCACACATAGTAAGAGATGGTGATTTTCTGTTGTGCTGCATAGTAAGCTTACCAGGAAGACCCGGGTTCGATGCCAGACAATTAAATTGCAGCGAATTTTAAGAATATTTTCAATACCTTTTTTTTTCTTTTGAGGGCCGTCCCGATATGATGCCGACATGAAATTATTGTTGTCGATCTGCTTGCAGTATGCAAGCTACATTTTACTCGTATATATATATATATATATTTATATACGAGTAAATACTGCAAGCAGATTGACAACACTAATTTCATATCGGCATCATATTGGGACGGACATCAAGAGAAAAAAAATAAAGGATTGAAAATATTCTTAAAATTCGCTGAAACTTTATCGTCTGGCATCGAACTCGGTTCCTTCATGTAATACTTACTATGCAGCACAACAGAACAAATCCATTTCTAACTATGTGTGAAAATTCAAGCAGAAATATTGACTGCAACTGCCTCAAACGAAGTCCTACTTTTCCCTTATATTCCTTATGAGAGAAATTTTAATGTGTTCTGGCATCGAACCCAGGTACAGCATTTCGTATCTAAATGTTTTTATTAAACTGAGTCTTAATATACATCTTCTAGCAAAGCAAGAACTTCCTATCATTTCGATAAATACATCAAAATAAATAATGAAAACTAACTCAATGCATTTTAAATGGGGAATATATTTACCATCTGGCTTCGAACCCGGGTCTTTCTGGTAATACTTTCTATGCAGCACTAAAGAAGATCACATCCTTTAACCATGTGTGAAAATTTAAGCAGAAATAATAGGTGCAACTGCCTCAAATGACGTCCTACTTTTCCCTTATATTCCTTATGAGAGAAACTTTTATGTGCTCTGGCATCGAACCCAGGAACAGTAAGGTCTTATCTACATTTTTTTCAAAAACCTACGCTTAATATACATCTTCCATATAAGCGAGAACTTCCTATCATTTTGATAAGTGCATGAATAAAAATAATGAATATCTACCTCAATGTATTTCAAATGGCCGATTTTTGCATCGTCCTAGCATCGAACCCAGGATATCTTCTGTGAAAGTCATTTACGTTTTCAATAGATCATGACCATATATATAGGCTCCTTGAGTTTCGATTTTCTACCTATCCGGAAAGTATTTTTTTTAAATTCCCGAAAATCAAAGCAATGCATTTAAACAGGAAAAATCGGGACTTTGGGGCCCTCTGGAATCGAACCTATGATACTGAGGTTCAAAAATACATTTTTTCTGGTGGTTGCACGTTATGGCCAATACGCCGTAAAAATTTCAAGTCAATCACGCTTGTGGTTTAGGCTGTGAATTAGTATCCTATCTATCTATCTATCTATATAGGTATACGAGTAAAATGTAGCTTGCATACTGCAAGCAGATCGGCAACACTTATTTCATGTCGGCATCATATTGGGAAGGCCGTCAAAAGAAAAAAAAAATGGATTGAAAATATTCTGATTATTCGCTGCAATTTATTCGTCCGGCATCGAACCCGGGTCTTCATGGTGATACTTACTATGCAGCACAATAGAAGATCACCATCTCTAACTATCTGTGAAAATTCAAGCAGAAATATTATCTGCAACTGCCTCAAACGACGTCCTACTTTTCCCTTATATTTCTTATCAGAGAAATGTTAATGTGCTCTGGCATCGAACCCAGGAATAGTTCGGTCTTCTGGAAACTGTTTGCTTAAACCAGTCATAACCATACATCTTCCAGCCAAGCACGAACTTCCTATCATTTCGATAAATGCATCAAAAAAATAAAGAAATACTAACCCTATGTATTTTAAACGGAAGACATATTTACCGCCAGGCAACGAACCCGGGTCTTTCTGGTGAAACTTCCTATGCAAAATAATAGAAGATATTATTCTTTAACTATGTGCGAAAATTCAGGCAGAAATATTGGCTGCAACTGCCTCAATCGAAGTCTTACTTTTACCTTATATTCCTTATGAGAGAAATGTTAATGTACTCTGGCATCGAACCCAGGAATAGTACGGTCTTTTGAAAATTTTTTTCTTAAACCAATTGTTACCTTACACTTTCTGGCTAAGCACGAACTTCCTATTATTTCGAGAAATGCATCAAAAAAAATAATGAAAAACAGCTCCCATGTATTTTAAAGGGCAGATCTTTGCATCGTCCTAGCATCGAACCCAGGATATTTTTTGTGAAAGTCATTTATGTTTTCAATAGATCATGACCAAATATATACGCTCCTTGAGTTTCGGTTCTCTATCTATCCGTAAAGTATTTTTTAAAAATTCCCGAAAATCACGGCAATGCAGTTAAACGGGAAAAATCTGGACTTTGGGGCCCTCTGGAATCGAACCTATGACACTGAGGATCAAAGTCGCTTTTTTCCTGGGGGTTTCACGTTATGGCCAATATGTCATAAAAATTTCAATTCAATGACGCTTGTGGTTTAGCCTGTGAATTTGTATCCTATCTATATAGCTATCTATTATATATAGATGCTTCTCCGGATTCATTCATGTATCCATATATATATACGAGTAAAATGTTGCTTGCATACTGCAAGCAGATCGACAACACTAACTTCATATCGGCATCATATCGGGACGGACATCAAAAAAAAAAAAATTCAAAATATCCGTTGAGTTCGCTGCAATTTAATCGCCTGGCAGCGAACCCCGGTCTTCCTGGTGTACTTACTATGCAGCAAAATAGAAGATTACCATATCAAACTATGTGTGAAAATTCAAGCAAAACTATTAGGTGCAACTACCTCAAACGACGTCCTACTATTCACATACACTCCTTATTTGAGAAATTATAATGTGCTCTGGCATCGAACCCAGGAACAGCATGGTCTTATCTATTTTTTTTCTTAAACAAAGTGTTAATATACATCTTCCATCTAAGCAAGAGCTCCCTTACATATCGATAAATGCATAAAAAAATTATGAAAAGATACCCCATAGTATTATATATGGGGGATATTTTTACCACCCGGCATCGAACCCGGGTCTTTCAGGCAATACTTTCTATGCAGCACAACAGAAAAACACCATCTCTGACCGCGTATGCAAATTCAAGCAGAAATATTGGTTACAACTGCCTCAAATGACGTCCTACTTTTCCTTTATATTCCTTATGAGAGAAACGTTATTGTGCTCTGGCTTCGAACCCAGGAACAGTACGGTCTTATGAAAATTTTTTTCTAAAACTTATTCGTACCATACATCTTCCAGCCAAGCACGAACATCCTATCATTTCGATAAGTGAATCTAAAAAAATAATGAAAAACGGCTCCCATGTATTTTAAAGGGCAGATCTTTGCATCGTCCTAGCATCGAACCCAGGATTACTTTTGTAAAAGTCATTGATGTTTTCGAAAGTCCAAGACCATAAATATAGGCACCTTTAGTTTTACTTCTCTACCTATCCGGAAAGTATTTTTTTTTAATTCCCGAAAATCACGGCAATGCATTCAAACGGGAAAAATCGGGACTTTGGGGCCCACTGGAATCGAACCTATGACACTGAGGATCAAAGTCTCTTTTTTCCTGGGGGTTTCACGTTATGGCCAATATGTCATAAAAATTTCAGATCAATGACGCTTGTAGTTTAGGCTGTGAATTTGTATCCTATCTATCTATCTATCTATATAGGTATACGAGTAAAATGTTGCTTGCATACTGCAAGCAGATCGACAACACTATTTTCATGTCGGCATCATATCGGGACGGCCATCAAAAGAAAAAAGGGGATTGAAATTTTTCTTAAAATTCGCTGAAATTTCATCGTCTGGAATCGAACCCGGGTCTTACTGAAAACCTACTATGAAACACAATAGAACATCACCATCTCTAACTATGGGTGAAAATTCAAGCAGAAATATGGGCTACAACTGCCTCAAAAGACGTTCTAATTTTCACGAATTTAAATGGCTCTCTGGATTCGAACCAAGGACGATCTTGGAAATCTAAAACATATTTCTGAAAGTTATTTATGATCTCTATCTATATGCCGAATTTGAAGTTTCTATATTATTGGGAAAGGGTTCAAAATAGTTCCTAAAAATTGAATAAATTACTGATTGTAGAGACGCCTGGTGTCGAACCCAGGACCTACTGGCAGCTGTAAAAACACATTATGACTTGATTTGACCTGATCTTATTAAAAGCAAAGTTTGAAGTCAACATCTTGCCAGGAAGTACCTAAAATTTGCTTCCGTTATCTCCATAAGAAATGCATTGTAGGATGTAAATGGCCCTCTGGGATCGAACCAAGGACCATCAGCGAGTTCTAAAATTTTATTATAAAATATATTTATGATATATATCCACGTGCAAAGTTTCAAGTTTCCAAGTCATCTGTAAGTAATTAAAAAAAATCTTAAAAATCGCAATGTAAATTAAACGGGAGAATATTTGCCCTGGCCTAGCATCGAACCAAGGATAATATTTGTAGATGTCTTTAAGGTTTCCTTGAGATATACATGGCATCTAACGATCTCTTGAATTTCAACTCTCAACTCTTCCGGGAAGTGCCTCAAAAAAATTTTCGAAAATCCCCGCCATGTAATCTTATGGGGAAAATCGCGACTTTGGGGCCTTCTGGAATCAAACCCATGACACCTAGGTTCAAAGTCAGCTTTTTCCTGGAGGTTACACGTCATGGCCATAACGTCGTAAAAATTTCAAGTCCGTGGCACTTGTGGAACATGGTTAGCATTTTGATCCCCTATGAATGTATATATATATAGGTATATCCGGAGAAGCGTCTATATATAATAGATACGAGTAAAATGTTGCTTGCATACTGCAAGCACATCGATAACAAAATTTTTTTGTCGGCATCATATAGAGTGAGTCCTCAAAAGAAATAAAAATGGATGGAAAATATTCTTCATTTCCGCTGCAATTTATTCGTCTGGCATCGAACCCAGGTCTTCCCGGTCATACTTACTATGCAGCACCATAGAAGATCACCATCTGTAACTATGTGTGAAAATTCAAGTATAAATATTAACTGCAACTGCCTCAAACGACATCCTACGTTTCCCTTATATTCCTTATGAGAGAAATGCTAATGTGCTCTGGCATCGAACCCAGGAATAGTACGGGCTAATAGAATTTTTTTCTAAAACCAATTCTTTTCATTCATCTTCCAGCCGAGTACGAACTTCCTATAATTTCGATAAGTGCATCAAAAAAATAATCAAATACTAACCCAATGTATTTTAAACGGGAGACAAATTTGCCGCCCAGCATCGAACCCGGATCTTTCTGGTAATACTTCCTATGCAACATAATAGAAGATCACTATCTTTAACTATGTGTGAAAATTCGAGCAGAAATATTGGCTTCAACTGCCTTAAACGTCGACTTACTTTTCCCTTATATTCCTTATGAGAGAAATGTTAAAGTGCCCTGGCATCGAACCCAGGAACAGTACGGGCTTATGAAATTTTTTTTCTGAAACCAATTCTTAATATATATCATCTGGCTGAGCGAAAAGTTCCTTACATTCCGGTAAGTGCATCAAAAAAATTAATGAAAAACTATCCCCATGCATTTTAAATGCCGGATTTTTGCATCGTCCTAGCATCGAACCCAGGACGTTCTCATTAGTAGTCATTAATGTTTTTAATAGTTCTTGAATATATCTGTAAGCTCCTTGAATTTCGATTCTCTACCTGCTCGGGAAGAATTATTAAAAAAATATTGAAAATCGCCACCATGTATCCTTATGGAGAAAATCGGGACTTTGGGGCCTTCTGGAATCGAACCCATGGCACCGAGGTTCAATGTCGGCTTTTTCCTGGAGGTTACACGTCATGGCCATAACGTCGTAAAAATTTCAAGTCGGTGGCACTTGTGGAACATGGTTAGACTTTTGATCCCCAGTGTATATATATATATATATATAAGTATATCCGGAGAAGCGTCTATCTATTATACGAGTAAAATGTTGCTTGCATACTGCAAGCAGATCGACAACACTATTTTCATGTCGGCATCATATCGGGACGGCCATCAAAAGAAAATAAATGGATTGAAATTTTTCTTAAAATTCGCTGAAATTCCATCGTCTGGCATCGAACCCGGGTCTTTACTGTGAACTTACTATGCAGCACAATAGAACATCACCATCTCTAACTATGTGTGAAAATTCATGCAGAAATATTGGCTACTACTGCCTCAAAAGACGCTCTAATGTTCACGAATGTAAATGGCTCTCGGGACTCGAACCAAGGACGATCTTGGAAATTTAAAAAACGTTTCAGAAAGTTATTAATCATTTCAATCTATATGCAAAATTTCAAGTTTCTATATTATTGTGAAAGGTTTCAAAATAATTCCTGAAAATTGGATCAACCGCTGATTGCAGAGACACCTGGTGTCGAACCCAGGACACATTGATAGCTGCGAATGCATAGTTTGATTTGTTAAGACTTGCTCTTCTATTATGCAAAGTTTGAAGTCGATAGCATGCCGGGAAGTACCTAAAATTTGTTTCCGTTATCTCCGTAAGAAATGCATTGAGGAATTTAAATGTCATTCTGGGATCGAACCAAGGACCATCAGCGAATATGTAAAATTCAATTATGATATATTTTTATGGTATCTAACCTCATACCGAATTTCAAGTTTCTATGCCATCGGACAAGTGTCCAAAAAAATCTTAAAAATCGCCACAATGCATTTTAAACGGCCGATTTTTGCCCTGACCTAGCATCGAACCAAGGATAATATTCGTAGATGTCTTTATGGTTTCCTTTAGATATGCACGGCATCTAGCGGTCCCTTGAATTACAACTCCCTACTTTTCCGGGAAGTGCCTCAAAAAAATTTTCGAAAATCCCCGCCATGTATTCTTATGGACAAAATCACGACTTTGGGGCCTTCTGGAATCGAACCCATGACACCGAGGTTCAAGGTCGGCTTTTTCCTGGAGGTTACACGTTATGGCCAATATGTCGTAAAAATTTCAAGGCATTGGCACTTGCGGAACATGGTTAGAATTTTGATCCCCTATATATAACTTATATATGTATATATACGAGTAAAATGTAGCTTGCATACTGCAAGCAGATCGACAACACTAATTTCATATCGGCATTATATCGGGACGGTCCTTAAAAGAAAAAAAAAAGGATTTAATTTTTTCTTAAAATTCGCTGAAATGTCATCGTCTGGCATCGAACCCGGGTCTTACTGAAAACCTACTATGAAAATCAATAGAAGATCACCATCTCTAACTATGTGTGAAAATTCAAGCAGAAATATTGGCTACAACTGCCTCAAAAGACGCTCTAATGTTCACGATTGTAAATGGCTCTCGGGACTCGAACCAAGGACGATCTTAGAAATTTAAAAAATGTTTCTGAAAGTTATTATTGATCTCAATCTATATGCCAAATTTCAAGCTTCTATATTATTGGGAAAGGTTTCAAAATAATTCCTAAAATTCGGATCAACTTCTGATTGCAGAGACACCTGGTGTCGATCCCAGGACACATTGATAGCTATGAATGCATAGTTTGATTTGTTTAGACTGGTTCTTCCATCATGGGAAAGTTTTAAGTCGATAGCATGCAGGGAAGTACCTTAAACTTGTTTCCGTTATCTCCATAAGAAATGCATTGAGGAATATAAATTGCCCTCTGGGATCGAACCAAGGAACATCAGGGAAAACATAAAAATCGATTATGAAATATATTTATGATATCTAACCCCATACCGAATTTCAAGTTTCCATGCCATCGGGAAAGGGTCCAAAAAAAATCTTAAAAATCGCCACAATACATTTTAAACGGCAGATTTTTGCATCGACCTAGCATCGAACCCAGGTTATTTTCCGTAAAACTCATTTATGTTTTCGATAGATCATGACGATATATATAGGCTCCTAGAGTTTCGATTCTCTACCTATCCGGGAAGTATTTTTTTTTAATTCCCGAAAATCAAAGCAATGCATTTAAACGGGAAAAATCGGGACTTTGGGGCCCTCTGGAATCGAACCCATGACCCTGAGGATCAAAGTCGCAATTTTTCTGGCGGTTACACGTTATGGCCAATACGTCGTAAAAATTTCAAGTCAATGACGCTTGTGGTTTAGGCTGTGAATTAGTATCCTATCTATCTATCTATCTATCTATCTATCTATATAGGTATATCCATGAATGAATCCGGAGAAGCATCTATATATAATAGATACGAGTAAAATGTTGCTTGCATACTGCAAGCAGATCGACAACACTATTTTCATGTCGGCATCATATCCGGACGGCCATCAAAAGAAAAAAATGGATTGAAATTTTTCTTAAAATTTGCCTAAATTCCATCGTCTGGCATCGAACCCGGGTCTTTACTGACAACTTACTATGCAGCACAATAGAACAACACCATCTCTAAGTATATGTGAAAATTCAAGCAGAAATATGGGCTACAACTGCCTCAAAAGACGTTCTAATTTTCACGAATTTAAATGGCTCTCTGGATTCGAACCAAGGACGATCTTGGAAATCTAAAAAATGTTTCTGAAAGTAATTTATGATCTCTATCTATATGCCGAATTTGAAGTTTCTATATTATTGGCAAAGGTTTCAAAATAATTCCTAAAAATCAGATCAACTTCTGATTGCAGAGACACCTGGTGTCGAACCCAGGACAGTTTGATAGCTGTGAATGGACTGTTTGATTTGAATAGACTTGATCTTTCTACATGCAAAGTTTGAAGTCGATATCGTGCCGGGAAGTATCTTAAATTTGTTTCCGTTATCTCCGTAAGAAAAGCATTGAGAAGTGCAAATGGTCCTCTGGGATCGAACCAAGGACCATAAGCTAATATGTAAAATTCGATTATGAAATAAATTCATGATATCTATCGACTTGCCGAGTTTCAAGTATCCATGTTATCGGGAAAGGATCCAAAAAAAATTTAAAAATCGCCGCAATGCATTTTAAACGGCCGATTTTTGCCCCAGCCTAGCATCGAACCAAGGACAATATTCGAAGATGTCTTTCCTAATTTTCCGTTGCTATGCACGGCATTTAGCGGTCCCTCGAGTTTCAACTCTCTGCTTTTCCGGGAAGTGCCTCAAAAAAATTTTCGAAAATCCCCGCCATGTAATCTTATGGGGAAAATCACGACTTTGGGGCCTTCTGGAATCGAACCCATGGCACCGAGGTGCAATGTTGAGTTTTTCCTGGAGGTTACACGTTATGGCCAATATGTCGTAAAAATTTCAAGTCGGTGGCACTTCTGGAACATGCTTAGACTTTTGATCCCCAGTGTATATATATATATATATATATATAAGTATATCCGGAGAAGCGTCTATATATAATAGATAGGTATATCCGGAGAAGCGTCTATATATAATAGATATAGATGCTTCTCCGGATTCATTCATATATCATATATTCATATATATATATATATATATATATATATCTATTATATATAGATGCTTCTCCGGATTCATTCATGTATCCATATATATATATAGCGAGGATACAAATTCACAGGCTAAACCACAATCGTAATTGACCTAAAATTTTAACGACATATTGGCCATAACGTGTAACCTCCAGAAAAATTGCGATTTTGAATCTCAGTGTCATTGGTTCGATTCCAGAGGGCCCCAAAGTCCCGATTTTTCCCGTTTAAATGCATTGCCGTGATTTTCAGGAATTTTTAAAAAATACTTCCTGGATAGGTAGAGAATCAAAACTCATGAAGCCCATATATATGGTCAAGATCTATCGAAAACACAAATGATATTCACGGAAAATATCCTGGGTTCGATGCTAGGTCGAGGCAAAAATCGGCCGTTTAAAACGCATTGTGGCGATTTTTAAGATTTTTTTTCGGCACTTTACCGATGGCATGGAAACTTGAAATTCGGCATGGAGTTGAAGATCATAAATATATTTCGTAATAAAATTTTACATATTCGCTGATGGTCCTTGGTTCGATCCCAGAGGGACATTTAAATTCCTCAATGCATTTCTTACGGAGATAACGGAAACAAATTTTAGGTACTTCCCGGCAGGATATCGACTTCAAACTTTGCATATAGAAAGATCAAGTCCATAGAAATCAAACAGTGCATAAACAGCTTACAATATGTCCTGGGTTCGACACCAGGTGTCTCTGCAATCAGAAGTTGATCCGATTTTTAGGAATTATTATGAAACCTTTCCCAATATTATAGAAACTTGAAATTTGGAATATAGATAGAGATCGTAAATAACTTTCAGAAACATCTTTTAGATTTCCAAGATCGTCCTTGGTTCGAGTCCCGAGAGCCATTTACATTCGTGAAAATTAGAACGTCATTTGACGCAGTTGTAGCCAATGTTTCTGCTTGAATTTTGACACATAGTTAGCGATGTGTATCTTCTATTGTGCTGCATAGTAATTTCACCAGGAAGACCCGGGTTCGAAGCCAGACGATTACATTGAAGCGAATTCTAAGAATATTTTGTATTCTTATTTTTTTTCTTTTGAGGACCGTCCCGATATAATGCCGATATGAAATTAGTGTTGTCGATCTGCTTGCAGTATGCAAGCAACATTTTACTCGTAATAGATATAGATGCTTCTCCGGATTCATTCATATATCATATATTCATATATATATATATATATATAGAGAGGATACAAAGTCACAGGCTAAACCACTAGCGTCAATGGCTTGAAATTTTTACGACATATTGGCCATAACGTATAACCTCCAGAAAAATTGCGATTTTGAACCTCGATGTCATGGGTTCGATTCCAGAGGGCCTCAAAGTCCCGATTTTTCCCGTTTAAATGCATTGCTTTGATTTTCGGGAATTAAAAAAAAATACTTTCCGGATAGGTATCGAATCAAAACTCAAGGAGCCTATATATATGGTCATGATCTATCGAAAACATAAATGAGTTTTATGGAAAATATCCTGGGTTCGATGCTAGGTCGGGGCAAAAATCGGCCGTTTAAATTGCATTGTGGCGATTTTTAAGATTTTTTTTGGACCCTTTCCAGATGGCATGGAAAGTTGAAATTCGGCATGGAGTTGGAGATCAATAATAAATTTCAGGATCGAATTTTACATATTCGCTGATGGTCCTTGGTTCGATCCCAGAGGGCCATTTAAATTCCTCAATGCATTTCTTACGGAGATAACGGAAACAAATTATAGGTACTTCCCGGCACGATAAAGACTTCAAACTTTGGACAAAAAAAGATTAAGTGTATACAAATCAAACTGTGCATTCCCAGCTGTCAATGTGTCCTGGGTTCGACACCAGGCGTCTCTAATATCAGTAACTGATCCGATTTTCAATAATTATTTTGAACCCTTTCCCAACAATATAGAAACTTGAAATTCTGCATGTAGATAGAGATCATAAATAACTTTCAGAAACATTTTTTAGATTTCCAAGATCGTCCTTGGTTCGAATCCAGAGAGCCATTTAAATTCGTGAAAATGAGAACGTCTTTTGAGGCAGTTGTAGCCCATATTTCTGCTTGAATTTTCATACATAGTTAGAGATGGCGATGTTCTATTGTGCTGCATAGTAAGTTCAACAGTAAAGACCCGGGTTCGATGCCTGACGATGGAATTTCAGTGAATTTTAAGAAAAATTTCAAATCTTTATTTTTTTCTTAAGAGGACCGTCCCGATATGATGCCGACATGAAAATAGTGTTGTCGATCTGCTTGCAGTATGCAAGCAACATTTTACTCGTATATAATAGATATATGAATGAATCCGGAGAAGCATCTATATATAATAGAAGATATATATATAGAGAGGATACAAACTCACAGCCTAAACCACTAGAGTGATTGAGCTGAAATTTTTACGGCGTATTGGCCATAACGTGCAGCCACCAGAAAAATTGCGATTTTGATCCTCAGTGTCATAGGTTCGATTCCGGTGGGCTCCAAAGTCCCGATTTTTCCCGTTTAAATGCATTGCTTTGATTTTCGGGAATTAAAAAAAAATACTTCCCGGATAGGTAGAGAAACAAAACTCAAGGAGCGTTTATATATGGTCATGATCTATCGAAAACATAAATGAGTTTTACGGAAAATAAACTGGGTTCGATGCAAGGTCGATGCAAAAATCGGCCGTTTAAAATGCATTGTGGCGATTTTTAAGATTTATTTTGGACCCCTTTCCGAATGCATGGAAACTTGAAATTTAGCATGGGGTTAGAAATCATAAATATATTTCATAATAAAATTTTACATATTCGCTGATGGTCCTTGGTTCGATCCCAGCGGGCCATTTGCACTCCACAATGCATTTCTTATGGGGATTACGGAAACACATTTTAGGTACTTCCCGGTATGATATCGACTTCAAACTTTGCATGAAATTAGATCAAGTCCTAGCAAGTCATTTTGTGAATTTACAGCTTCCAATACGTCCAGGGTTCGACACCAGTTGTCTCTACAATCAGTCACTGATCCGATTTTTAAGAATTATTTTGAACCCCTTCCAAATAAAATTAAAACTTGAAATTCGGCATATATATAGAACTTATAGATACATTTCGAAAACATATTTTATATTTCCAAGATCGTCCTTGGTTCGAATCCAGAGAGCTATTAACATTCTTGAAAAGTAGGTCTTCGTTTGAGGCAGTTGCAGCCAATATTTTTTCTTGAATTTTCACACGTATTTAGAGAAGATGATCTTCTGATGCACTGCATAGAAATTTCACCAAAAAGACCCGGGTTCGATGCCAGACGATTAATTGAAGCGAATTTCAAGAATATTTTCAATCCTTTTTTTCCTTTCCGGGACCGTCCCGATATAATGCCGTTATGAAATTAGTGTTGTCGATCTGCTTGCAGTATGCAAGCTTCATTTTACTCGTATATATAAATGAATCCGGAGAAGCATCTATATATAATAGATACATGAATGAATCCGGAGAAGCATCTATATATAATCTATCTATATATATAAAGCAGAAATTCTGTGGATTTGTGTGTTCGTGGGTTTGTGGGTTTGTGTGTTTGTGGGTTTGTTTGTCTTGGATTGGAGTCTACACCGTTAGCCCGATTTGTCTCAAACTTTGCATACGTGTCCATTTATATCAGGAAGGAAGTACTGTCGCATTTTTATTCAAGAATTTTGCTGGGTTCGAACCAAGATCGCTCAGATAGATTTTCATAAGGAATACACGTAAGCTTCACTTTTATCGGTTGCAGGCTTTATTTATTTTGAAGAATTAAATTAGAAGGAATAGTTGTACAGAGTCGAGACAAACACTGAAAGAAAGAAAATTCAATAAAGATTCTTACTTTGGTCGTGGAATTTTACATTCGATTAGAATTTGCGAGAATATTGGTAAAATATACAAAACTTTCGTGAAAATTCGAGGCTGTAAACAACTCATCCCCCTGACGACCGATCCCATTGTTGAATCCGAGCTCATGTTTTATCCCGTAAAAATACTCGTGGACTTTAGGCTTATAAAGCTGATGATTGAAGAGGACGATATATTACATGGATAAAGAGAAATTTTCTGTAAGAAGGTAACCAGTAATTGCAGGTACGTAATTACGGTCAGGAGGTTGTGTGTCTTCGATTTTAGTACAAACCGTTTGCCAGATTCGCGTCAAACTTTGCGTACGTGTTTTCTGGGACCAGGAAGGATGTACTGTCCTAATTTTATTCGATAATTTTGCTGGTTTCGAACCAAGATCGCTCAGATGAGTTTCCATAAAGAATAAATCTAATCTACACTTTAATCGGTAGCAGGCTATATTTCTTTTGAAGAATTAAATAGAAAAATAGTCGTATGGAGTCGAAACAAGAAGCAAAAGAACGGAAATTAAATGAATGTTCTAATTTTGATCGTGTAATATTGTTTCCGAATCGAAATTAGGAGAATTTTGATAAAACACGCGTGAATTATCCAAAATTGTTGATGTTGTAAACAGTCAATCCTCCTCCAGATCAATGCGACTGTTGAGCCGAGCTCATGAATTTTCCTGTATAGAATAGAATGGGATTATAGACTGTATTCTAAAGGGAATTTACGCATTGCACGACCGGCAACTTGAATTTAATCTACTTCTATATTCCCCGTTGAGAATCAACGGGCGCTTCAGCTAGTAGATATATATATATATAGATAGATAGATAGATAGGATACAAATTCACAGGCTAAACCACAAGCGTCATTGACTTGAAATTTTTACTGCTTATTGGCCATAACGTGTAACCACCAGAAGTATTTATAGTACATTATTATTTTTAAAGGATCTCTTTAAATAAAATCATCAAATTAGTATTAAAAATAAAATTGTTTCCATTTTATTGTATTTTATAAATGTATAAGCTGACTATGAACCTCAGTGTCATGGGTTACGATTCCAGAGGGTGTCAAAGTCCAGATTTTTCCCGTTTAAATGCATTGCGTTGATTTTCCGGAATTTTTAAAAAATACTTCCCGGATAGGTAGAGAATAAAAACTCAAGGATCCTATATATATATATGGTCATCATCTATCGAAAACATTAATGACTCTCAGAGAAAATGTCCTGGGTTCGATGCTAGGACGATGCAAACATCTGCCCTTTAAAATACATGGGAGTAGATTTTCATTATTTTTTTGATTGACTTATCGAAATGATAGGAAGCTCTTGCTTAGCTAAAAGATTTATAGTAAGACTGGGTTTAAGAAAAAAATTATCATAAGACCGTACTATTCCTGGATTCGATGCCAGACCACAATAACTTTTCTCTCATAAGGAATATAAGGGAAAAGTAGGAAGTCGTTTGAGGCAGTTGCAGTCAATATTTCTCCTTGAATTTTCACACGCAGTTATAGATTGTTATCTTCTATCGTGTTGCATAGGACGTATCACCAGAAAGTCCCGGGTTCGATGCCGGACGGTAAATATGTCTCCCGTTTAAAATACATTGGGTTAGTCTTTTATTATTTTTTTTGATGCACTTATTAAAATGATAGGAAGTTCTTGCTATGATAAAAGATGTATATTAAGACTCGGTTTAAGAAAAAAAAATTATAAAAGATCATGCTAATCATCATAATATAATCGCCTTGGTCTCCAGGGGGACTGGTTTGTTTACTGTAAAGAAATTTCACAACATTTTCATTCATTTTGCCACAGTTCTCGTAATTTCGACTAGTAAACATTGTTTCACGACCAAAATATAAATTTTCGTTCAATTTTCTTTCTTTTGGTACTTATTTCGACTTCTTAGGACCTTTATTTCCTATTTAATTCTGCAAATGAAATATAGCCAGCACACGGTTAAATAGAAATTCAAGTGAATTTCTTACGTAGAATGCTTTACTAATATTTCCACAAATGTAACATTTTCTCTGTTTAAACAACTTTTTATAAACTACTGATGGTCATAGTCAGGCCTACCTTAAACCTTAAGGTCGGGTGGCCAGCAAATGCGGAGCGAAGCTAAGTTGAGCGAAGTTACACGGAGCGGACTACGCTTTGACAATCGAACATTTGAATACACCTACGGATACGAAGCGGAGTTGAGAATCGTGACGTCACTCAGCTTCGCTCGGCTCATCTTCCGAACGGTTCGCGCTGAAGTCAGCTTCCCCCTCCTCTCGCGTTAAATTCGTGTTCAAGGACCGCAAATAATATCTTACTTTAAGAACGCCGGAATAATGGCAGAGTCCGTCTCTTACGGAGATTCCGTGATTTAACCATAACATCAGATAATTAAATTCCCAGGGGGCAACTAAACAAATTTTAATCGCTTCGCTTAGCTCAGCTCCTCTTCCAGTTGGAGACTTCACTTAGCTTCGCTCCGAGTCACTCCGTTCCGCTCAGCTCAGCGCCGCTTCGCATTCGGTGGCCTTACCAAGGATTACTTTAATTATATCTTTCACTCAATTCGAACGCAAAATGTGTGCTTTTAATGAGCTTGGAAACTTGCATACGCGAGAGAGGAAATAGTTCCAAGCAGCTCTCTCATACACACATCAGACCTATATGTGTTGTTAAAAACCAATTATAAAGACTTTTTAAATCAATTTATTTCAAGGGATCTATTATATAAAACGAGTAAAATGTAGCTTGCATACTGCAAGCATATCGATAACACTAATTTCAAGTCGGCATCATATCGAGTGGGTCCTCAAAAGAAAAAAAGAGGATTGAAAATATTCTTAAAATTCGCTGCAATTATCTGTCCGGCATCGAACCCGGGTCTTCCTGGTGATACATATTATGCAGCACAGCAGCAGTTCACAATCTCTAAGAATTACGGGCGATTCAGCTACTTTGATATTTTAATATGTTATTATAAATATCGCATTAGGAACAAATTTAATAAATAAGAAGAGAACACCACTGTATAGCTACTTCAAGTGATTCCAGAAACTTTCTGAAAGTAAGATCGGCTGGAGCACCTGCATTTTAAACGAATCAACTGTAAATAGTTTGTCGAGAATAAGATGTGTACGACAGTATAAATATACGGTTTAGCAGCTGCGAGAACCAGTTTTAATACTTTCTGACTGCTAAAAGATCGGCTTTAACACGAGACTTAAATGGAGTCCATCAAAATCGACGTAAATGGAAAAATAGGGTTAATCTGACGCTATTTTGTGGACAAATTGATATTAAATTACTTAAACCAATCATAAGTTTTTCATAAAGGCCGCAGTATTTCGTATTTATGAATTTTTTTACAACTTTATTTTGCCATATTTCTTGTTATAAACTTTATTGTTTTTCGGTTTATTTTAAAGCCCTTGTGCTACTTATGGATTTATGTGAATAAATATCAATGTATATAAATAAAACTCAAGGAACAAGAAGAAAATATCGCTCAGTAGCATCTTAAACCGATTCTAAAGCTTTCTTGCAGTAAACTCAGTCATAATGCAAGAGTACCTGTAGTTACAACGAATTATATCAATTAGAACTATTAGGAACACATTATTTTGTATCCATTTCTTTATTTAAAATTTATTTTCCAAATTTCTTGTCACAAACTGTATTGCTTTTTGGTCTACTGCAACACCCTTGTGCTGTCTACGGATCTATATAAATAAATATAAATAAAACTCGAGAGATAAGAAGAAGATATATCTACGAAGCTACTAAAACTGATTTGAACAGTTTCAGACTGTAAATTCGGCCACAACACAAGAATTACTGCACTTTCAATGCGTCGAATCCTTAAAAATCTTCGTAAATAGGCACTTGGAGTTAGGTGACGTCATTTCGTGGACAAATACATCGTTTCTGACACACGCCTGATACCTGACAGCTGATGAAATTCCAAGAATGAGATGGGAAATGTTGGGAATGATCGAGAAATCATGAATTAGAATTGGAGTAGAAAGGATAAAATGTAAAATAACCATTCGAATGACGTCAGCATTGAAATGGAACGAATAAATCGAAAATAAATGTTTAAATAAGGATTAAATTAACTTCAAGGCGCGATTATGAACTCAAATATAAAATGAATATAACCGAGAAATATGTAACCATATACGATTATAGTATACCAATTGATATTTATAGCGACAGATACAAATATAGTAAAGTGATGATAAAGATGTTGGAAACGTGGGGAAGAATTGATAAAAACCGAAAAAAAGTGTTTTGAAATTGATTTCAAGGACGATTTAATTTTTTTGATTATTAAGACAAAGTAATTGTGACAATAAGAGTAGGAAATGGATATGATTTAAAAAATTATAAGAATTTACTGCATTTGAGCTGAATCAATTATAAGTATTAGAAACATATAAACACCGCAACGAAGCAAGTGAATCAGTTTTAAGTTCTCTCTTATTGTAAAATCAGCCACAACACAAGAGTTTGTGTAGTTTAAAACAGTTCAATCCTTTAAAATTGTCTTGAAGAAGAACTAGGCGGTACGGTGACGCCATTCCGTGGACATATCCCACGGATTTATCGTTTCAGATCAATGCCATACACATTAACAAGGAATCATGTTCACGAAATGGGTAAGAAAGAATGATTTAATCGCTAATTGAGATAATTTGACAGGAATTGATAGTAATAGTTGGAAATTGATTGAAAAACCGTCGGAAATCGACAAGAGTCGTTGAAAAATGATTCAATAGTCGATGAAAGCGATGTTTCGAGTGATCGGAAGCAAATAAAAGTGTAAGATCGATGACTAAAATTAGAAATTTGCGGATAATTAAAATGGAGCATTGAAGTTGAATGGAGAGATTTCTTAAAGGGAAAAATGAAGAAGAATTGGGATTATTCAAGAAATGGGTAATTAAAAGGATTTAATTGAAATGATTTTGAAACTTTAAAGAACCCAAAGCGGTGATTTTTGCGGGAGTAGACACCATAACGGGGACAAATGATTCAAATGTTACTTCCTCTGCTTCAATTATAACTCTATGGTTATACCATTAGTATCCATTGAAAGACCAAGGGAGGGCTAAAAAATGTCCACCCCTTTTCTTTTTCAATATTTTAAGAACTCAATCGTGTTATACAGTCTTATAACTTCGTTACATAGTCAAATATAGGTTGTTAAAGATAACTGTGTTTCGATGCATTTTGTGTGTTTTTTTAAGCAACGTAATGAGAGTGGAAATAGGCACAAAATGACCCTATTCCTTGGTCCAACCTGCGACATATGAATTTGAACCGAACGGAATCATACATTTTGACAAATAGTTTTTAATTAAATTTTTATTTATATTATGTTGTTGATTTATAAGCATAACTAAAGGTAATTTACAAAATTATTTTCCGAATTAGAGCTCTAAAGCTCGAGAAGAAGCTTTATCATATCCTTGTCTTTGATTAGTTAAAAATAAAAAAAATCATTATTTTTATCGCGAAAGTACAATTTTTAGCAAGAAAAATTGTACTACAAAAATTGTAAGAGGTTTTTAAAAATCCAGGAAGGCAATTTCTGAAGAGATTTTAATGTTTCATTATTATTTTATCAAAAAAAAACAATAGTGGACATTTAGTGACCCTCCCTTGGTCCTCGGAGTGACCAAAAAAAGGTTGGACCTTTGAAAGGGTTAATAAATATTAATATCCATTATTGTCTATTGTTATCCATTATTCTCTGTTATATTCCTTTATTATTCCATTAGTATCCATTAATATTCTGTTATTATCCATTATAGTCTATTGTTATCTATTGATATTCTACTATTATCCATTATTGCCTATTTTTATCCATTATACACTATTATATTCTTTTGTTATTCCATTATTATATGGAAAAATTACATAACAACGTTTATTAACTACAAAAACTTACCACTTAACTTAAAACCAATGAAATTGAAAGATAGAGAGCATTCGCGAAGGAAAAATGAAGCAGAATTAGGAATATTGAAGAAATGGGTAATAAAAAGGATTTAATCGCTACTTGAGCTGGTTCTGAAAGCTTTGAGTACCCAAATGGGTGACTTTAGTGGGTGTTGACGCCAATTCCTGGACAAGTAATACAAGCATATAGTCTCCGATCAATTCTATATGCACTCCAGAAGGAGTTATATTCAAGGAATGGGTTGTAAAAAAGATGTGATCACTGCTTGAAATAAACCTCATTGGTTTTTTCAAGAGTAGTTCAATGTAGTTCAATTATATGAAAGGTTGAAAAAAAAGATTTAATCGCTAATTAAAAAAATAATAATGTCTCTACAAGTTCTACAATCAGTTTTCCTTGCTAAGTAACAATATTCCTGTCTCCAATTATTCCTCCAAGTCTCCAATTATTCCTTATAATAATTGATAATAGTAGAGTCTGCATTATGTATCTAAGTAATATGAAAGAAAGTGGTTGAAAATAACAATGAAATCGATAGTTGAACTAGTTTGTGAACTTTTAAGAAACTCGAATCGATGATTTTTGCGGGTGCTGACGCCATTTCGTTGACAAAAAATAGAAATAAATGGTTTTCGATCAATATTACACACTTCACAAAGAAGATCGTCCATGGAATGGGTTAAACAAACAACACAATCGATATTTGCACTTGTTTTGCACAGTTTGAGCGACAAAATGGGCGACTTTTGTGGGTCAAATGCGATAGGACTTTAAGATGTCCGCCGTGTCACTGAAAAAGCCAATAAATGCGACGTAAAAACGGAATTTCCGGTTAGACACAGATGTATCGCAACCACTATGTTGAAAGTAGTATCAAGAAGGAAATAAACACGTTTTGATAGCACAACCCGAATAGGGCGGAAAACCTACGATAAAGAAGTCTGACTTTGAACATTACGAAAGATCGATTTAATATCGCCACAAGCTATAAGAACACGCTTAAAACTACACTGCTTCCCAGAACGAAGTCCGATGTTTATAAAAGGAGCACAAAATCCTGTTTCGAAAGCCTTAAAACGGTCGAAAAGCGGCGAAATATTGATCAAAGTCGGCCGCGTCGTCACGGCAGCCATGTTGGAACCAAGTTTCCCCCTGAAGGAGGAAAAGTTCGGAAAACAATCGAGCGGCGATAATCGGCGAAAGCGCAACTTTGGGGAAGAAGGGAAAAAAGAATTGGGGGGAAAAGTTTGGCGGCGAAATAAAGTGGAAATCTCTAAAAACGGGATTCACTCACCCGATGTGCCTTCCCGGTAGTCCATGTAATGTCCGCCGGCCATCGGAGCGGCGCTGGTGTCGGGGGTCGACTCACGTGAGCTGTAAGGGCCAATGGGGATGGAGGAGGAGGAGGGGGCGGGGGTGGGAGGGGGAGGGTGCTGGAGGAAAAACAAAAACATACGAAACAAGATGGAGGTCGAAATGCAACGAAAATATTCAAAAGTTTTAAGGTCCAAAAAAATCAGTGGTAAGGTTGATGGATTTAGTAAAAAATTGGTATAAATCGGTAATGGAACATAAAAATTGTTAAAAAATTTATAGAAATTGATTTAAAAATACATAAAAAGTAATAAAAATCGACGAGACGGAGGAGGAAATCAATGAAAATATTTAAAGTTAACGGACCAAAAAATATCAGTGTTAAGATTGATGGAAATTGTTAAAATATTGTCATAAATTGATATAAGTTGAATAACATTGATAAAAGTTGATAAAAATGTATTTAAAAATATATAAAAAGTTATATAAATCGACAAGATGGAGGGAGAAAAGCAACGAAAATAATTAAAAGTTTTGAGGTCCAAAAGAAATCAGTGGTAAGGTTGATGGAAATTGTAAAAAATTAAAATGTTCGAAAATGTGGAAGGATTGATTAACATTATTTATAAAAATCGATAAAAAGTCATTCAAAATTGAAAACACACGACAAAATGGAGGACAGAATCGATGGCAAGATTTAAGATCCAGAACAAAGTAAAAGAAATCGAAATTGATTAATGGAAATATATAAAATGTATAGCATTAGATCAAAATAGATTCAAAATTCGATAAAAGTTATAAAATAAACAGTAAAAAGTAAAGAAGAAGTTACAAGAGTAGTGAAATCAGGATGAAAAAATGCCGAATATATTAAAAAATTACAATCATTACAAAAGTATGATATATGATAGAAAAATATGCAAATGGAGACAAAAAATTGAACGAATCGGAGTAAGGGTGGTTTATAATTGGTTGTTGGAAAACAAATAGATGAAAATATAAGAGATTGAAGGTTAGAAAAGCACGAACAGCGATGGAAATTAAAGATTAACCAAAAAAATGAATAATTTATAGGGAATTGTAAAATAGAGAGGTTTCGTGAAGGAAAAATCGAGAATAAACAGGAATTATGGGTGAATTATAAATAGGAGAAAAAGGTCAAGGAGAAAGGAAGAGAGAGGAAAACACAATTAGAAACAAAGTTGATCAAAATACGAAAATGGTACATTCTAAATAATACCATAGGACATGATGTGAAATATATGATCATAGCAGAATAGACTATCTCACAGTTAAACTGCAATGGTATTGCAAAATACGAGCTATGAGTGCAAACGTATGCACTCCCTCCCCCTTCCTAACTTTGGTTTCCATGGGATTCTAAATATATTTTGAAAAGGCAAACGCGGAAATAATTCTTTGAATGTGGTCTTTAAATCACCGAAATTCAACATTCCACATAATCAACATATAATTGTATATTATGCTAATATTAATGTATCTCTTTTGATCTATGAAAGCAAGTATATATGATTTTCGATTTATGTTTTTTAGGATGAAAACTTTACTCGTTTGAAATGAAATAACAAAGCCAATTTTAAACCAACGTCATAAAATGAGATAATATTATTATATCAACAAATGTATGAATTTAAATTTTCCAAGTTAAATTATGGTTTTATTGCCACCATGTGCTTGGCTCTTCTTCCAAATACATTTCTTATTATCTTTCCCATTTATATTCGTACGAGAGTTCAACAATCACCTTCGTCGTTAGGGAATTCTTTATGCCCACAAAATCACACGAATTTTCCGTCTATTTTGTCCAAATTCTCCCAATTTTGACTGGAATACGATATTTCACGACCGAAATAAGAATTTTTGTTCAATTTCCTTTCTTTTGGTGTTAATTTCGATTTCGTACGACCATTATTTCTGATTAAATTCTACAAAAGAAAAAATGTCTGCAATCGATCAAAACGATCTTTACGTGCATTTCTTATGAGAGAGACGATTCGAGTCGTCCAGAGTCGAACCAAGGATACTCTGGAGAATCAAATATCAGTTGTAATCTGTGTGATTGTGGGCGCTCTAACGTGAAAACTATTAGTCGTATCAACACCTAACTTCAAATAAAGCACTTTGGTTGGTGCCGTTAGAGTTGATTGGTTTTGGAGTAGATCGGTTCACAGGAAGTCGAGCTTTATTTCTCGAAACTCGTTTATTTTTTAATTTATCCATTACTATGATATTTAGGTACATACAAATATATACAAATATTACAAAATATTAATTTTCTTTCAGTTTTATTTGGAAAATTTTCGATATCAACCACCGTTTAGGAGTCGTATCATAATTAACCAATTTTCTGGTTATTTCTACATATTTACGTTAAAATGTCGTTTTCATTCATACAATTCCATTTGAATTTAATATACAACATGATTGCTATATTTCTTCGAAGATTTATTTGGAAGTTGATCTGGAGTTTGAAACACTCGTATTTATTTTAAAATAGTTATTCAGTTATAATCGTTATTGATTACTCTCCACGATAACAGTAAAGTTCGCAACTATGTGTTTTATTACATGGCAATCAATGCAATGCAATGCGTCTATCGCTATTTTGTTCTGGCTGATTGATGAGGTTTTAAAGGTTTTATTTTCAGTTTTTTAGTCCATTTGTCTTCTTTATTTGTTTTCATTTGAGTATATTAATATTATCACTAATATATCTTCCAAGTTTTGATTGAATACAGACTTCGAAAATACTGTCGTTGATAAATATCTACATCTCATATGTGGAGAAAGTCATGTGCCGGCCACATCAGATTTTTTCGTATAAATTTTGTTTTATATTGGAGTTGGTTATGCTACTTCTTATCATTATTACAATAGCACTGCAATTAGGCAAAGAGCCAGGTGCCGCTTGTCATACAATTACTTAAATTAACAACAATAAATTATAAAACAATCATAAGAAAGAGGAAAAGTCAAAGCCCAAGCTGAACATAACAACTCTACGTAAGAACAGCGAAATTCATAATACGTATGACAAATGAACAATTCCCTTTTCCATAGCAAATGTAACAAACAATATAAGTCTTAATGCCTAATTTTATTCAAGATTTTCTTAAACTTTTTCTCAGGAAAGGGGTTGAAAACTTCTTCAGGAAATAAATTCCACTCCGCTATATCTCTGCGAAAGCTTTAAAAATAGTCCGTACTTGACTGGGCTTCTCGTAGTTTTAACATTGTAGGACCCAAATAAATTAATTTTTTAAAGATATTCCGATTTATGGCCGTATTTTCGGTAAATATTTTGATAAATTGTGGAATTTTTGGATCAATTTCGTCGAAATATTAAAACGAATCGTCAGCTACAATTTTCTCGAGTTACGAGCAATTTAATGCCAAACAATTGAAATTTTTACAAAAATTTCGAGTTTTCCCCCGTTTTATAGTGAAATATTTCATAAATATGAGAATTATAGTAGGACCTCGCGAAAATATTTAAATTGAATCTATATTTTAATAGGTTCTCTCGAATTTCAAACATTTAAAGGCTAAAAAACTCACATATATGAGAGAAATTTTAATGGTAAGAGATTAAAGCAATTCATCCTGAATATAAAATAAAAAGGTAACACAGACCTGCGGGGGGGTTTGCTGAACAGGTTGGTGCTGAGCGATGACGTGGTGCGGAGGCTGCGATTGGCTGGCAGGGGAACTGACGTAATTTCCGTCCTCCTCTTCGCTGGCGTTGGAGAAGTCCACTGGTTCCGTCTGCTCCCTGTTGGTGCGGCTGCTGGAGAACTGCTCCGACTGGTACATGGGGCTCGTGGGACCACTAAGACGATTGAATATTGCGTCTCAATCAAGAAACTTCCGATTAATCTCTGCTGAGCGCGCATTGCTTAGGTTGACTACGCTTAGCTTATGATGAGTCCGCTCATTACGTTGTTGGGTTTGCTTAGGGTGAGCTTACTCAGCTGAGTAAAATTATTATTTATTTTGGGGTTTCTTCAATAGAACGAATCAACTGGTAACCTTAAGCACACTCAACGTATCCTAAGCGTAGTTAATATATTCTAAGCGGAATCAACCTAGTACTCTAAGCGGACTAAACATATTCTAAGCTTACACAACCTACTCTAAGCGGACTAAGCATATGCTAAGCGTACTCAACCTACTCTAAGCGGTTTGAACGTATTCTAAGCATACACAACCTACACTAAGCGGTTAAAACGTATCATAAGCATAGTCAACATATTCTAAGCGCACTCAAAATATTTCCTAAGCGCACTCAACGTATCCTAAGCGCACTCAACGTATCCTAAGCGCACTCAAATTATGCTAAGCGATTTTAACGTATTCTAAGCGAACTCAAGATATCCTAAGCTCAGTCAACATATTCTTACCGTACTCAACGTACCTTCTAAGCACACTGAACGTATCCTCAGCGCACTCAACATATCCTAAGTTTCCATATAATCAAAGTATCTGAAGTTTTTAAATGTTTTGACCGATAATTTCAATAGTTCAATAGTACAAATTTACTAGGATGTGCTAGCTGGAAGATGATGCACGCATTGTCTAAATATCCTTCAGATAAATAACTATTACATCCACTTGCATCAATTACGTCCCACACTGGCGCTGCTTTAACAGAGCGGGTTAATAAAATCCCCTCAAAATGGAAACTAAAGTCTGGTTCAGGAGTAAAGTTCGGGGAAAAAAAGAAGAGATATTAAAACTTTGCCCAAAACTAAACTGGGTCTCCATGACTACCCACTTTGCAAACAAAGTTAACTTGAAAACAACTTCACTTTGGGTTTAGTTCAGCAAGGTCATACGACTCTTCTTGGAGTACTTTGATGAATGGGGAAGTGAAAGGGAACTGGGCCAAAAGTGAAAGGGATAGAGCCCAAAGTGAAAGGTGAATCGTATGATGATATCTTGAGGACGTAAGGTTTTATAGAAGGACGATTCTGGTATTGGTGAACGTATAAATGGAAAAGTGAAAGCAATGGGTCCAAAGTGAAAGTTGACTCGTATTATGAAATAAAGAGAACTTAAGATAACTGTTATTTTGTTATTGAGTTCCACAGGGAAGTGTTCTTGGTCCGATTTTATTTCTATTTACATTAACCACCTCTTAGATAACGTAAAGAGTAATGTTTGATTATTTGCCGATGATACCCTGATATACAGAGAGATTTTGTCAGAAAACGAGTAAATTATACTTCAAAACGACCTGGACACAATTTCAGGATGGTGTAAAGATTGGCAGCTGGATTTAAATCCAAACAAATGCGTTGCCATAAGTTTTACGCGCTCCACAAACATAATTCCCGCGCAGTACCAAATCTCAGGGCATCCATTAGAGTTAGTGCACGACAACAAATACCTAGGAGTCACACTTAGCAGTGACTTATCTTTTAAAGAACATATTCGAGATGCGATAGCAAAAGCGAATAGAATGCAAAGATTAAATACGTTGAGAAGAAGCGAGAGTCGAAGAAATAGCTTCTCTTATTCGTCTAGAATACTGCTGTGTGGTTTGTGAGGTTTAGTCTCAGATTTAGAGATGGTCCAGCGTAGATTCGTTTGCGTACATTTCAGGTTCGATAGCAGCGTTGCTGCAATGATAGAGTCAACTAAACATACTGTAATAGAAGTATTATATACAACCTGAGTGAGGTATACAAGACAGTTTCCCTTTCGAAGAATGGGAATCCAATTTCCCTTATGAGAGGGAGATGTTCTCATAAAAATGGGAATGCTAATAATAAAAGACTGAAAAAGGCCATTAATAAAGATTGGATATTAGCCGAGTCAAATGGGAAAATTTGAATTTCCAAAATTTGGGATTGAAAAAAGGGTGTCCTCTTTCTGATTATTTTGGTTTGCATTAAGGATTCGTCCCCTAAAGAACGGAGGGTTTGCTAAGAAAATGTCGCTCACAATACGTTGGCAGCGCTTACTTTGAGCTGAGTTGGCTTAGAAAAAGGCTAACACGGTTAATTTAAGTAGAAGATGCTTATTTTATGCTATTTTAGGCTAAATACGCTCAGGATGTGCTGAGTAGGCTAAGTACGATTCGTGGACACTTTATCCAGTTAACTTACGCTTGCATTATTTTGGATAAGCTCACTTTAGGGTGATTCCGCTAAAGTGAACAAAACAGCTTCCTTACTTCGCTTACATTGTATTTCTTCGTGATCGTATAACATTTATTCGTATATATTTCATTATAATTCATATATATTGTACATAGTAATTGCTATTTGCTGACTAAACTTACTTTACGTTGATATATCATATTTATATGTTTATTTAGAAATATTTGTAATATTCATTTATTTAAATTCTATAATAAGTGATAATTAGTAATTTAATAAGTTATGAGTTGGCTCAGGAAGTGATGTATTCGCATAAACAAGTGATGACTCCGCTTATTAAGCGATAAGTCCGCTTGGAAGCTGCTTAGTCAACTTACTAAGTGTTGAGTTTTTGCTTAGCAAGTGATCCCTTCGATAAATAAAGTGATAACTCCGCTAGTAAACTGCTAATTCCACTTATTAAGTGATGAGTCTGCTCAGTAAGTAATGAATTAAAAAGTGATAAGTCCGATTTATTAGCGATGAGTCCGCTTGGAAGGTGCTTAGTCCGCTTACTAAGTGATGAGTTCGCTCAGCAAGTGATTAGTCCGCTAATTAAGTGATGAGTCCGCTTGGCAGGAGCTATATACGCTTACTAAGTGATTAGTTCGCTCAGCAAGTGATTAGTCCGCTAATTAAGCGATGAGTCCGCTTGGTAGGTGCTATATCCGCTTACTAAGTGATTAGTTCGCTCAGCAAGTGATAACTCCGCTCAATAAGTGATGTTTCCGCTTATTAAGCGATGAGTCCGCTTGGTAGGCGCTATATCCGCTTACTAAGTGATTAGTTCGCTCAGCAAGTGATGACTCCGCTTAACAAGAGATGTGTCCGCTTATTAAGTATTATTATTAAGCGATGTAGGTGCCGGAAGTCCGCTTACTGAGTGATGAGTTTGCAAAATGGAAGAGAGAGAATAACTAAGTCCTCACCTGTGGGGTTGGACGCCAGCCACTCCGTTGAGCCTCCCAACGCTCAGGTCCAGGGTCTGCCCCTGCGGCGAAGGAGTCGGGGAGGTTGCTGACGGTCCCAGGGAGTTCGATCTCGGAGACAAGTGATGCTGCTGGGATGCGAACTGAACGAGAAAACATTGCACACAATTGCACACTCCCGAGTTGAAACGAGAGCAGGTCGTGCCATGGACCAGTGGTTCATATACAGCTAATAATACTACGTTGTACTATGTTGTCTTTTACATTTAAACTAGTGGATTCCCCCTTTAAAATTTACGGAATTAAAACATAAATTTAGTATTAAATTGACACCGTTGTTGATTGTGATTGAAATTAACCAGCAATCATTCTTAATGCTCTGGCTCCATTTTTTATTTTAAAGCACTTAGATTGATTCACAATAATAAGGAATCTTACAGTTTTAAATGTCTAATTACTTTATTTGAATACGCTGTAACTATCTGTTGATCCTTCCTGACGTGGATTTTAATATTTTGTTGGCACAAATAGTTCAAAAATCACCTTCGTCGTTAGGGAATTGAATATGCCCGCAAGATCACACAAATTTGTCGTCGTTATCGTCTGAATCATCTCAATTTCGACTCGAATACAATATTCCACGACAGAAATAAGAATCTTTGTTCAATTTCCTTTCTTTTAGTGTTCATCTCGATTTCGTACGACCACTATTTCTAATTTAATTCCGCAAAAGAAAAAAGGTCTGCATTCGATCAAAATAAACTTCACGTGCATTTCTTACGGATGTTAAAGCTTTTGAGAAGTTCATTCAGATGAAATTTGATAAACGCGTTATTCGTGCACTGGAGTCGAACTGAGTGCCTGGAAAACATACATTTGCGACTTTTGCAGTGGATTTCGAGATGAATTTGAAGCATAAGGAATTTATTTTCCATATATGGATTAGTTTTTTAAGGAGTCCAAAGGTACACTAATGTAGCTTGACCCACTTTGCATCAAACGAAAAAAGTAATTTTGCGACGTTTAAAAGCAAGTTTTATTTCAACCATGCACATTGATACGAGGGGAAATAGTCAGAGATTTATGTGGTACGTGTTTCACTAAAATTGTATTTAACAAACTGTATTTAGAGTGAAAAATAGAGAGAGTGATCCAAGGTACAACACTGAACTAATTGTTAGGCTAAGATAAGGGGAGGTTTGTGGTATACGCATTCTCACGAAAGTTTTAGTACAAATTCTTTGCTTAAAAATCGATAATTTAAATGCAATTCTAAGGACACACGCCTGAATTAAGTAGCAACACACAACAATATACAATTCCCCGGATTCAAACGCGCTAAATCTTTAATATAAGTGACGTACAAGCAAATTATGCCATTTTTTCGATTAGATCGTTCCGGAAACATCTTAGCAAAAATCAGGAATGCGACATATTTTATAAAAATTTTCAATTTTGGCATTTAAAAAAAGTCAGTTTGAAAATACACGCCACTCGACAACTTAGCGCTAAAATATCCGGACACAACAGAGCATCACGATGACTGATTGCTAGTGGCAACTGGGAGCTATGGCAACTGAGCGTTGGACTGGATTGGTTCGATTGAAAACCATACTCGCTCAGTTGTCATGGAAACGAAAACATAATCCGATCGAGTTGAAATTCTTTATGCGTTAAAAGGAACACCAACCGCGAACTTTAAGCACCATCCAGTGACGGATAAAAAAAAGAACATTTCTTCTATCCACCATAGCATACACAAGGAGGACAACTGACCGTTGAGCTTGTAGAGGTGACGCTGGAGGTGGAGAGGTCCATGACAGAGCCCCCTGGTGACGTCGGAGGAATGCCCTTGGCCAGTTGTGCCCTCGCCGCAGCAGCCGCGCACTTGACGGACAAGTTGATGGCCGAGGCGTCGTACGCCTGGTAAGTGGGCCTGCAGAAGAACGAGGATTTAAAATGGAGATCTACGGAGTCTTATAGTCAACTACGTTTTACCTGAGTTTTTAACGAATAATTACAGTTGCGTACATATTTATCTATCTGCCAGTGACTTCCGTAAGAAATACATTTGGGAAATATTGGAAAATTAATTTCCTGCACTTCTGGACACTTAGGATAGGATCATAAGCGTTTAGAAGTCGTTAAAGGTCCAATGGAGTATTACGTATTGATATTTGTCTGTCCAGAGTATCCTTGGTTCGACTCCGGACGACTCAATTCGTCTCTTTCATAAGAAATGCACGTAAAGTTCATTTTAACACTTCGTCGTTATGGAATTGTTTACGCCCTCAAAATCACTCGAATTTGTCAACGTTTTTGTCCAAATTCTTATAATTTCGACTCTAATACGATATTCAACGACCATAATAAAAATTTTTATTTAATTTCATTTCTTTTGGTGTTAATTTCGATTTCGTACGACCATTATTTCTCATTTAATTCTGCAAAAGAAAAAATGTCTGCAATCGATCAAAACGAACTTTGCGTGCATTTCTTATGGGAGAGACGATTCGAGTCGTCCAGAATCGAACCAAGGATACTCTGGACACAAATTTATCAATATGTAACACCCTAATGGACCTTTTAAATGACTACCATATAATTTATAATCCTATCCTATGTCGGGAAATGCACGAAATTAATGTTTGAGAATTAGTCCTATGTATTTCTAACGGGAGTTACTGGCATCGGATACATAGATACATCAATATGTAACGCTACTGGATTTTGTGGATGCTTTATCGCTTGCAATAGATTGGAAAATGAAGGAAATGACGCCAACTGATCTCACCTTGGATATATCGGCTGCGTGGGAGGCTGTATTTGCTCCTGCTGCTGTGTTCCGACCATCGCCGGCCCTTCTCCGCCGCCCGCACCCGCCGGCCCTTCCCCCTCCCCGTTGTACACGGCGCCCTGATAAGGGGGATACATTCCCCTCCCGACTTCCATGGAATCGAACCCGGGCCTCTCGTACTGGGGCCCCCCTTCCTGGTACTGCCCCTGCATGTTGGGGGGACATCTGGTGGGAGCGCTTTGAACCTCGTAGTGGTGCCGCTGCTGATCGTAGTCTCTGCAATTGAGAATACTCCCTTGTTTGAACATTCATAGCCATTGAATCAGTTGGTTCAATTTATAAAATTATTTTTCATTTGTCTAGTAAGTGATGATTGTGCTTAGTAGTTGATGAGTGCGCTTAGCAAGTGATGAGTTCACTGATGACTACACTTAGGATGTGATAAATGTGCTTAGAATATGATGAGTTTACTTAGTGATGAGGGCGCTTTGTGTATGATGACTTAGCTTAAAATCTGATGACTACGCTTTGTGAAAGATAAGTGAGCTTAGAATCCAATGAGTATACTTAGTGAATGATAAAAGTGCTTAGTGAGTGATAAGCTCGCTTAGAATCTGACGAGTATGCTAAGTTAGTAATGAGTACGCTTCGAATACGATTAGTATGGTTAGTAAGTGATGAAACAGCTTAGTACGTGATGAGTCCACTTAGTTAGTGGTGCGTTTGATTAGTAAGTGATGAGTATGCTTAGTAATTGATAATTGCGCTTAGAATCTGATAGATATGCTCATTAAATGATAAAATAACTTAGAATCCGATGACAGTGCTTAGTAAGAGATTATAACGCTTAGCAAGTGATGAATTTGCTAAGCAAGTGATAAGTCCGCTAGTCAGCTGATGAATTCGCTTAGTGTGTGATGAGTTAGCTTAGCAAGTGATGACTTCGCTTAACAAAGTAATAAGTCCGCTAGTTAAGTACTAAGTGCGCTTAGTGCGTGATGAGTCCCCTTAATAGGCGCTAAGTCCGCTTACTAAGTCATGTGTTTGCTTATCAAGTGATGAATACAATGCTATGACAGTGCTTAGTAAGTGACAATTAGAATCTAGAATGCCTTATAAACACAGGAATGCAATGAACCTTGTATAGTGTCTCACCTGTACACTTGTATGTGGCCCTGTTCGTATTCCCTCCCAGGATACATGTTCTGTGGCATGCTGGGCATCTCCATCTGATGCATCGGGACGCTGCTCGACCCAGAATCCGAGTCCTGGGACGAGTAGGGGTCGAAGGCGGGTCTGCAACTCCCCATGTCCGCCTTCTCCGCTTTGACAGACATCTGCTGGCTCTCCGATGCTCTGTTCTGCGGCGGCATCACTTCGTCCTCTTCATCCTCATCATCCTTCCCTTTGGATGCTGCGTTCATCTGCGGTGGACCATTCATCTCCTGGGGTTGGGGCCCATAATAAGGAGGCCCGTAGGAGAGACAGGGCTTAACTTCGCCCTCCATGGGTTTGCAGAAGGCGTAGTCTGGAGGCATGTTCGGGACTGGAAAGGAGATTCAAACATTTTCCATATTATTTTCCATATAAGAAGTTATGGCACAACAACTGATTTCGTCTCAATCCAAACCGGCACATTCCTTTATTATAAAGCAAACCGGCACATTCCTTTATTATTATGCAAACCGGCACATTCCTTTAACCGGAATCGAAATACGAGTGTAATTTGCTTCGATGGAAACATAAATATGTCTCGAGTTCCAAGTTGTTGATGCAAGTGAAAGTGTTACCGGGATTGAAATTAGGAAAATCGTTTCCGTACATTTCAATTATTATTATTTCGTAAACGAGAAGTGGGCCATAAGCCAGAAGGCAGTTTTTCTACATCTAGGCAGTTATTCTACGTAATAATATACAACATATTATATACATATACATGTGCCATATAAATGGTTATTTCTGGATTTTTCGTGGTTCATGTCAGGACCGTAGTGGTCCCAGGGTAAAACCCCACCGTACATCGCCAAGCAATTCCTCTTTCTACTCCTCCTCTATTCTACTTCCTCCAGATCTTCTACATCACTAAAATCCTTTTACATTCTATAATACCCTTATCTACTGTAAAACATTCCTTTTTAAAATATATTGATTTTTAGGCAAGGCGTTTAAGAGCGATCCAGGTGAATTACTCCATTCCGAAATGCCTCTGTTAAGAAAAGATTATTTCGCGATGTCCGTTCTTTGCCGCCGAGGCTTAATTTTGAATTCATGTGTACTTTTTCTTTCATCGACAACATTGATCCCACAAGTGGTTGTTGCGTACATTTAATTGAGAATATTGGACGCGAAGTCAAATTATAGATGTTTTTGAGATCAAATTTATTTCCGGAAATCAATTTAATAATCGTCAATTTCAGTACTTTATCTGTAGATGAAAATTGCATTTTATACATGCAAAAGAACTCCAGAGTCTAAAATAATATGTTTGGAAAATTCAGGAGACGACTGACACAACGCGAAGAGGCGCCTAGAAAAGCTCCCAAAGGAAGAACGGACATGAAAAAGTGGGTATTCTGGTATTTTCCATATTGCAATATTAAAAAACATACCAAGTTAATGATATAAGTTACCAACATTTGTATGTATTTATTTTTTTACTCTAAATATTGCATATAAATCTAATACAATATAATTAAGACAATTTAGGATATCCTGTGTTGTTGACACCGATAATACACGGTGTACGTTCTGTGTTCACTTAGAAATAATTTAAAGCACTCGTTTAATTTATTGAGGTGTGTTATTACGATAACATTACAATGGCATATTACAAATATAAGATGAATGAAGTGACGTATTAACACAAAGGAAAGGCTATACAGCATAAATCGGGAAAAAAATAAAAAATAGAAAATTTTAAAAGTACTTTAATTGACAAAAATCTTTCAAAAATTTAAATAATAAAACAAATCGATTTCTTCGCGATCTAACAGCATATTTTTAGTCTTTTTTTATAAATAAGTTGCAGTTAAATACGCCTTTAATTTCATTTGGTAACCCACAGTACAAATAAATATAAAAAAGAGATTTTTTTTTTAAATATTAAAGTTTGATTTTGTAAACCTAATGCAATTTTACTAAATTTACATATTACGCGAAACGATAAGAGATTTTGGATTAATTTGCTCTGTTATGTTTAGTTCTTTTAGCAAATGATGAAGTAGTTTATTTGATTCAAGTTCGCTTAGATACCGCTTAGTTCGCTAAGATATACAGCTTAGCTTTCTAAGAGTCGGCTTGGAATACATTAGTTAGTTTATGGTCAGCTTAGTTTGCTGAGAGGCTGTTGAATACGCTAACATCCACTTAGTTCTCTTTGTTTACTTAGAGGCTGCTTAGTTCGCTGAGGTCCTTTTGTTTAGAATCTGCTTACTTCGCTCAGAGACCGCTTACTTCGCTATTAATCTTTTGGATTTCGAAAAAACGTTTTCCTTGATACACCCTAATACACAATGTAGATTTCGTCGGAGAAAGAAATATTCCCGCTAAAGTCCTTACCATCTTTGACGTAACTTCCTGTGTGGTACTTGTCTATCCGGCCACCGTCGGCGCCACCGGTCATCCCGTTCCTAACCTGAAGTGTGGGGAATGTGTTCATGGGCCTGGGTTTGAACCCCATCAAAGGGGTGGACCTGCTTTTGCTCGCAGCTGCTATTGGACACCCTGACAGGGACCTGTGGGCGTTCCTGTTGGAGCTGACGTGACCCCTTCCGTTGCACCCTGGGGTGGGGCATTTGAGGATGGTCTCGTGCTGCGCCAAGACTAATTAGATTGTTTTGAGGGGGATTGAAACACGCATGGTCCATTTGTCATATGCAAGGTGGAGATTTAGCTCCGGAAAGACGAATGTGTAAAAAAAAAGATGTTTGGTGTGTGGCGTGGTTGTAAGGAAATGTTCAGGAAAGACCAATTTTAAGAAATAAAGGGTTTTAAAGATACAGGAGAATTATTATTTTAGCGGAAAAAGTCGGACAATTAAGGATGGAAATTTAAAATTAATTTGAATTGTTTAAAAAATTTTAAAATATTTAATTCATCGGAAAAATTCGGAAAAAATGAGCGAATGAAATTTTAGGTGTGACGCCATCAATCGTAGGCGAAAGTCGTGAATTTGTCGGAAAATTATATCATTTAGTATTAAAGTAGACAAATAAGCGAAAGACATTTTGTACGTATAATTAATAATTGATTGATTTTTAATTTCACGCAATCAATAGAGAAGAGTCGTGAATTTTTAATTGTTTAAGGTAATGATATTTATAGAGTATGGGTTGGTAACCAGTAAGTGTCCATGCAAAGAAGTAGTGAAATAAGTCCAGGTTAATCACGTGATTAATACGTCAAATTGCATTCCATTTTCACATTATTACGAGGCGAAAATACAGAATTCAAATTACATTGCAATCGCAAAGGACATTAAATTGGAAAGTGAATTAATTTGAAGGTTTTGTGCAAATGATTTAATGAGTGTTTTCGATTGTTTTGGAAGGAAAGAAGGCAGAGGTGAGACTTTGGCCTGACGAAGCACAGAATGATATATGTATTTAACACACTCAAGTCCAACTGACTTCAATATATATATATATACAAAAAAGGATTCAAAAAGTATGAATTCAAAATATCTAGGACTAATGGAATTGGCAAATGAATTTCCTTTTTCAAATTTTGCTTAATTTACTATTAAAGTCGTCCAGTCCAACATTTAAATGTTTAATTTATAAGCAACAATAGTTCAGAAGTCGTTAACAATTGAAGAGAGATCCTGATTTTGAAATTGAAAAATAAATGGGAAAACAAATCATAAAAATATTTTCTAAGAATACATTTTTTTAAACAACAGAATGAAACAAAAAATCGACTACATTGTAGAACAAAGGTAAAAAAAACAATCAAAAACTGAACCAAAACTGACTGCCTGAACATTGTATCAGTTTTTATTAGCATCGTAATATGAATATATAGATAGACATATAAGTGAACATAAATAACATCTATGCTTCATCAGATAGCCTTTGATTTGTGTGAGAGTATTTGAGGGTTCATTATTCATTCGGGTTTGGGGACTGGGTTCGGGGCCGGTTGACATACTTTTCCTTCTATTTTTTGGTGTATGGGGCAGACAACTCTTTCGGTTTATGGTAGGTAATTGAGGTTTTTCTGCTTTATCACAGTTCTTTTCCCACGATTCGAGCTCGGAGCTGATAAGGGACCACGACTTATCAACAGATATCTGCATTTATCAAACGAGAGGTAAAGAAAGGCGTGCAGTACGATTCGAAAAGTTATAAACAATTGCTATATACAACAATTTGATACATCCGTCGTATCCTTCGTCTTAAGACAAGTATATGCGTCTTTTGATCTACGTTCTACGATGAAAATTAAGGTTTTTTATGTTTTCTATAGAAATTACCTGGTGAGTTATGGCAATGCTGCATTGCCAGGAGGGTTGGGTTGGGTTGGGTCGGTGTGTAAAATGGATATGAATAACAAACTATTAAAGGGATATGAATATGTTCCGCATTCAAATACATGAAATCCTCGCCTCTGGATCTCAGGGGTATTTTTTTCACGCAAAACTTTCCTTATGCCAAAGAAAATAAGAATTATTGATTGCACTTATCACGTGGTTATCTAAGAGAGGTAGGGTCAGTTAGTTTTCAGAGTTTCAGATTTCTCTCTGTTTTTTCTTACATCCATAAGAGTGAAGCCAATTAAAAAAAGACGTCTTAATAGTTAGTATAATTCAACACATTAATATAACAACGATTTGAGTTGCTGTGAGGTTTTGACTCGTCCTTTAAATTTGGGAATCCTCGACTTACTATGTTTAAAATTCTTATATAAAATATGTTGCCGTAGAGATAAGTCAATGAAATTTACACAGCGAATAGCTAATACATTGCAAGAGTTTGTAAAGTAGTAAATTTAAGAAATATTAATGCGACTTTTTTTAAATTTAAACTCTAAGGTTCAGAGTTTCCACTATTCAGTTAACCTAGAGAAAAACATAAACCCTGTATCTCAATAAATCACGTTGCCATGAACAAATACTTCCCAATAAATCACTGTTTTCAAACAATACTGAAAAAAATCATAACTGGAGAAGGATTAAAAAGCGGACACCCTTTCCAAGTGGGGTGGACCAAGAGGAACTCTACCATCTCTAACTACCGATCATCACTACGATTTGGGACACACTCTATGTCCTCAATCGGCGACTCCTACTTATTAGGCTCATAAGCAATCACAACCCCATTACAAAGCAATGGGTGTAAAATAAATTAGGAAAAACTGAAATTAAAAAAGTTACGAATGAATGGAATTTTGGTTTGTTAGTTTCAAAGTCAGAGTGCGGACTAATTCGGCATGAATTTCACGCATTTCGCGACATAAGGATAAGATTATAAATTATATGAAAGTCGTTGAAGGTTCAATGGAGTGCTAACTATTGGTATTTGTTCGTCTAAAGTATCCTTGGTTCGACTCTGGACGACTCGAATCGTCTCTCTCATAAGAAATGCACGCAAAGTTCGTTTTGATCGATTGCAGACATTTTTCTTTTGCGGAATTTAATCAGAAATAATGGTCGTACGAAATCGGGATGACTCCAAAAGAAAGGAAATTGAACGAAGATTCTTATTTTGGTCGTGGAATATCGTATTCGAGTCGAAATTGAGAGAATTCCGACAAAAAAGACGAAAAATGTGTATGATTTTGTGGGCGTAAACAATTCCCTAACAACGAAGGTGATTGTTGAACTCAACTTCCCCAAACGAGTATATAGGAAAGATAGGTTCATAAGATGTGCACACGAGATAAACGTGTATCGGCGAACTGGTACAAGGTTTTTATCGGAGCATTTTTAAATTTTCGTGACATGTAAGATTAATAATTCGGATATGATACACAGCTTGTAAGAAACGCCATTTGGACTCAAATATAAGCAATGATATCGTCAGGAAATGAACCAAAAAGTATGGGATAAAATTTCCAGTTTTTCTCATGCGAAATTATGTCGTAAACTAGAATCGAACCCAGGATACTAATTTAACATTGGAGTTTCATTCACTATGTTATAGACGCACGATATAAGCATAATTTCAACTAAGGAAAGATGAAGTTCTTAAAAGAATAGGACGAGGTAGCATTGAAGAAGGGAATTGATGACGTCTTGATTAAAGAATCGGGAAAATATTGGTGAAATCCTTTGTTAGGATTGCCTTGCTTTATCCGTTTGATTATTGGACATTATAAAAGGAGGAAGTCAAACCTTTGGAAGCCTTCGAAATGGGTGTTAGAGATGGTTGGGGAGGAGATTAAGCATCGTCAGAAGAAATGGGTGGGCCAAATATTGAGAGGCATTGGAAAAGGTTTTAATTGAGGGTAGGATTGAAAAAAACAGAAGACACTAGAAGATTGGGGGAGGCTACGAAGGAAGTGGATGCCGTCGAATAGGGATTTTTGAATGCACATGAACACACCAAAAGGTAGATAAGATTTACAGGACAAAGTATCAATTCATTTAATAACTACTTTTCAGATAATTCAAGTAAATAACTACGATTGTTTTCGTTGTAAGATCTTTTGAAGTTATAAATTATGAAGTGAAAGACATCAAACTCTTCTCACCAGTGAAATGGTAATCTACTCTTCCTGATAGTAATTTCTTGCCTGCGATTGCTGGTTACCATCTTACAGAAAATCTCTAGTTATCCATGTAATATATCGTCCTGTTTCAACTTTATGGACCTCGAGTATTTTTACGGGATAACACATCGGATTCAACAATGTGATCGGTCGTCAGGGGGATGAGTTGTTCACAACATCGAATTTACACAAAATTTTCGTATATTTAACCGATATTCTCACAAATTTGAATTGAAATCAAAATTCCACGAATAAATAAGAATCTTCGTTTGATTTTCTTTCTTTCGGTGTTTGTCTCGTTAGCGTGCGACTATTCCTTCTAATTTTAATCTTCGAAAGAAATAAACCCTGCATGCGATGAAAATGAGTTTTACGTGAGTTCTTTATGGAAAATTATCTGAGCGATCTGGGTTCGAGCCCCGTGAAATTGTCGAATAAAAAGTAAACAGTGATTCCTTTCAGGTCGCAGAGGACTCTTATATAAAGTTTGAAGCAAATCGGACGTGTGAACTCCAATCCAAGACAAACACACTCACAGAATTTCGATTTCATATATATAGATTTAATTTCAGTTTTCCTAAACTACGTAAGCGCACCATTTCATTCCTTATTCTCAGGAACCACCTGAAGATCCAAGTGACGTCCGGGTGGACGTCGTTGCAGTTTTTCCTCTTATTGTACATTGTTACTTTTCTTACGCATTAAGTGTAACTTATTTTCAAATGCACCCGCTTCGACTTTTGTGTAATAATTGTAAAACACTTACTGCCACTAATACATAAATAATGATTTTGTGTACTTAGAAGTGTATGTATATAATGTAAGACTTTGTTAATGAATACCTGATCGAATTAATCTAATAAATTATTATTATAAGGTATCAATCACCAATCAACTGAAAAAGATTCTGGATACGTATTTTCAGTTTTGACAGCAGTCGCTCAAATGAGGATGCTTAGAATCCGATTGCTACGCTTAGGAAGTGATGAGTATGCTTAGGATCCGATTTCTACGCTTAGGAAGTGATGAGTATGCTTAGAAATGGATGACAATGCTTAGTAAGTGATGAGTATGCTTAGAATCCGATTTTTATGCTATCAACGCTACCTGCGTACCTAATAGAATTTCAGGAAATCCCTTGAAGCTCGTGATAAACACGTATGAATCACGCTCAGCAGTGATTTTTCGTTTATATTCGAAATAGGAAAGGCGAATTGGATGCAAAGGTTAGCCAATAGAATTGAGTAAAAGAAATACTTTTCCCTGACCTCTAATTAAGAGTATTGCTCACGAAGTAGGGTTAGTTTCCGATCTTTAGATGGTACAGCAGCAAGGCTTGGGAGATATCAGCTTTGGCAGATAGTCAAGGAAGATTCGACTGCAGTGGCTGTGATAGAATCCCTCGGATGGAACTCTCTTAGCGACAGAAGACTTGAATATCAACGGAAGATTTTCGATAAATTTCTGGGAGGAGATAGCTGATATAGTAATCCCAGTTACAAACTCACGCAATCTTGGGGGAAAACAAATATACGGGGAAGTACTTTCCAGGACAGATAGTTACTTTTGGTTCCCGCGAAGTATTAGAGAATGGCCCTCCAGGTTAGATTTCGGTGTCTTACACCCCCTGGCACGCGCCACTGGAGGATTGCAGGGTTTGAATGTACCAATCTACTCAACATCGAATGCACGCGCCAACGTTTGGAGTTCATTATAGCTCGGTTCAACGTAGAAATTGAGGAAAAAATACACTCGAAATGGTTTTAAGTTAACACACCTTTCGAAGATCTTGTTACTATTGTAGTCAGGATACGTAAAAAGACAATACGTTGGGAAAGTTCAGGCAGTGATGATGCGTGAATAAACGTAAATTCTAAAAGCGAACAGAAAATATAAATAAAAGATAACGGGGAAACACAAATATATATAAAAGATAAGGATTGAAAAAAGTTAAAAAATAAATAATGATACGAAATAAATGGAAACAATACGAAATTAAAAAAAATAACAAACAATACGATAGGAAGAGATAACAATGCTGTGGGTTTGAAAAAAGTATGGAATGAATTACTTAATCCATGAGACAAAACAACGTTAGAGCTAATCCACGGGATTCTATTGCTTAGCAACTCGTGGTGAATGAAAGGATATTGAAGTGTGTGTGTGTACTCACTCTCTGGGGTCACTTTGTCCTTCCTTGGACACCCGGACAGACTGCAAGAGAAAGATTTATATTATTTATTCATTTATTCAACTTGATGCACCCGTTTCTTACAAAAAATGTTACACCACCAATATCACTGAGTAGAAATTAAAAAGGCATCTGCGAAGATTGTCCTTGGTTCGACGCTAGGTCGGGGCAAATATACTCCCATTTAAAATGCATCACAACGTCTTTTAAGATTAAAAAAATCCTTTTCCGATAAGATAGAAACTTGAAACTCGTCATGTAGATAGAAATCATGAGCATATTCTATGTACGCTATTTAACGTTTCGCTGCCGGTCCTTGGTTCGATCCCAGGGACCCATTCACATTACCCTATGCATTTCTAATGGTGATAAAGTATATCAATTTTAGGTATTTTCAACCATGATATCGACTTCAAACTATGCATTTAATAAGATCACATCTTAACAAGTCATACCGTGTACTTAGAGCTGCCAATATGTCCTAGGTTCGACACCAGGAGTCTCTAGAATCAGTAACTGGTCCGATTTTTAAGAATTATTCTGAACCCCTTCCCAATAAAATAAAAACTTGAAATTTGGCATGTAGATAGAGATGATGATAAATTTTAATTTTTCTATTTTAGGACTTCTTGATCGTCCTTGGTTCGATCCCAGAGAGCCATTTACATTGCCATATGCATTTTAGATGGGGATAATGGAGTCTTATTTCAGGACCTTCCCGGTATAACATGGACTTCAAACTTTGCATTAAATAAGATCTGGTCATAAAGATTTATTATGTTTATTCGCATCTTTCAAAAGGTCCTTGGTTCAACACCAGGCGTCAACAAAAATTAGAAATTGGTACGATTTTTAAGATTTTTTTAACCCCTTTCCGATAGCATTGAAACTCGAAACTTGGCATTTAATAAAGATTTTAAATACATTTCGTATGCTTGGAGTCTACAGCATTTTACTCGTATAATAGATTCGGACAGATCTCGTCGAGGTCTTTAAAACGAGTTTCGAGTATTTGAGTTTTAAAAAGGTTTAGAATACGATTCGGAGGGAAATAGAGAAAAAAAGCCAAATCACAGAGACTCTTAAGCACACGCTAACAACAACTGCTGTGATAAACACTGTATGCTATAAATATATAAGTGATCGTGACTTACCTTCTGTGATGCGAATACAGTCCGGTCACGTGGCCTTGTCCGTTGCAACCAGGGGTCGGACACTTGCTCGCCTCTGGAAAAAGAGAAATATATAGATATATACATCGGTGGAGTCAAACCGCTGATCTTTCCTCTATAATATGTACTAAGACTTAATGCATATAAACTTCACAATTATATCTCTGATGGAAACAGAAAGATCCTAATTAAATCTATTAGGATAATCTACGATATAATTAGGGGTAATCTAAACTCCTTTTGGGATAACTAAACGTAAAATTCAAATATCATATTGCATTTAATTCAAACTGTTAAAAGAATTAATTGTGAGAAAAGATAAAAATAATTTCATTCGAAAGCTTAGCTGTATTTTTTACTCGAAAACAGTTATTCAAATTTCAAATTGTAAAAGTTTTTTGCTAAAAACATTATATATTGCGAATAAATGGTTTGTGAGATTAAAGAGGGGACGGATTTTGCTTTTTATATACACTATAATGATAAAAAAAAGAGCAAATGCGGAAAAAAACAGAATTATATAAGCGTAAAATGGATCGGAAGAGTGTATTGATAATGGATACGGATGAGACAAACACAAATGTTCACCTTACAAAAGCACTCCTCTGCAGCATCCACAGATTCCAAACACAAGAATGAAATATCGAACAAAGATATTTCCACTTATCTTTTATTGGAAGCTGTAAATCCACTAAAATCCAACTTATTTGATTGGCTCGCTTTCATCGCAGAACAGGCTTTGTTTCTCTTTCTCTAAATATTGGAATCATCGCTTACTAACACACAGTGCGTAGTCATCGTTTACTGAGCGGTGTAATGTTTTAGGAAGCGAAGCCATCGTAAGCTAAGCGGAGTTATCGCTTGCGAAGCGAAGTTATCATTTGGTAAGCGGAGTTATTGCTCTCGAAGCGAAATCATCACTTACGAAGCGATGCTATCGTCTGTTGAGCAGAGTTATCAGTTTCGAAGCAATGTTATTGTTAACTAAGCGGAGTAATCACTTTCGAAGCGGTGTTATCATTTACGAAGCGAAGTTATCGTAAGCTAAGCGGAGTTATCACCTACGAAGCGACGTTATCGTTAGCTTAGAGGAATTATCATTTACGAAGCGAAGTTATCGTAAGCTAAGCGGAGTTATCGAAAACTAAACAGACTTATCACTTGTATATTGGGTCATATGCAAGTTCCATTTTTAATTACGTCGGTACTGAAAATCGTTAAATTATATCAAAAATAACATTGTTCATATAATATTTACATTTCATTTTTTATTATGTTACAAATTTATTAAGGAATTTTTAAGTTATTGACCTAAACCTACCGTACGGCCGCAAACTGCGTATTTATAACTTACGAATTGTAATTATCATTTACTAAGCGGAGTTATCATTTAGTAAGCGAAGTAATCGTCTGCCAAGCGAAGTTATTACTTACGAAGCGAAATAATTGTTCGCTAATCGTAGTTATCAGTTACGAAGTGAAGCTACAACTTACGAAGCGTAGTTATCACTTACAAATCGAAGTTATCATTTATTAAGCAGAGAAATCATACAATAAACGAAGTTATCATTTAGTAAGCGGGGTTATCATACAATAAGCGAAGTTATCTTTTGCTAAGCGTAGTTAACATATAATTTGCGAAGTTATCTTTTAGTAAGCGGAGTTATCATTTAGTAAGCGGAGTTATCTTTTGCTAAGCGGAGTTATCATATAATAAGCGAAGTTACCATTTAGTAAGCGGAGTTGTCATTTACTAAGCGAAGTTACCATTTAGTAAGCGGAGTTATCATATAATAAGCGAAGTTACCATTTAGTAAGCGGAGTTATCATATAATAAGCGGAGTTATCATTTACTAAGTGGAGATATCATTTACTAAACGGAGTTATCATTTACTAAGCGTAGTTAAGAATTGAAGTGAATTGTTCACGAACCTGGTCCCCTCCGATAGAGAGACAAACACTTATGTTCACCTTACAAAAGCACTTCTCTGCAGCATCCATAGATTACAAACACCAGAATAAAATATCGAACACACAAAGATATTTCCACTTATCTTTTATTGGAAGCTGTAAATCCTCGGACGTCCAACGTATAGGTATTTAATTCCCTGGTCCATAGAATGGCTCATAATTCATAGCGCACAAACATTTTTCCGATGAACCTGCGAGTCTAAGCCATTCATCTTTCAGCACAGATGCGATTCTGTAGATTGAGTCGAAAGAATCAGTCGGAATTAGGATGTTCTCCCTTTTGGTGGGGTCAGAGGTGATAACTTATGGTCCATTTACACAGATTACGGAGGGGAGGGAACACAGTATCCTCGAAAGGAACATTCCGAATATCAAAAGATCGTCATCTCTTTGTGTTAAACGATGCAGTGGAATTGTTTGAGGTTTCGAAACTGCATTCCTTAATCTATGGGATTGCTAATGGAGATAAACCTCATCTAAATTAATAACAATCTTTATTCCAAAATTTTTAAAATCACATATATATGTATAAAATCGAAAAAAGTTTTCCATGAGGAATACACGTAAAACTCATTTCTATCGCATGCAGGGTTTATTTCTTTCGCGAAATTAAATTAGAAGGAATAGTCGCATTTAAACGAGACAAGCACTAAAAAGAAAGAAAATAGAATAAATATTCTTATTTTATCCGTGGAATTTTACTTTAGATATATGTTATCATTAAGTAAGCGGAGTTATCATAAAATAAGCGAAGTTATCGTTTGCTAAGCGGAGTTGTCAAAAGAAGCGAAGCAATCATTTAACAAGTGAAGTTACCGCTTACGAAGTGAAGTTATCATTTAGTAAGTGGAGTTATCATACAACTAGCGAGGTAATTGACAAGCGAATGAATCGTCTGCTAAGCGTAGTTATCAGCTAAAAAGCGAGGAATCATTTACGAAGCGGAAGCAGAAATTCATCGCAAATTCAATCCGAAAACAAAACTTTTGCAACTTAAATAAGAATGTTCATTCAAATTCCCTTCTCTTGGCTCTTCTTTCGAATCTTCAAGACCATTCTTTCCAATTTAATTCCGCGTAAGCCTGCAACTAGGAAAGCTAACTTTACGTGTAATTCTCATGCGAGTGTTTTGACCCATATGGAGTCGAACTGAGGACCCTAGGGGAGACAGAAAAGGTAGTTTTATATCTTGTAAGTACAGCTGATTTGTCTTTCATGCCCCTTGGATTAGAGTAGAATTACGGACCAATTTGTCGCATTGGGAAAACACGTCGACTACAAGTCCCCCTTCGTCTGGCCAAGTTCCAAGACAAAAACACTTGTCCCTCTCTCCCGGCAGATGGCGTCGTTATCTCTGTAGACACCCGGAAGATGGCTCTGGAATATGACTACGCATCTCTTCTCCTAATGAGAACTGTCCCTCTCAACTTTTTCATCTAATTCTTCCATCCATTCTCGTCCGACTAAAACACCTGCAACTTGTCTTCTCTTGCGAACTTATTCTTTCTTTTTGAGAAAATGGGTGACACATAGCGTAGATATCATTTTCTAAGCTGAGCAATCTTTTGGGAAGCGAAGTTATTGGTAGCTGTTATTTCGAGATTTTCCTCACGGTTTTCTCAAATTCAGTAGGTACTTTCCATTCGTTAAAATTTGATTTCGAATTTATTCCCATCAAGTCAAATCAATTCCCATTTCAGCAAACAAGTAATCTGGCAGGTCTATTTTCACATTAACGTCTCCCGGATTTCATCATGAAAACCTTAATTTTTTATCGAATACTCATATTTTTTTAATTTCAGCCCATCTATTGACTATTTTCGATTATTTTGTTTATAGCGCAGCAATTGTACAGGGTTTTGAAAAGGCGTAAAAGTTACACGAGAGATTTAATTATTTATACCTTTAATTAGCATTCTAAGCATCATATATATGTAGTTTAGAACAAAAAATTGCTTTGTATTTATGCTTAAAAAAATTAAAATCTACGTTTTTGAAAATAAAAATCAAACTTCAGGCCCGTTGTTGCAGACCTAAATATTATTCAATTCGATTAAAATTTTTTTGGGTGAATATGTGACCATAGAGAAGACTATTTCCTATCGACTTGAAATTTTGAAATCGGAAAATGAGTTTTTCGAATCACTCCATTTATAGGATCGTATTTGTTTTTTAAATATTCACATACATAAAGCAGGACGATAAATACAGCACGAGATATACTATCCGCTATTACTATCAACGATACTCATTCGTAAACTTTTTAACTTTCCCCACACACTCGCACTCCTCCTGTTTCCATGACGACGACTAGGACAAGATGGCGCTCACGTAGTATCTTCCCCCCGTCGGCATATTTACGCTCATAATATGAACTCGCTCTCATTTGCATTAAAAAGGGACGCGCGGGGTCAGAGAGCGTACCCCCAAAAAAGAGAGAAGATTAGCAAAAAAAGAGATAAGAAATAAAAAAGGTTTTCTTTTTTAAGGAGGACATTAAATTGCGGGGCGCGACTTTCAACTTTTTCTCCCCCCAGGAAGGGAATGACGTCACGTCCGACAGATGGAGACACCTCCGGATTATAATGGAGGTGCTTTTGCGTGGAGGTGTGATACATGAGATTAAGGGGATTATCAACTGGGATGAGACTGGGAATGGCTATGCTGGACCACGTCCTCCTTGTACAGATGCATTGCGAAATAAGTTACTTCTATTATTTATACAAAACCGAAATTCTGTGGGTGTGTTTGTCTCTTGGATTGGAGGCCACAAAATTAGTCCGATTTGCTTTGAACTTTATACACGTGTTCTCTGGGACCGGGAAGGAATTACTGTCGCCTTTTTATTCCACGATTTCACGGGGTTCGAACCCAGATCGCCCAGATAGTTTTCTATGAATATTACACGTAAAACTCATTTTTCATATTTTCATCAATTTTGATAATAGTCTAAATAATATTTTAATAGTCTACAAATGCCTACACATAATCATAAGAAAAGCTATAGTTAATTCAGAATTCACGTAATTAGCGCACTAATCATAAACTATTCAAACTAATCGCTCATTAAGCGGAAAAATCCCAAAGTTAGCGAATTTATCGCAGTTTTAGTATACTTATCACAAACTAAGAAAAGTAATCGCTTATCAAGCGGATAAATCATGTATTAAGCGAAGTAATCTCACACTAAGCGTACTCATCGCAAACTAAGCTAACTATCCGTAAACTAAGCATCACGATAATGTATTAAGCGAGCTAATCGTATACTAAGCTTACTAATTATTAAATGCCTAACTTAACGGTACTTTCTTCTTCGGCCAACCCTTATCCACCGACACCCTTTTTGTGTTTAGAATAATGTTTTATATAAAAAACAAGTGAAATAACATTGGAAGAAACCTCTTTTTCCCGAGTACATTCAAAGCAAAGGAACGAGAGATTCGAAAAGGGGAGAGGAAAAAAAGGATGCATTTCCGGAGCTTTTTTTTTTAAATCGCTGTTCATTTGTCACTCCGATGGCAACCTGTTGATTCACCGAAACCCAATTGCGCATTCGTCTTTCGAAATCCCATCGATTTCCGATTACCTTTTTGAAGTTGTCGCTCAGATGTTTATGTATTTGCCAAAGCATAAGACTATAATTTAAGAGAATGTTGCCGACAATCACGCCGCTTAGGAGACGTTGAGTCAGCTCAGAGTAGGTTGAAAGCGCTTAGGCTATGTTTATTCCGCTTAGGATACGTTGAGTGCGCTTAGGAGACGTTTACACCTAAACCGAAACAACTAAACGGAAAAATCATGTATTAAGCGAACAAATCACATACTAAGCGTACTAATAAAAAACTAAGCCAACTAATTTTAATTACAAGGTGCAAAGACACGCATTAAGCAAACTAATCAGATACTAAGCTTAAGTATTATAAACCAAGCGTACAATTTCTTAACCATAGTTTTCATACGCGAGGTAATCATAGAATAAGCGAATTCCCCAAATAATTATTTAATGCAATTAAGCGTAAGTACATAATGAACAAAGCGAAGAAATTTAAGTGCTTATGAAATACGAACTAAGCCAACTAATCAGAAAATAAGAATTCATGAGGCAAGAGCTAAGCGAAGCGATCAGAAAGTAAGCGACTTCACAATATGCTAATCACACTCAAAGAAAATTTATCTTAGTAAAGTAAGAATCGTGTAAGAAAAGGGAACTTATCACATACTGAGCGTGTCCATCACAAACTAAGCAAGCTAATCGTAATTAGTAAGCGGAAAAATCACAAATTTAGCGAATTAATCGCATAGTAAGGGTAATAATCTTAAACTTAGCAAACTAATCGCTTACTGAGCGTAGTCATCATGAAATAAGCCAAATCATCAATTGCTAAGCGAAAAAATCACATGATAAGCGAACGAAGCGTTAAAATCACACATTAAGCGAGCTAATCACATACTAAGCACACTCATCATTAACTTAGCGGATTAAAAACCATATAATAGGCGAAATACTAGTAGATTTTTTTTCAGTTGTAGTACTTTACTCGAGTGTAAGCCGATTTACACTCAAAGAAACATCGAAAACCCTCGGCTTACACTCGAGTGTATGTAAGGGCATCCGAAATACATAAAAAGAGCACTTGAAAACATCTGTTCTCGGGCACTTTGATTAATTACGACGTCCCCTTTCTTTGTTTCCTCCCTTCTTTTGTTTTCCTGTTCTTCCCCCAATTGTGATTTAACTTACGTCTTCAAGAATAAAATGGTTCTTTGTTAATTTCTCTTGTTGAGATATGTGTTGAATCCGCTTATTTACTGAGCTCAACGTAGATTAAGCGGACTAAGCGAACTCTAAGCGACTTCAGAGCTCTCTAAGAGGATTAAAGTGGACTCAATACAAGTCATGCGGACTCATCATAGATTAAGCGGACTCAGCGCATTCTAAGCGGAATAATAGCTATACTAAGCGAGCTCAGCGGAGTCTAAGCTGAATAAATATCAAACTAAGCGCGCTCAACGCGCTGTTAGAGATCTCGGTGCAATATAAACGAAATAAAAACTAATCAGACTCGAAGTAGATTAAGCGGACTCAACACTATACAAGCGGAATTAAAATGTAATTTGGCAGACTAAGCGCAGACTAAGCGAACTCAGCGCACACTAAGCAGAATAAAATCTATAGTAAGCGGACCCAGCGGATCATAAGCGATCCCAGCAACGTAATGAGCGAACTCAAAATTTACTAAGCGGTCTAAACATATACATTAATCAGAAGGATGTTAATGCAATACGAATTCCCAAGTAGTCCATTTTCATTTTGTGAGACTTGATTATAAGAGAATGTTTTAAAGATCCTGCGAGAGAGCACTGATCACTGTGGTCCAAACGAGATCGCAAAGGATTGAAGATTAAGCAACTCATTATCCGCCTTCATTTGTCTCTTTGGGGTTAAAAAGGACCCCGTTCGAAGAAGCCTTTGTTCCCTTTCCCATTTGATTGATCAAAAGGGATTCGATTTGGGGAGGACATCGATTGAGATCGAATTTAAAAGACTTATTTCCCTTTCGAAGAGGAGGATTCGGTCAACGGTCTGCGCGATCATACATCGATTTATGTAAATTACGTAATATTATTACTTGTATCTATATATATGTAAAATCGAAATTCTGTGTGTTTGTCTTCGATTGGAGGCCACACCGTTCGTCCGATTTGCTTCAGACTTTATACACGTGTCCTCTGCGACCGGAAAGGAATCACTCACACCTTTTTCATTCCACAATTATACGGGGTTCGAACCCAGATCGGTCAGATAGTTTCCCATTAAGAATACACGTAAAACTCATCTTCATCGCATGCAGGGTTTGTTTCTTTATCAAAACTAAATTTGTAAATCTGAAAAAAAACAAATAACAAATCGCATAATAAATTAGTGATGATGAGAGATGTTTGGGGTAAGAAAAGTGCATCTCTCTCTTGGGAGACCTCTTCTGAGGGGCAAACAGAATGAGTCGACGACGTGTTGTTGATCAAAGAGGGACCTAACGAAGGACCGCCTCTAACGATCTCTGCTAATTCGATTTAAAGTCCCTGTTCTCTCATTTTGTGAAAGATGCTGGACCGAAAAGGGATGCTGCGAGCGACTTTGAAGAATCCCGAAGACGCTTTGGAGATATCGGGAACGTTTCACCATTATATAGTTAGTGATGAGTGCGCTTAATAAGTGATGCACTCTTACGCCGGGTGGCCACCGAATGCGAAGCGGTGCTGAGCTGAGTGGAACGGAGCGACTCGGAGCGAAGCTAAGTGAAGTCTCCAACTGGAAGAGGAGATGAGCTAAGCGAAGCGTTTATAATTCGTTTGTAAAAAAACAATATGGCGTAAGATGCCTTTAGTTACCTCCTGAGAATCGAATTCTCTTATATTACGGTTAAATCGGCGAATTTCCGTAAGAGACGGACTCTGTCATTAATCCGGCGTACTTAAATTAAGATATTATTTGCTGCCCTTGAACACAAATCTAACGCGAGAGGAGGGGGAAGTTGACTCCAGCACGAACCAAGGAAGATGAGCCTAACGAAGCTGAGTGATGTCACAATTCTCAGCTCCGCTTCGTATCCGTTGGTGTATTCAAATGTTCGATTGTCAAAGCGTAGTCCGCCTCGCGTAACTTCGCTCAACTTAGCTTCGCTTCGCATTTGGGGGCCACCCGGCCATACGGCGGTAAGGAAACAATACCTCTTCCCCCTCGTTACCAAGCGAAATCAACAACAATATCCCTCGCAAGTATTACAAAGTTTGAGCCATTGCTGGCATCCGCGGCGTAACTACGCTTTCCCCATAATGCATACCGCAAAATATTTGGGACACTGTATTGTTAACGATTTTATGATTATTATGGACAATTATATCCTCATGTTTGATTCACCATGGTGTTTAAATTACGAATCGAAGGAATGAATTGCCTTTTCTTTTCGATATGTGGACTATTTCAGATTCACGCCTGCGATCTTTGTGGCATAAGATTGAGGCCTAATTTAGGCTCTGAGGCTTGAAAATGAAATCGAACCATCAATTTTAAAGCGAAACCACGTGCATTTCCCATGACCTATTTCATTGAGGGCGTCGAATCAATGGTAAGACCGATTATAAGGAGTGCATGGGAACCCCATCAAAAGGGCTCTATTAAGACTCTCGAAAGGGTACGAAGGAAAGGCGGTAAGCACAAGAAGGAGGAGATTGTGAATTAAAATTGAATCCTTAGATTGGATGTACAAAGACTGGATTTCCAATGCCAGGTTTAAAATTATATCGGACGTATAGCTTAAAGTTAAAAGAACGGACATTGCGAAGTATTTATTTGTCAATATTAAGAGAATGGGGGACGCCTTACCTGGAGAACTCCAATGCCAAAGTAAAAACTAAAAGAAATAAGCTTAAATCTGTTTGTACTTTTTAAATTTTTGTGATGTTAATAATTGTAATATCAACTTTATATTATCTATTGTGTATATATGAAAGTGATTCATTTCGGAGGGGTTTCGTCCCTCCGTCTTAATGCTATCCTTTTTCCCTCTCCACCGATGGCCTAATCGTAATTTGAAGATATATATAATTGAACACTCACCGGCTCGTATCCCGGAGGTGTCCGCGTTGCCGCTCCTCTGCACCACCGCCGCCACCGGCACCACACCCATCACCTCGCTCACCTCCCTGATGGCGTGTGCGGCGCTCGAGCCCGCTCCCGCCGGCTGCAGCGTCGTGTACTGCTTCCCGGAGGAGTCGCAAGTGCTGCTGGAAGAAGAAGATTAAAGTGTGGTCAATGACACTGCAATGTCCATAAGACAACGCCAACGACTTATTCAAGACAGTTAAATGAGTATTGTTTTTATATAATTTAGTATTTGGGAGAAAGCAACACATTTATACTCATAATTTGCTAAGTTAGTGATGAGATGATTAGTTCGTGATGAGTGTGATTAGTTCGTGATGAGTATGCTAAGTTAGTGATATGTATGCTAAGTTAGTGAGGAGTATGCTAAGTTAGTGATGATTGTGCTTAGTTAGTGGTGAGTGCGCTTACTTAGTGATGAGTGCGCTTAGAATGCATTATCTATGTGACAACAATGAAACCTTTAGACTGCATTCCGATGGGATATAATGGTGAATTAAGCTCTATTGATGGATTAAGTGAAATAACTTCAGTTCAGCGATGATTCCGCTTAGCTTGAGCTGACTTCGCTTGGTATAGCCCGCTTAGTTATAACTCGAGTCTGATTAGCTTCATTTTCATTCCACTTGGATTGCGCTGAGTTCGCTTAATCTGCGCTGAGTGCGCTCAGTTTCATCTTCATTCCGCTTATAGTCCGCTTAGTTCGCTCAGAGACAAGTTCACAGTGACTCCAATATTCACTGTTAGTGACTTTTCTGGTGCAACACCAGTTATCAACAGTTATCGCAGGAATTGGATTGGACCTTTATTCAATTACCTTCAATTTGATGTTTGTCTCGACTCTTTAAGAACATTCCTTCTAATTTACTTCTCCTAAAATAAATGAAGACTGCAACCAATAAAAGCGAAGTTGACGTGTATTCCTTATGGAAATCCATCTGAGCGATCTTGGTTCGAACCCAACAAAATTGTGGATTCGAAATGCGACAATACTGGTCTCAGAAAACACGAAAGCAAGGTTTGAAGCAAACGGACTCCAACACAAAAACTCGATAGTTTATTGTAAATTGGGTAACTTTCCATTTGCGAAATCTCGATTAATATAAATATATAAATGAAAACCGTTCACTAGCAGGGTGTACAAGAACAAGGGGTCACGAAGAAAAGAATTGGAAATTGTTTCACTAATTCTCTGAAATGATAAAGGCCAAGTTCAGTTCGCTAAGGTGACTAACCTTTTAAACCCTCACAAAACTATAATATATCTTCCGTTCCAAAAAGAGAGAGGAAAGCAAGGAAAAACTCTCAAAGGATTCCTTTAGAATTTAATTAAAGGATTTTAAAAGCGGAACTCGTCGGGATTTCTTCGGATTCCGGCCATTCCACGTCTCTTTTTTCTAAAAGAATCTAATTAAGACATTCCAATGAAAGAAAGAAAGGGCATTTACAATTCGAATCCACTGTCCGATTTATATATAGAGTGTGTCCATTTTGGCTGCTGAAGAAACAAAAAATGAGATTAATACACTAATAAATGTTCTATTTCAATGATTGCTGTGTGAATTAACTCATCGTGGGCTAAATGAGGTGATGTAGTGAAGTAAATGGAGTTGGAACTAAGTATAGAGTATCTAAGCGGATTCAATGATCCCTCAGCGAACTGAGCGGTCTCTCAGCTAACTAAGCGGTCTCTAAGCGAACTAAGCGAGCTCTTAGCGAACTAAGCGGGCTCTAGACCCGGGTTCGATGCCGGGCGGTAAATGCATCTCCCATTTAAAATATATTGGGATAGTTTTCCATTATTTTTTTGATGCAGTTATCGAAATGATAGGAAGTTTTTGATTAGCTAGAAGATGTACAATAAGACTCGGTTTAAGAAGAAAATTTAGATACGACCAAACTGATCCTGGGTTCGATGCCAGAGCACATTAAAATTTCTCTCATAAGGAATATGAGGGAAAAGTTGGACCTCGTCTGAGGCTGTTGCAGCCAATATTTCTCATCGAATTTTCATATTTTTTTAATTTTTATCTTCTGTTTTGCTGCATACGAAGTATCGCGAGATGACCCGGGTTCGATGCCGGACGGTAAATATATCTCCCATTTTAAATACGTTGGAGTAGTAAAAAATATCCTCATTCATTTATCTGTCTATGAGCGAATTCAGTTGTCTTTAAGGGATCTAAGCTAAGTAAGCGGTCTGTAAGCGAACTTATCCGTTACTAAGCAAACTTAGTGAACTGCGAGCTACCTAAGCGTATTGAGCGAACTTCAAAAGTGAAAAATCCAAAAAGGACAAACAAAAACATTAAATTCTATCATCTATGATATGATTTTGAAGTTTAATATCTCGTATTTCATAAAAAATCTTTTTAGGCAACTCGGAAGAATTTATTCTCGATTCCAGCTCTCCGTGAAGCATTCAGCAACAAATGTATAAAAGTCGCCATTTTAGTAGAGAGAAAACAGATGAATAACGTCCAAAGGAGGAGTCGAATGGGACGTGGGATGAGGGGGTATACGGAGGGGAAGTTCGCAAAAGTTTTGAGAGCTCAAAAATCGATGGCGCTAATTTGAGCTCCCGACTGCAGATGGCTCTGACGTAGCAACTTTTGAAAAACGAAGGGTGGGGTTCTCATGTCTTTAAGCCCATAAATAACTAATCTGTACTTATCTATACATATATAAAGCAGAAATTCAGGTTTTTTATGAATGTGTTTGTCTTCGATTGGAGTCCACACCGTTTGCCCGATTCGCCTCAAACTTTGCATACGTGTTCTCTGGGATCAGAAAGGAAATACTGTTGAAATTGAATTCGATAATTTTGCTGGGTTCGATCCAAGATCGCTCCGATAGATTTCTATAAGGAATACACGTAGACTTCGATTTTATCGGTTGCAGGCTTTTTTTCTTTTGAAGAATTAAATAAGAAGAAATGGTCTGTAAGAGTCGAGACAAGCACCAAAAGAAAGAAAATTGAATGAAAATTTTTCCTATTGTCATGGAATACAGTTTTATAATCGAAATTTCAATTAATTTCGACAAAATATGCGAAATTTTTAACTAATTTTGACCTGGTAAACAACCAGTCCCACTGACGACCAATTGAATTGAATCCATGCATTTCTATTTATAGAAGAGAATTGGGATTTCAGTTGTGTATAATTACAGGGTATTTTACTCATTGCATTGACAAACAACTTTAGAATTTAAACTACTTCTCTATTCCCCAATTGAGAATCAATGGGCGCTTCAGATGGTCTATGCACATGAAATAGTGTGTTGGTGTATAAATCTTTTAGTACATTCGAATATAACTTGAGAACCAAAAGTCACATAACTTTAAAATTTCCAACATTAGTTAAAGTTGACCCCGTGCAGAGAATAGGCTACTTTGCTACTTATCGAAAAATGATCCAATTAAAGCTCATACAAAAAATTAATATTTTGTAACTTTTTTAATTAATTGATTATACCTATATATAAGATTAATGGAAGAATTTTGCAAAAACGGAAACAAGCTTCGAAAAATAAAACTCGACTTCCAGTTAACCGATTTACTCCAAAAACTACTCAACTTTGACTGCACCTACTACTGTGCAATGTATGAAGTTTGGTATAGATACAACCAATAGTTTTTACGTTAGAGCGCCCACAATGTACATAATCAGCAACTACCAGTTTATTGGTATTTCACGAATAACTCCTAAACAATAAGTTATACAAAAATACGTCTCATACAAAAGTTATAGTAAATTACATTCTCTAAAACATTTATTCGTAATAATATATACCTAAATATCACATTGACGGAGATATTTATCAAAAACAGAAATTTGCTTCGAAGAATATATCTTGACTTCCGGTTAACCAATTTACTCAAAAAACTAATCAACTCTGACAGCACCAATCACATTGCTATGTATGGATGATAGCATATTTTCATACTTCATTAAAGGTTTGAAGGTGATATATTTTAATGAAAGATAATTTCAAGGTTATAATCGGCAAAATATTTCATAAACTGAAGATTCTGTGAGTTGGATATCTTTTACTTAAACCCCGTTGCAAATCAAAGGGCACTTCACTAGTTCTAAACATGTTTCTCTAATAATACCTGAAGTTTCAAATACGACCAAAAAATAATTTAAAGAATTATTTTCGAAAATGTATTTCTCGGGTCTAAGATGACCCAATCTCCTGATGTTAAATAGTGTGAGAGGATAATTCAACGAAAGCAGAACGGGAACAAGAGTAATGCAAATATTTCGGTCTATCAGCGAACTAACCGATCTCAAAGCTAACTCAACTGTCTGTCAGCGAACTCAGCGATCCCTCAGCGGACTCAACAGTCTCTAAGCAAACTAAGCGGTCTTTCAGCTAACTAAGCGGTCTCTCAGCGTACCCAGCAGTCTCTAAGCTAACTTAGCTGTTCTCAGCGAGCAAAGCGAATTGTGGAGTCCAAGCAAAGAAAGCAGTATCTGAGAAATGTAAGCTATGTCTAAGCGAACTAAGCGGTCCCTCAGCGAACATTGCTTTCTCTAGGCGTATTATAACAAATTTCAGTATTTACCTCACTTCCGCCGGCACCGCCATCGAGGACAGCTCCACCACGCTCTCCGCCACCTTCCCCCTCTGGATTATCTTGTCCTCCTGCCTCTCAACTGGCACTGGAGCTGCCGTGGGCACCGGGGGGTAACCTACGAAGGTCGCCCCGGCTGGGAAGGGCCCCAACGCCACATTGGGAGAGTCCATGGACTCTTTCAGACCCTCCGGCTTCCCCTCCTTGAAATCCTCCTTCCTCTTCTTCTTCTTGCCCCCTAGTTCATCGCCCTTCCTCTTCCCGTCCTTCCCATCTTCCGCATCCGAGGTCACTATCTCCAGCTCGGCGCTGGAGTCATCGTCCACCAGCTCTTCAAACCCAGGGGCACGCTCCCCTACCTTGTTGCAGTCATCCTCGTCCCTCCCAACCCTAGACTGGATGGTGGCACACTCCACCTCGATCTTTAGGAGGTTCTCCAGGTCGTTGCCCACTCCCTGGACGGCCTTCCTGCCCCCCTCGACCTGCCCCTTCCCCTCCTCCTTCCCGTTCTGCCCCCGCTCCTTGTCCTGACTATCAGAGATGTTGTCCCCAACCCTGGCAGAGCCCTGTTCAGCCCTTTCCGAAGGTCCGGAAGTGATCATCTCCCCCCCATTGCGTACCCTGTCCCTCTCCGGCTTCGACAGAGTGATAACGTCGTCCAATAGACCCGGGTTCGACCCCGGGGATCCCGCCCCCCTCGACGCAGACCCGTTCTGCGAGCTTGAGCAATTCATCCGGTTGGGTTCCCCCTGTGAGCAGTTGACATTGTTGTTGTTGTTGTGGTTACTGTTGTTGTTGATGCAAGGCTTCTTCTCTTCGAAGAGGTTCTCGAAAGCTGGCTTGTCCTCCCTGGAGATCTCGTCTGCGGAGGAGTTTGGGGTGGCGGGCCAGCTGCCGGAGAGGGACTTAAGAGCGGCCTCCGTCTCTCTCAGGAATCGAACCTGGTCCTCCTTGTTCTCCGCCTTCTTCTTGGCGTCCTTCTTGTCTTCCTCGAACCTGGAATGGGACAAGGATGGGTTTTCAGTTATTTTTATTATATATTCATTGAAAGCGTTAATGTCCTGTCATACGTAGATCCTGTCGACGGATATCTACGATTACAGTATCAATATCAAACAACTAAAAAACCAGCCACTGGTTCACATAAAAAAAACGTAGCTGACCGTGAATCACGTGCTGTAAGTGATCCAAACAGACAAACAACACAGCCAAAATAATATTACTGAATGGATTTTTACAGCACACAGTTATCCAATAGGTACTGATTATTTCATATTAAATCTCATAAGCACATGATTAGTTTAAGATTCCTTCAGTAATCGTGTGATATTATTGCTTAGTCAATGATAACTCTGCTTGTTTATTCATAAGTACGCTTATTTTACTATTAGTTCGCTCAATGTGTGCTTTTCCCGCTTGGTTAAGGAATAGTATTCTAAGTTTATGATGGATTGGCTTAGCGTATCATGAAAATGATATACTTGCGATTACTTAGCTAAAATTGTGATTATTTAGCTAAGCAAGTGATAGGTACGCTAACTTTTTGATTACTTCGCTGAGAATACGATTAGATCACTTATTTTATGATGAAATCGCTGAGCATCTGATAAGATCGCTTAGTTTACGATTTACTCACTGAGTATATGATTAAATCACTTAGTTTGCGATTATTTTGCTAATCATGTGATTTTTCCACTTGGTTAACGATTATATCGCTAAGTTCATGATTTGTTTGCTGAGCACATGATTCGATCGCTTATTTTTTTATTTGTTCGCTGAGCGTATGATCACATAGCTTTATTTATGATCCCATCGCTTAAATTACGATTACTTCGCTAAGCATAACATAAAGTGAATACTTGCTTGAGTTATGATTACGACGCTGAGAATATGATTAGATCGCTGAATGATATGATTTCTTCGCTGATCTTATGCTAACATCCCTCAGTTTATGATTTGTTCGCTGAGCGTATAATCGAATAATTCTTTTCCGAATGTTCACCTGTCCAACTCCTTGCTGGGGGCCTTCTTCCTCTGGTCCTTCTGCTGCATGTAACTCCTCTTCTTGGGCAGCATCGTCCTGTTCTCCTTCACTCCCATTTCTCCCTTTTGATTGGTCAATCGCTCATCACCGCCCTCCTTACTAATGTTGTCCTGCAGGAGGCGCCTCGACAGAGCGGAGCGGCGCCTAACCGAACTAATGGTGCACCTAAATTTAATAAAAGAGAAAAATAGGGTGTTTTTTATATAAGTTGGTATCATAACAAAAAACTGACGGAACAATTTAACAATCATCGAAATAACAATACTTATATAAACTTATAGTTATTATGTAACCAAAGTAAACATTATTGAAATATAGGATTAATTAAATGTAAATTATATTTAATTATAATAAAAAAACATAATAATTAGTAATAATATTTAATTAAGATATTAATGGGAAGCAATATTTAGATAAAACACTAATGAAATATATTTATAGCAAACAAAATTTTATATGTACAAATAAATTAATGAAATGACATTTAAATTTAAAAATAAATTAATATAATTAAAATTAAACATATTTATAACAAAAAAATATACGACTTGTACTAATAATTAAAATAGAATAATATTTAAACGTAATATTTATTGAATATAATATCGATACATAAGAGTAGAGAAAGGAATTATTTACATATTGTCTCCATGGTTAAGATAATGCCGTGGGAAAATATAAGATAATGTAACTATGGTCGAATATTAAAATAATTATATACACTAGTAATTATGTAACTACACTAAATATTATTGAAATCTAGCAGTTATGAAATATAATACGAATTAAACGTATTTATAATAAAAATATATAAAAAAGTAATAATATATAAACACAATAGTAAAATTAAAAACAATATAAATAAACACATTTATAAAAAAAATATGATTTGCACTGATAATTATACAAAATTATATTAAAATGTAACAATATTTGAGCGTAATGCCTATCGATTGAACATATTTCAAATAAATTTTTAATAAAATGTAATAAAAATGAAATCAAATATAACCAAAGTGTTATGGTATTTAAGTATGACGTCAATTTGATTTATTTATAATAAAATATTAATTATATATACTAATAATTAAACAAAACAGTATTGAAATGTGACAATAATTATATGTAGCATTAATGCAGCATATTAATAATAGTAATGTAGAAGTAGATACAATTCTAAAGTTGTCGGTCGTCTAATGAGTAAATATACCCTTTAATTATACACAACTTAAATCCCATTCTATTCTAACTTTATAACTGATGGATTCAACAATGGGAGTGGTCCTCAACCAATATTCTCGCAAATTTTAATCGGAAATAAGATTCCACAAATAAATTTCGTTTGATTTTCTTTCTTCCAGTGTTTGTCTCGTTAACGTGCGACTATTCCTTCTAATTTAAGCTTGATAAAGAAATAAACACTGCATGCGATGAAAATGAGTTTTGCGTGTATTTCCTATGGAAAACTATCTGAACTATCTGGGTTCGAACCCCGTGGAATTGTGGAATAAAAAGGCAACAGTGATTCCTTCCAAGTCGCAGAGGACACGTGTATAACAAATCGGACGAACGGTATAGCCTCCAATCTAAGACAAACACACCCACAGAATTTCGATTTTATACATATAAACAGTCGTAAATACTTCAAACGTAGATATTGAGGTTTCACTGGATACAAATGCGATTGTTGAACAAGAATCACAAGAATCTGATACGAAAAAGCGATATATATATTTTTAAGAAGGAGTTTTTCCCCGAATTCAGAAGAATCCATTTACTAAAAGAAGTGACAGAAGCTGTGGAAAAATCCCCCATTAACGAGAAATGCTCGTAAAAATTAGCTGAATTGATTAAAACTTGAGAGGGAGGGCAGCTATCAGTCAGACAGGCTGCGCATAAAAAACACGGTATGAAAATCCCAATTAATTAGCAGAAGACGTACCGAGAGTAGAAAAAAAAGATGAATTACAAAAAAACTTTTTTAAATAATGAATTCTTATTAACGCCGTAGTTCTCGAAAACGTCCGCCAGATGTCTCTCCCGGAGCGAATTTTTTATCGAAAAAAATTAGAAAATTAAAATTTTATTTCTTGGCGAACCTTTTTGAGCGATTAATCAAGCAGCTCTTTTTTATTTACGGAAAAAACGCGAATTTTCCTAACCCCTTCTCAGTCGCAAAAAACAAGAGTTGTCTGTTAAAAAAAGGCGAAAAAAAGTTTCCCAAAACATATGTCATTTTGAGACGAAAAAAAATTTCATTTTTTTCCATTTTTTATTTAAGGGTTTGTCGGAGAAAAGGGTAACGTTTACTAAGGGTTACCACCCTTCTCGTCCCCCTAAAAAAGGAACGCCGCTTTCTGTGTACCCTAACACACAATTTTTTCTCGCTTCGCACCCTAATTTCGCCCAAGAGTAATTTATCTTTTCTTTTTTTCCGAAAGTGACTGTTCAGTTTTGGAAACTTGTCGAGGGGATAAGAAGCCGACGGAATTCGATAAACCGGAAGTACGGTTTAAGCGGAGCCCGCTCTCGAACCATACGTGAGGAAAGGGTAAATTACCTCATACCACACCTTGCGTCGTATACCTCACCATTCTTAGAATACCTCACTCCTTATGAAATCCAAGAATAGTATTATTAGAAGATTAATGGTGGATTACTTTCTTTTATTTCCATAAGCAATGAGGTTTACTACGCAGAGTGAGGAATGAGGTAGCCCGCTCTCGAGCCATTAGTGAGAAATGGGAAAATTACCTCACACCACACCTTGCGTGGTATACCTCACCATACTTAGTATACCTCACTCCCTATGAAATCCAAGAAATGTATTATTTGAAGATTGATGTTGGTTAACTATCTTGGAATTCCATAAGGAATGAGGTATACTACGCAGAGTGAGGAATATGGTAACTTCCTTTTGTTTACTCCCCAAGCAAAAATGACGATCAATAAACATAGACATGACAATGAAAATTAACCTCAAGTTACTGGCAACACGTTTCTTGGAAATATGTAATGGGTGAGGTATACCGGGAAGGATGAGGATTGAGGTATTTTTCCTCATTTTTCTCGCCGAGCAGAAATGTCACTATTGGATCTGATCCAAGAAAGTAAAGCTAATCTGCGAATCGGAGAAGCTCCGCTTGTGACATTCATCTGTCGAGAGAAGAAAGGGAGAATACCTCAATCCTCATCCTTCCCGGTATACCTCACCTGTTGACTGAATGAATGGGAAAATGGTATTAATTGAGGTTGGCTTACTTTGACAAGCCCTTCTCATAACATTTTTGCTTGGCACAGAAAGGGAAATTCCGTCATCCCTCATTCTACATGGTATACCTCATTATGGAATCCATAGTTAATTGTTTTTAATTTTATTTATTACGTTTGTTCTTGTCTCAACCTCGTAGGACTATTATTTCTATTTGAAAGCCCTCAGTCGCGTCAAAAAAAACTTAGAAAGTTAGTCGCTTGGGTCTCGGGAATTGGGTCACTCCGAGTTATTTTAGAGAAGTGCCCCACTCCACCACCTCGGATTTCATTGAAATTTTGAATGGACATTGACACATGTCCCTCATGAACAATTGGAAAGTTTTACTTTCGCCGATGGTATACTTGCTGAGATATAGCATTTGTTTTTAACCCCACGTCGCTGCCCTCTTCCACGACCAAAATAAGAATCATAATTCAATTTCCGTTCTTTTTGTGCTTGTCTCGACTCTTTGAGACAATTCCTTCTAATTTAATGCATCAAAAGAAACAAAGCCTGCAACCGATAAAATCGATTTCAATTGCATTTCTTATGAGACAGCTTTTCCTAGTCTGGGATCGAACCGTGGACGATTGGGTTAGTAAAAAGTGAACTATAATCTGCCCAGAAAAGACGTTTAACCATCTCTGAATTATGAAAGCCGTACATATCGTGGTTCTCCAGTAATATGAGGCGAAAGAATGTGAAATTATGGTGAATTATTTTCCTTCAGCTTTGAGATGTATTTATGAATTCGGAAATAAAAAAACGTGGCAAATCAACTCAATCGCAGCAATTGAATCGATCAAATGTTTGATTCGTCGGAATTCCGAATTCAAGTCGTAAATTTGTCCTTTTTAATTAAAGTGGTGCAGACTTGTACCTTTTTCATTTTTTTCCTCTTTTCGACAGTCGCTTGTTATTTTTCTCTGGTGTCGCCACCTGTGGGGGCTTTCGGCAAACAACAACCACGCGTTCGATCCTTCTTTTTTTATTATTCGCTGAGATTATATCGCCAAAGGGTCTCTGATTGACCCTTTTTTCCAACGATGATAAATCGAGATTGAAAAAAGCACTTTTTCATAAATTGACCGTTCGCAATATACACCCGCTCTTTCTTATTATTTGAGTCATACGTATATTCTTTATTATTAATTTATTTCACTATTTGAAGCGTTTATTTGATTCTCAATAGAAAGAAGTAGATTGAATTCTAGTTGTCGGTCATGCAACGAGCTATTCTAAGCATACTCATCACTTACTTAGCGAACCCATCTCTAACTAAGCGCACCCATCACTAAATAAGCGCACTCATCACTAACTATACACACTCATCACTAACTAAGCACACTCATCATTAACTAAGCTATTTCATCACTTACTGTGTGTGCACATAAGATTCAAAGCGCACTCATCACTTACTGAGCGTACTTATCAGATTCTAAGCGTACTTATTGTACAGTTTCCAAGCATATTCATCACTCACATAGCGTACTTGTAATTTTCTTAGCATACTTATCGGTTCTTAGCGCAGTCATCACTAACTAAGCACACCCATCACTTACTAAGCGTATTTATTACCTTCTTAGTGTAATCGTCACTTACTAAGCATACTCATCAGATCCAACGCTTACTCGTCACTAACTAAGCATATTCATCACTTATTAAGGGCACTCTTTACTAACTAATCATTCATATCATATAAAAAGCAATATCATCATATACTAAGCGCAATCATCACTTACTAAGAATACTTATCATTTATTTATCGACTTTTTAACATGATACCCACTCATTTGAACAATTTGAGGGCCACGTGTATTTTTCCTGCATTTATTTCGCTGAATTGTCGATCCTCTTAACGGGGAATATAAAAGTAGATCAAATTCTAAAGATGTCAATCCAATGAGTAAATGCCCTTTAATTATACAAAACTAAAATCCAATTCTATTCTATACAGGAAAAGGCACTCGTATTGGTCGTCAGGGGGACCAGTTGTTTACTACATCGAAAAGTTAGGATATTTAACGCGTATTTGGTGGAAATTCTCAAAAATTGGATTCGTAAACAATATTCCACGACCAAAATAAGAATCTTCATTCAATTTCCTTTCTTTTGGTGCTTGTCTCGACTCTTTAAAACCGTTTCTTCTAATTTAATTCTTCGAAAGAAACAAAGCCTGCAACCGATAAAAGTGAAGTTTACGAGTAATCTTTATGGAGATCTATCTGAGTGATCTTGGTTCGAACCCAGCAAAATTCTTGAATCAAAATGCGACAGTACTTCCTTCCTGATCCCAGAGAACACGTTTGCAATTTCTGAAGCTAATCGGGCAATTGGTTTTGTTAATAAAATGTATTCCTGGGTATAGAAGTAAACTATAAAGCGGATATTCGGTTTTCTTGCTTTGGAGCCTACTGTCGAATTAAAGAAGGAGATACTGGGCACATTCAAAGTGGGATTCATTTAGAATTTAGGAGTATTTAAAAGTAAATAAATGTGTTGATTATTAGCTACGTAATGAAGAGGTCATTTTATACGTTTTTTGCAATCAAAGTGACAAATTGCAGGAGAAATTAGACGATAATTTCAGAGTTTTCTTCATCGCCACAGATTAAAATGCTTTCGGACGTTTTAGGAATGCACGAAAAGTATATTTCGATGTATTTCAGTTGCTAAGTAGTGTCGTGAAATGTAATAAAAGAGAGTATATGCACAAACCTTACGAAAAGTTGTAACTTCGTAGATTATTGCGGTGTTGACTCTATGCATGGTTACAGCGTCTAAGAAAAAGGAGTTTCATAAATAAATCGATAAAGATTGTTTTTTTGTGATTGTGTAAGTCAAATTTCATCTCCGAGTTGGGGATTTTGAAGGAATTATATTTGTTTTCTATTTTATCGTCTCTACTGTTTGATTAAGCTTAGATTAAGTGATGCAGCATTGCCTTTTGAATAAAAAGGGCAAATATATATAATCATAATATCACCTCTGTGAACCTATGGGCACTTTAGGTATATATTTCTATTATATCCATTTGCTAATAATATTGATTATATTTTATATCAATCGCGTACTTTAAAATTGCACTTAAGCAAACTTATAATTTTAATTCCGATCTAAAGATGCATTATCCCCCCTCTTCTATTACGTAAAGGGTTTCTTTAGCCGTAATCAATTTTGGTCCATCAATCACCTGATGGAATTCCCTCAAGGATCAAACGCAGCATCCCTCTCTCCTACGCTATGGACCGCTCCTAATTACCTTTCGTTGATAAAGACGTCTTCTCAGAGAGTAAATATTTATAAGGGAGACTCCTTGGTTCAGCCTTTTGAATACTCCAATTACGGATTATTCAAACAATTTCACGAACTATTTAAACTTTGAAATTCTATGCTAAGAAAAGAAAATGACTGGATCAGTATTTTAAACTAGTGATGAGATCGCTTAGAATCCGATGATTGCGCTTAGTAAGTGATCAGTGCGCTAAGAAGGTGATAAGTCCGCTTAGAAAGTGATGAGTGCACTTAGTAAGTGATACATATGCTTAGATTCTGATTGGTGTGCTTAGTAAATGAATAGTGCAGTTAGTAAGTGATGAATATGCTTAGAAAGTCATAAGTACGCTTATAACTTGATTAGTATCCTTAGTAGGTGATGAGTGCGCTTAGTTAGGGATGAATTCGCTTATTAAGTGATCAATGCGCTTAGCAAGTGATGAATGTGCTTATTAATTGAAGAGTGCGATTAGTTAGCGATGAATACGCTTAGTAAGTGATTAGTGCGCTTAGTAAGTAGTGAAAAATATGCGTAGAAAGTGGTGACTACGCTTATATTTTGATTAGTATGTTAAGTAAATGATAATTGCACTTAGTAAGTGATGAATACGCATAGTAAGTGATTAGTGCGCTTAGTTGGTGATTAGTATGCTTAGTAAGTGATGAGTATGCTTATAAAGTATCAAGTACGCTTAGGATCCGAAAGGTTTGCTTGGTAAATGAAGAGTACGCTTAGAATATGATTAGTTTGCTTAGTAAGTGATGAGTACGCTTAGAATCTGATTAGTATGCTTAGTGAGTAACGAGAGTGCTTCGTAAGGCATCCGCAAAACACGTTCATTTACGAGTAAAAGTTTCTGCATATTTCTGTCAATATACAAACTGTTTAAACATTTCCACTTTCTCGGTAAATGAATAATTAAAACAAATTGAAATTCCCACAATGCATTTCAAACGTTAGAGCCGCCTGGTGTTGAACCCAGGACTTCTTGGAAGATGTGAATACATATATAACGCCCTTGTAGGAATAAAACTTATTCAATATAAAGTCACACAGAAGGAAAGTCCTGAAATATAAGATTCCATTATCCCCGTTTGAAATGCGTAGAGGAATGTAAATAGCGAATCGAACCAAGGACCAGTAGAGAGACACAGAGAGCGTACATGAAGTTTATTCATAAAATATCTGTTCACATGACGGGTTTCCTTGTTATCGGGAAGGGATCCAGATTCACCCAACAAGGTCGTTCTATATATAATCACATCTTGCAAAAGGAGAATAAACGGGCGCTTCAGATAGAATACGTATATAAAATGCGCATATATAGATGCTGCGATGTTACTATGAAATCCGCATCACTGTCTTCGGATTGAACTGAAGTTTCGTCTTCATCTTTGCGTGGGCTAAGCAAAGTTCTCGAGGATGCTGCGTGGACCAGAGAAGATGAAGGAGGGGTTGAGGAACAACTTTGGGGAAAGTTTCTCTGCCCCCAGGGGGACCACAATTTGCATTCCCTCTTCGTAATTAAGGTACATCTGCAGAATCAGCGCATTGACGGGTCTCTGGGAAGCAGCGCCTCAATGCCAGGAGGCGGGAGGAAGAGGAACTAAAGAAGCACGAGTTTGTGGAAGTGACCTTGCAAAGGGTCATTTCTATATAGTACATGATGAGTTAGCCCAGTAAGTGATTGGGGTGCTTAGTAAGTGATGAAAAAAGCTTAGAATCCGTTGATTATGCTTATGCTTAGCAAGTGATTTGCATACTTGGTAATTGATGAGAAAGTATATTAATCGATGACTTTGCTTAGTAACTGATAAATGCGCTTAGAATCTGAATAGTATACTTTGAATCTGATGAGTACTGCTTAGAAAGTGATGAGACAGCTTACTAAGTGATGAGAAAGCGTACTAAGTGATGAGTGCGCTAAGTAAGAGATGACTACGCTTAGTAAGTGATGAATGCGCTTAGAATCTGAAAAGTACACTTTGAATCTGCTTAGAAAGTGATTAGTATGCTTAGAATCTGATGAGAATTCTTAGAACCAGATGAGTGTGCTTAGTAAGTGGTGAGACCGCTTAGTATATGATGACTTTGCTTACTATATGATGAATTTGCTTTGTTTGAGCTTGAATGAGTTTGCTTATTGAGCGATTAACCTGATAAGTATTTGATTAGTCCGCTTAGTAGGTGCATTTCTTAGCAGAATACTTTGTAATTCATTTTGAACGCTAGAATATCTTGAGTAAGCTTACTAAGTGATGGACCCACTTAGAAAATGATTAGAATCCTTATTAAGTGATACAGTACGCTTAGTATATCTTTAGTTCGCTCAGAAAGTGATAAGTTCGCTCAGTGGATGATTATTCCGCTTAGCATACGATTAGTGCGCTTAGCAAGGGTTCATTACACTTTTGAATGACTTAAATCAAGCTGTGAATCTGATACACCGATATGTACTTACTTCGCTTAGTTTGTGCTTACTTCGCTTAGTTTGTGCCTACTTCGCTTAGTTTATGCCTAATTCGCTTAGTTTGTGCTTACTTCGCTTAGTTTATGCTTACTTTGCTATGTATATGCTTACTTCGCTTAGTTTGTGCCTACTTCGCTTAGTTTATGCTTACTTCGCTTAGTTTGTGCTTACTTCGCTTAGTTTGTGCCTACTTCGCTTCGTTTGTGCTTACTTTGCTATGTATATGCTTACTTCGCTATGTATATGCTTACTTTGCTTAGTTTATGCTTACTTTTCTATGTATATGCTTACTTCGCTTAGTTTGTGCTTACTTCACTTAGTTTACGATTTAAGCGATTACTTTGTGATCACCTTGCGAAATGACCGACACGTGCAAAAGAACTCTTTAACTCCACAATCTATGAAGAGTTGACATTAAGTTGAGTCTTATTCGTATACAATCATTTAGCGGATGAATGCGTTGACTTCGCTGAGACAATTTCAATCGATTAATAGAACTCACCCAATTGAGTCAGCGTTCTTTCCCGATCTAGTTATTGGCCTGGATACGTCATCAACCTGCAAAATAAACAAATGAAGGAGTTAAGAAACAAAAGATGCGTTATTAAAAAAAACATTATAAAAAACATTGATTACGAATGATGTAGAGAAATTCCCTGTCGAAAAAGACGTAATTGAAATTAAACTTAGTTACTGAAAATGTAAATAATCACGACACGATATCGGATCGTTCCTTAGAAATATGTCAATTTAAATGCATTTTAACTCTGTCGATAAATAAATGTGCGCACACTAGAATTTCGATATTGTTTACATTTCTCATGAGCCTATCTTTCCCATTTATATTCGTACTAGAGCTCAACAGTATCGCCTTCATTGTTAGGGAATTGTTTATGCACACGAAATCACACAAATTGTTCCTCATTTTCGTCGAAATTCTCTAAATATCTCCTCGAATACGATATTCCACCACCAAAATAAGAATCTTTGTTTAGTTCTCTTTCTTTTGGTGTTCATCTCGATTTTATAAAATCATTATTTCGAATAAAATTTTGCAAAAGAGAAAATGTCTGCAATCGATCAAAACGAACTTGACGTGCATTTCTTATGGGAGAGACGATTCGAGTCGTCCAGAGTCGAACCAAGGATACTCTGGACAGACTAAATATCAATCTTTAATGCTCCATTTGACTTATAACGACTCCCAGATAATTAATAACCCTATCCTATGTCGGAAAGTTTATGAAATAAATGTTCAAAAATTTCTCCTAATGTATTAAGGGAGCTATCGGATGCATAAATATATACTTATGATGGTTGTTACATGAGATAGTTCTGTTTTAATGAGACCATGTTGAGTCTCCACCTTTATGATGCCCGTGGAGTGCTCCCATAAGCATTACATCAATCTTCGCCGCATTCCATTTAAATTCCTTCCTCTCTTCGGTTTGATTTATGCCCTCAAACAGCTGTTCCTCTTAAGGGAAATTTATAAGGAATTTCCCCTCTTTCGTACACTCTACATATCATAAGGGACATCTTACTAACCTAACGCTTTACTAGTGATAAGCTTGGTTAGTTGATTAAGAGTTTATTTAGTTGATATTAACTGTGATTAGTGAATGACGAGTTAGTTCGGTACAGGAAAATCTCACTGATTTATTTTTTAAAAGCAGTCTAAATTAGTAAAGAGAAGAGTACTTCGTGATAAAGCTTCCACGAAATTATGAAATGTCTTTTTGTGGAAATAGAAGAAAGTCTATTGGGGAATGTTTTGGGTGAAGTGTCTTATGTGGAATGCTTCTTTGCGAAAACCTTTGGAAGAAATATCTATCACGGGAAAGATACGGGTAAAATGTCTTGGATGAAAAGTCTTTTTGTGAAAATCTTTTGAAGAAATGTCTACTGAGAAACGTTTTGCGTTAAACTGTTTTGGGTGAAATATCATTTTGTGGAAATCCATGGAAGAAATGTCAATGGATAAAATAGTTTTCGGTAAAATGTCTTGGATGAAGTGTCTACGGGTGAAAAATGTCCACAGGAGACCCATCTTTGGGCGAACAGTCTTTCGAGTGTAACTACTACCATGGGCGAAACGTCAACACAACAATAGAACGGCCATGTTATCCGTTTGTCAGTGCGTTGCTAAGCATAAAACCGTTCGACACCGAGACATTTCTCGTGTTTTTTTAACGTCCGTCGATGAGAATAAAGTGTAAGAAATAAATCTCCAAATACAAAGTTCTTTTGATGCCTCAGAAAAGGGGAGATTTACGAGGCGAAAGTGTCGCCGTCTACGTTTAAGACGGGGAACCAACTCAATTAAAGGAGTCGAATGGAGGAATGACACGCGAAAGTTGGGAAAAGTAAAAGGTATTGTGAGGAAATGTATATAAGAGGGCGGAGGTATTGAAAGTTATCTCTTAAGAAGTAACATTTGCAAAGCGGAGTTATCAATTGCTAAGCGAAGTTATCATTTGCTAAGCGAAGTTATCATTGAAGAAGCGAAATTCTTATTTACTAAGCGGAGTTATCACTTACAAAGCGATGTTATCAGTTAATAAGCGAAGTTATTGTTTACTTTATCACTTACAAAGCGAAGTTATCAGTTAAGAAGCGAAGTTTCCATATGCTAAGCGAAGTTATAATTTACAAAGCGGAATTATCAGTTACTGATCGAAGTTATAGCTTAAGAGGCGAGGTTATCAGTTAAGAAGCGAAGTTATCAAATGCTAAGCGGAGTTTTCATTTACTAAGCGGAATGATCTGTTAATAAGCGAATTAATCGTTTGCTAGGCGGAGTTTTCTCTTAAAATGCGAAGTAACGTTTGCTAAACAATGTTAGCACTTGCGAAGCGAAGTTATTGCTTGCTAAGCGAAGCTATACCTTGCGAAGGGGAGTTATCACTAGCAAAGCGAAGTCATCGGTAGCTGAGCGGAATTATCTTTTGATAAGCACAAAAATCACTTATTAAGCGAACCTATCATTTTTTAAGCCGGTTAAATAAGCGACTTCATTGTTTACCGACACTTATAGCGTACTTATTGCGAAGCGAAGTTATCGGTAGCTAAGCGGAGCTGACATTTGCTGAGCAAAGCAATCACTTACTAAAGGGACCTGAGATCATATAAATGAGTTTATGATTTACATACAAAGCGTACTTTTCGTTTCCTGAGCGGAGTTATCACTTACAAAGCAAAACTATGATTTACTAAGCGGACCTATCATCAAATGAGCGAACTCATCGTTAACCGGGCAATGTCACGATTTGCTGAACGATGTCTTCACTTGCTAAGCCGACTCAACATTCTCTCAGCGGCCTCAACCCGATCTCAAGCGATACAAACTGTTTGTTATGAGTTTTTCATCGATGTTTTCGTTTCCCAAACCGGCCTGTAGGTGGTGTCCGATCCCTTCCTTTCACTACAAGTGAAATGTCGACTAAACTCGTGATTTATGCACTTTTTTAGCGTTCGAATGAAAAGTGATTGGACATACCCCTGAGAATAACTCTGAGCATTTTCCTCCCCACTGTAGTACCAACTTTCAGATGCTCCATAAATCTGAGGATTATTGTTATCTGCAGAGAAAGAGGCTGTGATTTATCGTTTACTCCTTCTTCGAGGGACGTTATCTCAAAAGAACCGAATAGCGTACACCGATAAACGTCTTTCAAAGAGGTCGTGACGTCACTCTGGATTCCAACAGAAGTACAGACATTATTCATACATTGATCCTGGTACAGGTCTGCTCGGTTCTTGACTGGTACGCTTAGTAAGGGATTAGTTAGCTCAGTTTATGATAGGTACGCTTAGTAGTAGATTAGTTCGCTTCATACATGATTTTTCTGCTTAGTTAAGGATTAATTTGCCTGGTATATGATTAGGACGCTTAACATACTATTAATTCGCCTAGAAATCCGATTTTTCCGCTTAGTTATTACGATAAGTTTGCTAAGCTTATGATTGAATGACTAAGTGTTTCATGAGTCTCTCAGTTTATGATTGCTTCTCTTAATTAATGATTACTACGCTTAGTTAATGTTTACTTCTCTTAGTTATGATTACTGCGCTTATTTAATCACTAATTCGTTTATTTAATGATTATTTAGCATAAAACGAATTCCTTTAGCTAAAAATGAGTTATTGATTAGTTCTCTTAATTCACGTTGAACTTCATAATCACGTGATCGCTCCGCTTAAATTAATGTGATTTATGTTGTTAGTGTATGATTTCTACGCTTATCACAAGGCTCATTCGCTTACAACCATAATTGATCTGCTAACTTTTGATAACTACGCTTAGTTAATGATTGGTCCGATTCATTTATGTTTTATACGCTTAGTTAACCATTAGTTAACTTGGTTAACTATTGATTGGCTTAGCATATCGTGAGAGACTTATATCATGATGACTTTGCTCAGTATGTGATAACTTTATTTACCTTATGATTATTGCCCACAGTTTATGATTACTTCGCTGACAATGTGGTTTTTTACGCTTAGTTTATGATTACTTCGCTGAGTATGTGATTAGTGCGCTTATCTAACGATTAACTCGCTAGGCACATGAATCGACACTCTTTACCTCACTCCACATCTACCCTAGTAGTATACCCCCTAAGTCTAGCCCTTGGTCGCTATCGTTAGGGGGGTATGAGGTACTAATCTGTTTTTAATACACCTCATACGCCCAAAAAGAAGATCATCATAAATACGACTATGTTTATAAGAAAAGAGGAATTAATTCCCAATTCCTCTCTCATACATATAAATATGTAAGTGTCGATTGGCTGCAATTCCGCCCGATCGAAATATGCGGACGAGGGGCAATTGTCATAAAGCAGTTTCCATTTTATTGGCTCCGATTCGATACCCCACTGTAAATCACTTTGTTTGCTTCCCTCGGATTCGGGGTAAAATATAATATGAAGCTGTTATACCATAAATAGCAGGACTTTATCCTTTTTAAGTTACGTTCATCAGGATATTAAAGTAAAGTAAAGTTTGCTTCTAGACCGCTTACTTAGCTTAGATCGCTTACAGACAGCTTAATTCGCTCAAAGACAAATAAAGGAATAAGGATTTTTTTACTACCCCATCGTATTTTAATGGGAGATATATTTACCGTCCGGCATCGAACCTGGATCTTCCTGGTGAACTTACTACGCAGCATAATAGAAGATCACCACCTCTAACTATGTGTGAAAATTCAAGCAGAAATATTGGCTGAAACTGCCTCAAACGACGTCCTACTTTTCCCTTATATTCCTTATGTGAGAAATTTTAATTTGCTCTGGCATCGAACCCAGGAAAAGCGTGGTCTTATTGAAATGTTTTTCTTAAACAAATTCTTAATATACATCTTCCAGCTGATCAAGATCTTTCGATCATTTTGATAAGTGTTATAAAAAAATAATGGAAACATAACCCCAATGTGTTTTAAATGAGATATTTCTGCATCTACCTAGCATCGAACCCAGGACATTTTCTGCTAAATTCATTTAAGTTATCGATAGATCATGACCATGTATATAGGCTCCTTGAGTTTTGATTCTCTACCTATCCGGGAACTATTTTTTTAGAAATTGCCGGAAATCAAATCAATGCGCTTAAATGGGAAACATTGGGGATTTTGGTGCCTTCTGGCTTCGAACCAATGACACTGAGGTTCAAAGTTTCTCCTGGGGGTTTCACGTCAGGGCCTATACGCTGTAATAATCTCAATTCAATGGCGCTTGACTTGAAATACGGCTAACGCTTAGAAAATAAACAGATTAAATACAGACGAATTATTAATATTTGTGCTTAGAAATCAAAAAGATCGGAACTTTTCAAGAATGGATTCTGCTCTTACTCTGGATTCACTCAAACAGCACTGTTTCTCTGTACAGAAGAGAAGAAGTTTTTCAAAACATTAATTTCATTCATTTCCCGACATTAGATAGGATTATAAATATTTGGAAGTCGTTCAAAAGGTCACATTGAGTGTTACATATCGATATTTACTTTGTCCTTGAGTATCCTTGGTTCGACTTTGGACGACTCGAATCGTCTCTCTCATAAGAAATGCACGTAAAATTCATTCGCTTAGTTTATGATTAAATTGCTTCGTTTATAGTTAATTAGCTTATTTCATGATTGATCAGCTTAGTTTATGATTAATTCGCTTATTTCATGATTAGTTAGCTTAGTTTACGATCATATATCATATTTCATGATTACCTCGCTAATAAAGTGATTATTGGGATTATTTAATGATTTCTTCGCTAACCATATGAAGAGATTAATACCAAAAGAAAGGAAATGAAACAAAGTTTCTTATTTCGGTCGTGAAAATGTCGTATTAGAATAAGAACTTAGAGAGAATTCAGTCGAAAATGACGATATATTTGCGGGTGATTTTGTGGGCGTAAACAAATCCCTAACGACAAAGTTGATTGTTGAACTCTCGTATGAATATATAAGTTGGAAAGAGAGGCTAAGATCTTGATTATTTATATATTCGGTAACTAATTTTTAATTCATTTAATAAATGGGGGAATATAATCGATAGAAGCTGTGCTTTTCCAAAAGTCTTCTTTGAAAATTTCGTTCGTGGGGGGGAACAGAGCTTACTTCGACTGGAGGGAGTTTGTTTGGGTGGATTTAAGGCATAGGTGGATGAGGAGGGGGCGGATGAAGGAAGAGGGGGTGAAAGAGAGGGCTCTTCTTTTGTTCAATCGATTGAGAGAAGTCCTGAATTTTCCACCAAATGTATTGCCCTCGGATTGTGGAGGGGGAAGGCGCAATGGCTTGTCTTTCCCCCTCCCTCTTGCATTCGGAATTGAGAATAAAAGGGAATAAAAGAAAGAAGTATAAAGAGTGAGACGATGAAAAGGGGATAATGGAAAAAATAGGAGAAAACGGAAAAGTGAAAGCAGGGTTTTATAAAAAAGTTAAAGTAGGTTTTTAAAAGTGAAAGTAGGAGTTCTTAAAAATTGAAAGTAGAATAGCGAACAAAAGTGAATAGTAACGATGAAGGAGAAAAAAAGAGATCACTTGAAAAGTTAAAGTTTTTTTAAATAAGTGAAAGTGTAATAATAAACAAGATTGAAAGGATTCGATGAAGAAGAAAAAAGTGAAAAATGTCGAAAAGTTGTTTTATGCAACAAATTATACTCCTATCAACAGGAGAAGACAGTTTCAAAGTGAAAGGAGCGAAGCGAAGTGAAAGCAGGCATAGTTAGACGAAAAAGAAAGTGATTCTCGAAAAGTGAAAGTGATTTCTTTTAAAAGTATGTCGATAGAGAAAAACACTGGGAGCGAGGAAAGTGGTGCATTCGGAAGTGGTGTGGGTGATAACCCGAAGTTTGTTTTTCATCTTTTGACGCATAGCAACCGATATTTCTATAAATCGAGATGATGCATTCGCAGTGGGGAATGGACCGAATGAAGAAGGGTTCGAAGGGGGGACTGCAGAAGGTATTATTGCTTGCGGGGGGAGTCTGCAGACCGTGTCGCTCTTTCGCTATAAAGATGTATATGTATGTATTCAGAAGGTATAGAATGGGGAACGTATAAAAGGTAAAAAGGAAGGAAAAGAGGAGAATTGGAGAATGTAAAATGTATGCAGAAGCCAAGATGGTTTAAAAAGTGAATGATATTCCACGGTGAAAGTGAAAGGAATGCGTCAAAGTGAAAGTCAGAAAAACATGCAGAAGCTAAGCTACGGGTTTATAAAAAGTGAATGTTTGATCGTGCTGAAAGTGAAAGAAAAGCAAAAGTCACTTGAAAACTACGCCTCATCAGTGATAACCCCGCTTAGAAAATGATAACTTTGCTTAGTAAGTGATAACTCCGCTTAGCAATTGATTCCTTCGCTAAGCAAACGAAAACTACTTCTAATCAGTGATTACTCCTCTTAGAAAATTATAACCCCGCTTAGTATATGATAACTGCGCTTAGCATATGATAACTTCACTTCGTAAGTGATTCGCTTAATCCCGCGTAGAAATCGATTCCTTCGCTTAGCAAATGATCACTCCGCTTCATCAATGATAACCCCCCCCTTAGCAAATAATAGCTGCGTTTAGCTTATGATAACTTCGCTTAAAAAGTGATAACTCCTTTTAGAAAAAGATAACTCCGCTTAGCAAATGATAACTCCGCTTAGCATATAATAACTTCGATTCGTAAGTGATAACTCCTCTTAATAAATGATAACCCCGCTACAAAAGTGATAGCACCGCTTAGAAAGTGATAACTTCGCTTAGCAAACAATAACTCCGCTTCTTAAGAACCCACCTTTTTCAAAGCGAACTTTTCAGAACTTTCCCTCCAAATCGGAGACTCGGAATCCTGTTTTTTGAAGGCGAACGACCGATCAATAAAAAGCCTCTCTACTTACTCCGGATTGGGGAAACTGTCGAGGCAAATGGAGCGAGAAAAGACGAACTGATACCTAGGGAACGACTGGGAGACATGACAACCAGACGTATTGTTTTGAGAAAAGTGCATAAGATTGGATTGAATGCAACGCGTGGATTGGTTTCATTGAGGCGTAAAAGTTTGAGCGAAGTTTAGGATGCGTTGGGTCCGCTTAGAAAGCGATTTGTCCGCTTAGAGCACCTTTAGTCCCGGTCTGTATCATCCTGAGGCCCAAATTTACAGAAATTCAGGGTATAGTAGTAACAAGCGGTAGATACAGGAGTAGCTCCACTGCCCGAATAGCTCTACTTCCCGACCCTTTTAAGGGTGTTTCCAATATTAACATTGGCTCCATGAACAATTCAATACGGCCTATCGCAAACTATTTCTTTTGGCCGATTCTTAAATGCGCGACAAACTCCTAATGCCTTTGATTTCCTTAAGGGAAAAGAGTCTTCTGAATTCAAAATAAGGAGCTCAGGAAATACGTCGCACTTTCCTTTTTTGTATTATTTGAGTCTTTTCTTTGACATCTCGATCGACTTATCGAATTCAAACGATACAAATAATGTCTCATTTGTTAAGTGGCTTATCAATGATGCGCTCTTAAGTACTTCTTTTGTTTTCGTCGCATCTTTGCGCACACTTTTCTAATGCTCTCATTTTATTCAAGCGATGATAAGTTCCTTTAAACTGATTATTTTTAAGTCCGACGGAACTCATTTTCTAATCGGATCAAAAGTTGATTCTGAAAAAAGACAATTTCCACCAAAAATATGCATTCGTTTTTGCTTTGTATTGATCATACAAAACACCATTAGCAAACTAAGATGTTTCTGAGTGAACTAAGCGGACTCTAAGATATAAAAGCGGTCTATAAGCGAAATAAGCGGACTCTAATCAATCGAAGCGGACTCTAAGCGAACTAAGCGGACTCTAAGAAATCTAAGCGGACTCTAAGCAATATCAGTGGACTCTTAGCAATATCAGCGGACTCTTAGCAATCTAAGCTGACTCTAAGAAATTGCAGCGGTCTCTTAGCAAACTTAGCAGACAATAAGCAAACTAAGAAGACTTTAAGCAACCTAAGCTGACTCTAAGCAATCTAAACGGACTTTAAGCGATGAAAGCGGTCTATAAGCGAAATAAGAGGACTCTAAGGAATCTAAGCGGACTCTAAGCGAACTAAGCAGACTTTTAGCAATCTAAGCGGATTCTATGCAAACTAAACGGTCCCTAAGCAATATTAGCGGATGCTTAGCGAACTAAGCGGACTCTAAGCAAACTATGAGAACCCTAAGCAATCTAAGCGGACCCTAAGCTATGAAAGCGGTCCCTAAGCGAACAAAGCGGAATCTTAGCAATATAAGCGGACTCTTAACAAACAAAGCAGGCTCTAAGCAATCTAAGCGGACCCTAAGCGAAAAAACGTTATCTACAAGAACTAAGCGGACTATACGAGAATTGAGCGGACCCTAAAAGAAATTAATTGGTCTCTTAGCAAACTAAGCTGATAATGAGCCAACTAAGCGGACTCTAAGCGAAGTGAGCGGACCTAAAGCAAACTATGTGGTTTCTCAGCGATGAAAGCGGACCAAAAGAAATAATAAATCCTGATGCTATAATTATAATCAGAAATATCGGTAACAATTAGAGAAAGACAACATGAGACAGGAAAAAATCTCACTTTGATCGTCTTATGTTTTTGGTACGAATTTCCCGATGAAGTCGGCGGAAAATAAATCGATTTTTCGTAAAATTTACGAACCAACTTTGATTTTGTGTTGCTATCAAGTTGTTGATAATACAATGTTACTATGATAATGTTGCTATGACAATTGTGCAACCTATTTGTTGCTATGACCACGAAAACGTTCTCTCTTCATAACTTTCCGTATTCATTTTATTTTCTAATCGGATAAAACGAAGGCGGACTGATGATTCATAAATACAACATGCTGCTTAAAGATGTATTCGTTTCCTTTTTTTGGTAATCCCTGATATAAAATGTTAGTATCTCTTTTTCTATTTTTCGCAGCAGTATGTCGAAGATCAAAGCGTTATTTTTCCTTTAGGAGTCGTTGGGATTGATTAACCTGAGGAATTACTGCCGAAGTATGTGCTCCAGGGATTCGTGAATTCCTTGCTTCCGAAGTACACGACTTACATGAATTATCCTCACACCAAACTAAACTTAATCTTGTTTTGTTTAACAGAAACCTTGTCCGCTACCGCACATTGTATCATTAATTCTCAAAAAACACAAACCGAGGAACTCAAAGAAAAGGCACTTTTCACGAATTTCGGCATTTTTACGATACTCAAAAGTCGATTGCAAGGAAATGGTGCTTCTTAAAAACAAAACAATTTCACACAGAGTTACTTATTGGCCGCGTGATGAGTATTTTTTTAATTTAATAATTTCTATCGCATTGTGGTCAATCGGCATAAAAGTTTTAAGCCGATCCAGTCCTTGGATTTTTGTCGAATAACACAATTGATGGCGGCATTGCCATATTCTATGCCTGTTTTTGAACTTTGTCCGAATATAACTTTTCTATGGTCCGAAAATTGGTTATATGTATAACCCGACTAGTGAATTCCAGCTAAACGCTTAACAGAAAATGATGTTAATTGTAAAATTTAATAGCTGAGTGTCAAATTTCAAAGTATACTAATGCTTTTTTGCCATTAAATGTCGGCTCTTAATCTAAATGCATTTCCAATTATGATTCTCATATAATTGTGTGAATTATTATTTAATTAATTACAACTTCCCGTATACTTTTGTCGCTATGGAATTGTTTATGTCCACGAAATGACACGAATATGTCGTCATTTTTGTCTAAATTCTTATAATTTCGACTCGAATTCGATATTCCACGAGCGAAATAAAAATTTTTGTTAAATTTCCTTTATTTTGGTGTTCATCTCGATTTTATAAGACCATTATTTCTGATTAAATTCTTCAAAAGAAAAAATGTCTGCAATCGATCAAAACGAACTTTACGTGCATTTCTTATGAGAGAGACGATTCGAGTCGTCCAGAGTCGAACCAAGGTTACTAAGGACACACTAAATATCAATATGTAATACTCCAATGATCCTATCCTACGTCGAGAATTGAACGAAATATATGTTCGAATATATCTCCCATTATTTTTTTAAGGGAGTTACTGACATCTGATACATAAACACACACACATGGGTGATTATTATACAAGGCTATTTTATCAACACATTTACAGAATTCGATCATTCGATCGATCATTTATATATCGGTGGGTATCGAACAAACAGCGTCACAATCAATTTACTCCGACTCTGAAGAGGGATAAGAAAAAACAAGTGATGGATCGATTCCGATTTCCACCGATAGAGGCGACACTGTCAGAAGGACACCCTTCTCTTGACCCCTCCGGTTATTACGGGAGTCGTCTTCAATTTGTGTGGAGACACATCTCCGATCGGACACGACTGGTCCATGGAACGATTGTGACAATAAGGGATGCTGCGATGGACTTGAAAAGAGTTCGAGACATGCTAACGAATGAAAGATCAACCCAGGGATCTTATGAAGAAATGAAACTAAGCGAAGTAATCATGATCTCAGCGAACTCATCGGGAACTCAGCGAACGAATCATTCTGTGATTAAATTCATTAGAATTCAAATCCCCTTCGCTCTTAGCGAACGTAGCACATAGTCTATGATGAGAGCAAACTACCTCACCCCGCCTATTAAACCTCATTCCCCACTCTCAGTACCTTATGTCGTATTCGGGTGAGGCAACATCCAGCCTTCAGGGTTTAATACATAACAAATCTAAGCCAACTCATCATTGTACTAAATTAGCGTAATTTAGGCTCTTCAACTTTAGTAAAAGTTACCCTTCTGATAAGAAATAGTTCTTATGGTTGTGCTAACTATTTAACTTGGAAAAAGACTTTCCTTTTCAAGTAATGATTAATCCTTAAATTCATTTGGGAATCTATCGCATATATGTGTGTATGTGTGTGTAATTGTGTGTTTCTGTACGTTTGTTTGCCTTCGATTGGAGCCCACACCGTTTGCCCGATTCTTATCAAAGTTCCCATGCGTGTTATTTGAGATTAAAAACGAAGTACTGTCTTAATTTAGATCAATAATTTAGTTGGCTTTGAACCAAGATCAGATCAGATTGACTTCAATAAATAAATACACGTAAATTTCACTTTTATCGGTTATAGGCTTTTGTTCATTTGGAGAATTTAATTAGAAGGAACAGTCTTACAGAGTCGAGACAAATACCAAAAGAACGGAAATTGAATACAGATTCTTATTTTGGCCAAGAATTATTGTTATCGAATCGTAATTTGGAGAAATTCGACAAAATAAGCGTATATTTTCCAGAATTTCGAGTTAGTAAACAACCAGTCCCCCTGACAACCAATCTCATTGTTGAATCCACGCATTTCTATTTATAGAATTGAATGGGATTTCAGTTGTGTATACTAAATAAAGGTATTTTACTCATTAGACGACCGGCGACTTGAGCTAAGCGTTCCATTACCAAACTAAGCGGACTATAAGCAATCTAAGCAGACTATAAACAAACTAAGCTAACTCTAAGCAATGTAAGCGGCCCTTGAGCGAAATAAGTGGACTGTAAGCGAAGTAAGCCGATTGGAAGGAAACTGAGCGGACTCTAAGCAAAATTAGGTAGCTATTTCTGAGCGAATTAATTTAGAGAGAAAGGAAGGAAAAAGAGTATGAATCCGTGATTGTAAACAATTGGTTGCCATTACGACTGATGCAAATGCCTTACTCGAATACGAACTAATGGAAAAAGTAATCACAAATTTCCTATCAAAACACGAATAAACCATAAATATAAATCCGTATAAAAGTGTCGGAGCGATAAATAAATCAAGAGAAAGAAAAATCGGTTCAATTGGCTATATCGGCTGTCTTTGTTGGGAACAAAAGACCAGAAAGAGTGTGTTAAGTCGCAGAGTATTTGTGGAGTTAATCCTCTTTCGTACCACTCCCGATAGGGGGCAGGGCATTACACCGTCGGATTACAACAAGGGGAGGAAATATCGCACCCAAAGAAAGGAAGCTGTCTCTGGACCACTTATTCGTCTTAACAGATGAATTCCGATAAAGCGCAACTGACAACCGTTACTCAAAGAGTCAACTCATAATTGAATCGAAGTATTAATGTGCCGAATTCAAACATAGAAACATACCAAAGAATGGCGATCATAATTTCATGAGTTAAAATACAGCAGATATTTCCAGAAACCCGTGTTCAATTCTCAACGACAACGGCCAATTATTAACACTTTGACGCTTTTGGTTGATAAATAGTGTTTTTTACTTTCTCCATATACGAAGTATCGTTTCAAAAATTCATTTTTTCCGCGAAGTATACGCGAAAGCAACCGTTTAGGAAAATAGAGTCAAGGTGCTTGCACCCCCTGCCACACGCCGAAAGGCGGCTTGCAGGGTTCTTACATAGACATAGACATAGACAAGTATAGAGAAAGTATTGTTTTCATGAAAAAATTCGACATCGAGATTTCAACGGAAATACATGTTTTGGGGACCCTAGATCACGTTTTGACCATTTTCGGAATGATGTCTGTGTGTATGTGTTTGTGTGTGTGTATGTGTGTGTGTGTGTGTCTGTGCTTGTGGGAGCTCTAACGTGAAAAATTTTAGTAGTATCAATACCAAAATTCATTTATAGTACTGTGGTGTGTGCTGTCAGAGTTGTTTAGGTTTTGGAGTAAATCCGTTAACCGGAAGTCGAGCTTCATTCATCAAAGCTCATTTCCGGTTTTCACAATATCTCCGTAAATATGATATATAGGTATATTGTATGCTTATAAAAGTTTTAGATAATGAGTTTTACTATAACTTTTGTATTTATCATATTTTTGTATCACCGGTATATTAGGAGTTATTCGTGAAATACCGATAAACCGGAAGTAGCTGATTATGTACTTTGTGGGCGCTCTAACATGAAAACTATTTGTTGGATCGACACAAAATTTCATATGTAGTATTTTGGTTGGTGTTGTTAGAGTGGATTAGTTTTTGGAGTAAATCGGTTTACCGGAAGTCGAGCTTCATTTTTCAAAGCTCATTTCCGGTTTTCGAAATATCTCCATAAATATGATATTTAGGTATATATACTATTATTTATAAACGTTTTAGAAAATATGATTTACTATAACTTTGGTATGAAACATATTTTTGTATCAGTAATCGTTTAGGGGATATTCATGAAATACTGATAAACCGGAAGTTGCTGATTATGTACTTTGTGGGCGCTCTGGGCGCTGGGGCGAAAGGCCATTTCATCGTTTTTCATCGAACATGTCCCGAAAAACATTATTTATAATGTTTGTGGCGTAAAAGATAATAATATATAAATCAATCACTCATCTTTCAAGTTTAGATTGAATATAGAGTTCGAAAATACTGTCGTAGATAAATATTTACATCTTATATATGGAGAAAGTCATGTGCTGGCCAAGTCAGATTTTTTAGTTTGATTCATTCGTTTTTCTGTTCTTGTGTATCACGATTTGCTACGAATCAACGGAATTGTGTCCGATAATATTGGGATGATAGTTTTATGTCTCAGTTAAACATCGCTACCTTACACATATTACAGGGCGTCCCAAAAAGTGGTGATAATCGGAAGAGTTCCTCTTGGGCCATCCAAGTCACCCCCCCTTTATAGGGTGTCCGCTTTTCATTCGTTTTCCAGTTACGAATTTTTCGTATTTTTTGAGGAAAACGTGATTTTGGGGAAATTGTTTCCCCATGGTGACGTAAATAACTAAGATATAGAGTAAAGTTGTTTTCTCTTGAATAACTTAATAGTTGCTTTAACCCACGCAAGAATATTTCCTATAACATCTGCTCCCATTCCCAGTCAGAACAGAATTCCAAATTTCAAAAACTGCGACAATTGAAATGTTCCAGGATAAATTAAAATAAATTCATATAATTCTTTGATAACAACTTTTAAAAATTAAATTAAAGTTACCAATTCATCAGCTATTTGCCACGTGAATTTCATTGTGCTATCTTCACGGGAACATACTTAAAATTCGATTTATTCGCGGTATGACTGCGGTTCGCGGGATGCATTGTTGGGAAAGCTTAGTTACGCCTTGGCTCCAAACAATGTTCCCTAATTTGTAATACTCGCGAGGGATATTGTTGTCGACTTCGCCTTATTAACGAGGGGGAAGCGGTATTTCTTCTAACCAATAAAGAGTGAATAGTCAATGCCAATTAGAAAACGTTTTCATAGTTTGGATAATTGAACACATTTAATATAACTCCAATTCGAGTTGCAATTGAGGTGTTGACTCGTCCATTTTTAAACTGGGAATCTTTGACTTAACTACGTTATAAAATCTAATTTTTAAGTATGTCGCCGTTAAAATAGCTCAAAAAATGTCCTATTTCCTTTTACGTGTGAAATATTCGTTACTCCTCCTCATTGCATGAATATACGCTAAATTAGTTTTCCTACTAGAGTATACTATGACCGCATGTGGTCCATATTGCGGTCTCGCAGCTTCCGGAGATTAATGCTGATGATAGCGGCGGGATCCCCTCCTGTACCATTTATCCAGCATCCAATCTCTTCCCTAATTTGAAAACATATCTTACATTACGCCGAGGGATTCTTACTTGGGTTATGTGCTTTCCTCTTTCGTAAACAATGATATAATATTCCACATAACAACAACACTCACGAGGACATTGTTGACTTAGTTTCCATGACAACATGGCGATTGTTTACTACGTTAGGCAATTTGAATAGCTTAAATGGAAAATTTTCAATTCATGTTCAGAACGAAAAGAGTATTTAAATATTTTCCTCATTTTTAACATGGCTGATACGACAATATCGCTTTTATTTATATTGTTGGGCATTTTACAAAGCTCTGATGGAATTTTTTTAAATTTAGGTTGTGAAGGATACATTATTGTAAATTTTATTCGATGGCTTAAATTGGTTGCTAACACAATATCGTAATGTAGCTAAGATAATGTTGCTATGACAATTTTGCAACCTATTTGTTGCTATGACCACGAAAATTTTCTCTCTTCATAATAATCTAGCTGAAATGAGCGGATACTTTATAACGCGAACATATTAAAGTTCTTTCTTAGTCTTAATTCTACATATCACTGCGAAATAATAGCGAATATTTCTCTTTTCTTTTCGAAATATAGTCTGAATTCGGAATTCCATTCTTCTTCGAAGGCGTCTTTGCATTGGAGCATGCATCGAATACATATAAATACATGAATGCGTAATGGCGCAGGAGACTGCGGGGGAGCGATAAAACGCGGGAATCTGCGTGCAGATGGAGCTGCAATCGCCTTCAATATGGCTGTGGCATAAGAAAAAGAGAATTCGCTCATAAACTGCTTCTCAGAGGAAACTCAGCGAACTCAGCGGAATCTAAGCGAGTACACTCAGCAGAATCTAAGCGGAAACTCAGCGAACTTAGCGGAATGTAAGCGCAAAAAATAATACATTTTTAAAACTGTATAATAACTAATCATGTATAATTTCACAGTGATTATGTTTAAATGTATCCAATGAGTGTAAAAAAGCATATTATGATGATATACCGGATTCTAAAAATTGCTTAAATAATAGATTTGAAAAATGTCTTTTGGTTTGAGATTTGAGGATATAGGAGCAGTAATTACTGCGAGTCCACTCTGGCAACGAACCAAGGAATTTCAGGGAAACAGAAAAACTCGTTTGCAAAACACTTAAATGACTGCTTTTCCTATTTCTATTTACTCGGAAAATGCTTTTTTAGAAATATCTGAAATCTTTCCAACAAACATTCGATAAGGATCTGGTATCGAACCAAGGACTCTTTTCGCAAAATTAGAATACATATAACGACCTAATTGGGATTATACTAATAAAATTCAAACTTTGAAGTGTATGTCATACTTGGAAGGTCCAAAAATAAGATTCCGGTAATCTGAAATGCATATGGCGGAATTTATTCTAATTCAGATTATATAAATGTTAACAATTCGTGCACTGAAATATCAGCATGAACTCAGCGAACTCAACCTGTTCTCAGCGAAGTAATCGGACTCTTATCGAAGTAATCTGACATTAAGCGACATGAATCTGTGAAATAATTGAATCTCAACTTTTCATAGATATACGAAATGGGAATCTTAAATTACTTTCTCCTGTTTTAGTGGTATGTTTGACCTCGTATTTTATTCCAATTTAATTCTCCAAAGGAAACGAAATCACAATAACTCTTTCGTAGTGATAAATTGTAAGCTTTAATACTTATATTTAGAAGTCAACAGTCCAGAAATATTCACCAAAGTGTATTAAAAGATCCAAGTTTGAACTTTTAGAAGTATGTCTGGAAATATCTGAATCCTAAATTACAGAGTGAGTGCAAAATGAATCACCAAGGATTCCATACTCTGGCAATCCCCTTGGCTAATCAAGGGATACGGGGGTGTGGATGGTCCAGGGAAAAGAGGCTGTGCCCATTACAATTCCCCATCTCTGCGTGCTGATGACATTTGGATTCCACAAACCAGGAATACTCATCCACTTATAAACCTTCCCGATTCATAAACTCACAGAATGTATGTATGTATCTTACATAACAATCACCTATGTGTGTATATAGTTATGCATATGTAAGAATTTGTTTCCTGACCGAGTGGAAGCAGGTAACAAATATTTTTGCGTCGGTTAACTCATGTCCGTTGGTTCGACACCAGGTGGGTTCACAATTCTGCCATTCGAAATGCATGAAGAGGATTTTAAAGTAAACATGGCAACGCATTTAGTAGGAGATCAAGTGCACCTCACTCCTCATCACGATAAGTAAGCCTCATTACCCCCCGCACCAGCTCTAGGACGGTTCTGTCTGAACTTTTCTTTGAACACTTTCTTCAAACAGATTCCGAGAGAAAAGTTAGGCTGAAACCTAATAATGATTAGTGAACTCAGATTGTGATGACTCCGCTTAGTGATTATCATGCTTACTTTGTGATGACTGCGCTCAGTAATTGATTCGTGAGCTTCGTTTATTCTCTATGGAAAAGATTGGTGCGCTTGCTTTGTGATGACTTGGCTTACCAATTGATTAGTGCGCTTCATTTGCGATGGTTTCACCCACAACATAAGTTACCAAACTTTCTTTTACGTGAATACTTTGCAGACAAAGGAGTCACACCGAACTACCTCACTCCTCATCCTCCTAGGTAAGCCTCACTACCCCCCGCACTAGGTGGTCTGAACTTTTCTTTGGAGATACTTTTCTCGAATTTTCGAGTTTGGCTGTGGAAGATGCCTTCTTCTTTTGATTGATGTATTTCAATAAATCAATCTTTGACATTTGAAGCAGATAAGAGGCTTTCGTCTCCAGGAATAGATGGATGAGGGATGAGGTAGGAGGAAGGGGGTGTCGGGAACAGGCAGCGCCCTTGGCGGACGGGGGGAGAAATACTTATTTCGCACCTTTTTTTTTGATCGGGAGTTTAGTTTCGCATGAGTGGATTCGGGAGATGAATTCTTTCCAGGGATATTTCAAAAGGAAGCCAATTTACAAAGCAAGATTATACGGAGCGAAATAACTTGCCTCTATTTGTAAATGGTTTTCTTTTTTAATAAATTTAATGATGAACCAAGTCCGCTAAGTTTATGATTCATGCGCTTAGCTTGTGATTAGTGAGCTTAGTTCATGATTCATTAGCTGAAAATATCGTTAGTGCGTTTAGTTTACGATAAGTGCGCTTAATTTGTGATTAATCAATTCATTAATTATAGAAATGGAGTGCTTAGTTTATGATAAGTTCGCTTAGTTTATGATTAGTTCGCTTAGTTTATGATTAGTGCGCTTATTTTATGATTAGTGCGCTTAATTTATAACAACTTCGCTAAGCATGTGATTAGTTCGCTTAGCTAGCGATTAGAGCGCTTAGTTAACGATTACTTCGCTGAGCATGTGAATTACAAGCTTAGTTTATGATTAGTGCGCTTAGTTCCATATTAAATCGCTAATCAGCGAGTAACTTTCCTATTTTTCATAAATTTATCGGTGATCTCTTATTTTAAGTGTTGTGTCCCTAAATCATTAAAATTGCTCTGAATTAATAAGTGACAATTAAAATCGACTCTATGATCAAAATCATAAGCAATAATTTACGCCAATTACGCATTAATTATGATTAACTTATAAATATATTTAATTTTACGCCAATTCACACTTCGAAATCCAGGCACAATTACAGAGCGAGTAACTTCCCTATCTGTAAATAGTCTTACTGCATATAAATGGTAGAAAGTTTGTATGTCCGCTCAAAACTCGAGAACCACAATATTTACGCCTTTCAACTTTTAAATACGGTTAAATGTTATCTCTCGGCAGATTATTGTCTACTTTTTGTTCACCCAATCGTCCCCGGTTCGATCCCAGACGAGGGAATGTTTTCTTCGTAAGAAATACAGGTGAACTCGATTTTACAGTTTGCGAGCTTCATTTCATTTGCAAAATTTAATAGCAAAGAACAGTCGCAGGGAATAGAAATTAGCACCAAAAGAAAGGAAAATGAACAAAGATTCTTTTTCTGGTCGTGGATTATCATTTTCAAGTAGGTCTTTTGAGAATTCGCTCTAAAATAAAAGAAATCTTCGAAAATGTCGAGACTGTAAACAAGCGGTTCGTCTCCTGGCGACCAATTCCATTGTTGAATCCAATGCATTTTCCTCAAAGAAAACATTGGGGAGATGTAGGCTCATTTAAACGCAATGGTATAAAATCAAGGTTGGTTCTAACTTGGTGGATTGCACGACCGATGGCTTGCGTACTCGACTGGCAAGTGCATCTCTTAGTCGTGCACGACCCGTGTCGTTAGCAATGTCCCAGTCGAGTGAAGAGTACCGAAGTTACGAATCTCGCATTTAATTAATATAATTCTCATAAGCATCACAAAGAACTTGAGGTATTTCATTAAAACCGCCAAAAATCTTCCTCAAATAAAAATGTCTTCCTCTTCATCAACGCATCTTTGTGTCCCACGAAGTCGAAAATAGAAATAAAAAAACGGAAAATTAGTGAAAGATTCTTATTTTTGGTAATGCGATGTAATTTTGGGTTCTGAACTCAGGGAACTTGGGGAAATAAGACGAAATATGTGTACGATTTTTCGGTTGTAAACAACTGGTTACCCTGACGACAGAGGCGATTGTTGAGCTCAATTCTTGCGGTATAACTCTTCAACAACGCCTGGCAGAAAATGCAATAATTAAAAGTTATTCTCTCGAAAAGCATTGACCGTCTACGCCTTAATTAGGGTGCTCTTGTTTCCGGAGAGAGTAATCTAACTGTTTCAGCGATATCGGCCTTGTCATGAACCCGGTCCTCCATTTGTGAGAGATTAGTATAGTTTGAGATTGATATCAATATTTTAGATGGGAAATTTCCCTAATGTTTTATATGGAAACACAGGAAAGTGTTTGAGAGGACTCATTTGATAAGCGCACAAATCAGTTACTGAGCGCAGTCAACACAACAAAAAATGTGAGCGAACAAATCGGAAACTAAGCGCAATGATCACACACAAAGTGGACCATTCACACAGTAAGCGCACTCATCACTTAGTCAGCGATCTCATCACTTACACAGCGGACTAATCATTTACTAAGCTCTACTAAGCACAACGAAGCAAATTCATCACAAATAAAGCGATCGAATCACATACTTATCGTAGTCATCAAAAGGTTAGAACAAAAAACATTTGATGAGCAAACTAATCACTTACTAAGCGCAGTCAACACGAAGTGAGTGAACAAATCAAAAACTAAGCGTGCTAATCACAAACTAAGCGAACTCAACACAAACTAAGCGAAATAATCACAAATTAAGCGCACCTATCATTAAATAAGCGCGCTAATTACTTACTGAGCGCAACTATTACTAATTGAGCGAACAAATCAGAAACTAAGCGTACAAAATAAGGAAATTAATCACAAGGTAAGTGCACTCATCCATTACTCGGCACTCTCATCGCTTATTCAGCGGGCTCATTATTTACTAAGCTCTACTAAGCGCAAAATAAGTGAATTCATCAGAATAAAGCCATATAATCACTTACTAAGCGAAGTAATCAGAAAGATAGCGTAAAAATCATTTGATAATCGAACTAATCACTTTCTCACAAAATGAGCGAGAAAATCAGCAACTAAGCGCTCTCATCAGTTACTCAGCGGACTCATCATAATCTTAGTCTACTAAGCATATACTAAGCGGACTTATCACTTACTAAGCTCACCAAGCACAAACTAAGCGCACTTAAAACAACATATATGTACATAGTTTGAGAGTGATAACAATATTCAAGATAAACAGTATGCAAGGGTTTTTTTAAATCCGCCTTAAATCAAAGAAGGAATTCGAAGAACCTTTTTATATTTCGAGATATAATCTGATCGATGGTTGTGCGTTCCCCCGACAGGTGTCTCTGCAGTTCGCTTTCCCAAACGATAAGGAAAAAGTGACAAATGAAATCATTTCTCAGACGTCCGTTTGAAATGTACCGATAGAGGGGGTGGAGATAAGGTGGAGTTTAGGAATCGTCTTTAGAGTTGCGGAAATGTCTTAATGGGGGAGTCTAATAGTTACGCTGATCTGATTATTGGCAACTAGACTTTCATTTGCAGAATTTAATACAAAAAATGGTCGTACGAAGTTGAGACATGCACCAAGAGAAAGAAAATTGAATGAAGTTTCTTATTTTGGTCGTGCATTATAGTTTTCGATTCTAAATTGAAAGAAATTGGGCTAAATTGACGAAACTTCTGTGATATTTCGCCGTAGTAAACAAACCAGTCCCCCTGACTGATTGTTGAATCCGATACATTCATTTTCCCACAAATAATAGACGGGTATTTTAAGTCCATTCCGAATTAAAGGTCGGAACTAATGTCGGAATTAATGCAGGCAATTTACTGTGATTTCAGCGAATGTAAACTGTGATTAATAAATAGCAGGAAGAATAATACGGCCATTTTATATTGTTTTTCCGAAAATATTCAAAGGCACATTCCGGTAGGATGGAGAAGTAAAAATCACGGATGATTTTAAGGCTCATTTGTATTGATACTCATTGTAAGTAATGTGCCTGAGTTCGATGCCGGGTGAGTGCAAATTACTCCCCTTTGAAATGCAATTCGACGATTTTAAATGTTGATAGAGCAACAAATACAGGAGAAATATAAGGGCATTTTCCATCACTCCTCATCATGCTAAGCCTCATCACCCCCTTGCTCTGTCAAAGGTTCCAGATGTTGAAATGGCTGCAACTTTAACACTTATAAAAGTTAGTATAGAAACTTGAGAAGTCTTCTAGAAACCGCTTTGGAATAAGTGATTCGAAATGCACGGATTGTATTGGTGCAAATGCGATGGCGAGTGATAGGAAAATGCTGTTTATAAAAGCGAAAGAAAAAGAATGAGCTTACCTTGCTCATCGCTTCACACGGACGCGCAGGAAGACAGCTTCAGAGCCTGTGGAATAAAAGCGAATAAAAAGTCACACATTTATATTATGACAACTACGAAACACTTTTCGAAGAACTTTATTTCGAAATTCAAAATTTCGAGTCCGCAAAAAGTCGTCACAAATTCACCCAAAAACAATACTTTCTCTATACTTCGTATATGGAGAAAGTAAAAATCTGATGTGGCCAGCACATGACTTTCTCCATATATAAGATGTAAACATTTATCTACGACAGTAATTTCGAACTCTATATTCAATCTAAACTTGGAAGATGAGTGATTAATTTATATCATATTATCTTTTACGTCACAAACATTATAAATAATGTTTTTCGGGACATTTTCGATGAAAAAAGATGAAATGGCCCTTCGCCCCAGCGCCCAGAGCGCCCACATCGTACATAATCAGCAACTTCCGGTTTATCAGTATTTCACAAATAACTCCTACACAATCAGTGATACAAAAATATTTTTCATACAAAAGTTATAGTAAATTCAATTTTCTAAAACATTTTTAGAAATAGTTTATACCTAAATATAATACTTATGGATATATTTCGAAAACCGGAAATGAGCTTTGAAAAATGAAGCTCGACTTCCGGTGAACCGATTTACTCCATAAACTAATCAACTCTACCAACACCAACTAAAATACTATATATGAAATTTAGTTCCGATCCGACTAATAGTTTTTATGTTAGAGCGCCCACAAAGTACATAACAGCTACTTCCGGTTTATCGGTAATTCACGAATAACTCCTTATCAACCGGTGATCCAAAAATATGTTTAATACAAAAGTTATAGTAAATCATATTATCTAAAACTTTTATGAAAATACAATATACGTATATATCATATTTATGGAGATATTTTGAAAACCGGAAATGAGCTTTGATGAATGAGGCTCGACTTCCGGTTAACCGATTTACTTCAAACACTAATCAATTTCTGACAGCACACACCACAGTACTATAGATGAATTTTGGTATTGATACTACTAACAGTTTTCACGTTAGAGCGCCCACAAGCACAGACACACACACACATACACACACACAGACATCATTCCGAAAATGACGTGTTCTAGGAACCCCAAAACATGTATTTCCGTTGAAATCTCGAAGTCGATTTTTTTCATGAAAACAATTCTTTCTCTATACTTCGTATATGGAGAAAGTAATAATTTAATCGAATTGAAAGATATTAAAGTCTTTCGCAATTTGCCTAAAATTTGATTTTTCTTTGCAAAAACGGAGATTTTAATTTAAAAAAAAACATAAATACAAAGCAAATTTTAGTTTTTTAAATTAGTACATATAAATAGCCCTTAACTAACCCTGAATTAAGGAGAAGTTGCACCAAGTATTCCAAATAACTGATATCTAAAAATCAGTACTGTAATAAACTAAGCGAATAAATCACATGCTAAGCGGACTAATCATACATCAAGCGCACTTATCAGAGGCTTAGTGAAATAATCACAAACTAAGTGAAGTCAAATGAAGTTTACGGACTAATAAATAACTCATTGAAAGCTAAAACGAATTCATTTTAGGCTGAGCTGACTAATCATAAACTAAGCGAATCGATCATTAAATAGGCGAAGTTGTCATTAACTAAGCGAAGTTATCGTTAACTAAGCGTAGTAATCATAAACTAAGCGACTCAGGATATACTTAGCCCATCAACCATAAGCCAAGCATTCTAATCGCTAACCAAGCCGAAAAATCACGTACTAAGCGAATCATAAAGTAAGCGCACACATCACACTCTCAGCGATATCATCATAAACAAAGCCAAGTTATAATAAACTAAGCTAACTCATAATGAGCTACACGAATTCCTTCTATGCTAAGCTAACCATTCATTCACAAAGCGAAGTAATCATTAACTAAGCGAACCAATCACAATTTAAGCGAATCACAAACCAAGAAAAGTTTCAACTGATTCAAAATTCGCCCCATAATAAACAAAAAACGAGTGTTTTCTAACCGAGGTAATCATTAATTAAGCGTATCAATCACATGCTAAGCGAACTAATCATTTCATTATGCGTACTTATCACATGCTAACCGAAGTAATCATAAACAAAGCGCAGTAATCGCATTCTCAGCGAACTTATCATAAACTGAGTGAAGTAAAAGTAAGCGCAGTAATCAAAAGCTAAGCGAACTAATCATAAATTAAGCGTACTTATCACATGCCTACCGAAGTAATCATAAACGAAGCGCAGTAATCACATTCTCAGCTAACTTATCATAAGCTAAGCGAACTAATCACAAATGAAGCGTACGAATCACATGCTTAGAGAAGTAATCATTAATCACAAAGTAATCCTTAATAATGGAGATGATACACCAAGCATCGCAATAATTGTCGAATCCAGTTGAAATTCGTTAAAAGCATAACTCATCGGTATCCGGATGGAGCGGAAGGAATAAACCGGAAGTCACCCTATTTACAACCCCATCTACCGGGAGCGGCAGTAGATTGGTTATCTCGACCGAGAAGGGCAATCTTTAATTAGCGATATATCGAATAAAACGATAATCGATTCGAGGCACTCGAAAAACTTCCGACTTTATTACCTTGTTTTCGAGATAAAATGTCCTCGCAGCATCCCACGTCTTAATGTATCTCTCCCCCTCTCTGCAAACATGACTGTCCAAATACGGTGACCGACGATCTTTAATGGAATTCTCTCAAGATTGTTGGGCTCTCCAGAAAATATACTCGATTCGTGATTAGTAAGGTTTGTGATAAGTTCGCTTATTGAGTGATGAATATGCTTAGTGAGTGATAAGTCCGCTGAGTAAGTTAGTATGTGTTCAGTGTGGCAGGTTTTCTAAGAATATAATTATTCCGCTTAGTAGACACCTACTTATTCCGCTGAGTAAGTGATGAGTCCGCTTAGCGAGTGATGATTCTGCTTAGTACACGATTAGCCCGTTCAGTAAGTGACTACTTTGCTAAATAAATGATTAGTCTCATAAGTACGGTATGAATTAGCTGAGTAAGCGATGTCTACGCTAAGATATCGCATTCTCATCAGTGCAGTAATTATATCTAATCGTACTTCTCATTTTCCCAAATCAAAATTCCTTTAAATTAAAGTACAATTTATTCAAGTACAATTCTATTGAAGTACAATTCTAAACCGCAATAAACCGTACATAAAATCTTTTAAATCAGTCCAAATTTATTTCTAAATACGGAATTCCAAATTTATTCCACGAAATGTCGCTATTCTTTTTTCTAATTCTCGGAATATGAAGCAGAAGTGGCGCCGCCTACGGTTATAAATCCGAATTAGCGATTCAGGAAGGAATATCAATCCGAGGGTATTCCTTTGGGGTTATGACTCCCTCTGGGGGGAGAAAGGCGGAATGTACTCTCATTTGCAGACGTCTATGGGGGCTCTAAAAAGGTTGTCTTAAAAGAAATGCATCTACGCTTATGTAATGTTAGCTTGTCTTGTAGGTGTATTGTGGAATTTTCTATGGCGTGGTTTAATAATTATTAGCATTAAACACTTATTACTTCAAATAACCATATCAAATTTACACTCATTTTCAAGATTAAAGTGTGTTCTATCAAAATTTTTCAAATTTGCAGACAATTTGGTTCTGCAAATGTGAAAAATATCGCTAAAATTGGAAAAAACTCGAAATATTCCATGGCAAAGTTCCATAATTCTTAGCATCAAACGCTTATTCCTGAAAAAATGACCGAATTTGCACTCTTTATGAAGATTAGAGTGTGTTCTATTCTAAATCTAATTTTGTCGAACGTTTGAACAATTTCGTTCATCAAACATGGAAAATATGACTTTAAATCGAAAAACTAGTCATTTTCTTCAGCGAGATCTCATAATTTTTATCGTAAAACCCTTTTAAATATATAGTTTAGCGTGGTTGTCGTTTCTGACTGAAAAATCTACATTGGTCCATCTTTCCTCTCTTAAAAATTACGCAATCATGTGATTACTGCGCTTAGTTTGTGATTAGTGCGCTAATCACGTGATCAGTGCGGTTACATTCTGTTTAGTCCGCTTACTTTATGATGAGGTCGCTTAGTTAGTGATTACTTCGCTTTTTTTGGACTATGCACTTGATGAGCATTCTCAGCATTTACTAAGCACATTAAATACCTACTAATCGGACCTATTCCATCACTTACTAAGCCCACTCATCAGGTACTAAGCGGACTCATTGCTTACTAAGCGGACTCATTGCTTACTAAGCGGACTCATTATTTACCATGCATATTCATCACATACTAAGTGGACTCATCACTTAATCATCGTTTACTTAGCATATTAATCATATACTAAGCATAATCATCAAATACTAAGCCTAGTCATCACTTCCTAAGCGGACTAAGCACTTACTAGCATACCTATCGCACACATAGCGCATTCATCAAACACTCAGCATACTCATCACACACCAAGCGCACTCATCACTTACTCAGCGGACTAATCACTCAGTAAGCTTACTCAACGCATACTGAGCGTACCCATCATTCCTCCAATTGTCCTTTTTTCCGAGTAATTTGACAAAGCGTGAAGTGCATTCACTTCTTTATTTACTTTTCTTTTCGACTGCCATTATCTTAGAATTCAACTCCACAGAATTCCTAAAATAAGAGAAGTCTTTTTTTCCTTTTTTCTCTCGACCTTTTCCCTCCGTCGTATTTCCTTTGTTTTTTTCCCCCTTTCAGTTTCGGTTGTCTCCGCTAGGGGATGGAAAGCGACACCGGTCAAAAAGTATCCGAAAAACTTTTTTCTTTTCTTTTTTTTGGAAACTTTTCCGCCAAACTTTATTCTCCCCTTTGACTCCTTTCTTTATTTCAAGTTTAAGAGATTCGACAATCGTCGTCATGGGCAACTGCTCGTTCACTGCGACGTGATTTCTCGCAATTGTCGTCTGTTTTGACTTAGAACACGTAGAATCAACTGCTTGGGCCGTGACTAGGTGGTATGGATCCATCAGGATTTTAACTATAGTTCACGTAATTTCGACTCGAAAAATTCATTGCACGGCCACAATTATAATCTTCATTCGATTTCCTTTCTTTTGGTAATTTTTTGGACTTCGTAGGACCAAATACTTCCCAATCAAAACTGCAAATGAAACGAATTTAACACTCTTACGGAGAACTTTTCGATACTTATAGAGTCTAATTGGAAAAATTTCTACGAGTATTTATATAGAATAGAACAGATATAGTCTTTTGAGGTATAGAATAGAACAGATATAGTCTTCTGGGACCTCCACGACTTCGAATTCTCTATTTTACCAGGAATTTCATTAAAATAATCTTCGAAAAACACTCCAAAATTGCCGTATTTTATTCCCCGCTATCAGAATATATTACAGTTTGATTCAAATCTCAATAAATTCCTTCCCTTTCGCCTATTCTATCACCGATTCCTGCTCATCTACGCTGTATAAGTGATAAATGGGCTCTCTAAATGTTGTGCATGTTTATTGTGTGATAAGCCCGCTTGGTAAGCGATGCGTATGCTTAGAAAGTGATGAGTCCGCTTAGTATGTGATGAGTAGGCTTAGTAAAAGATGAATGCGCTTAGTATGTGATGAGTAGGCTTAGTAAAAGATGAATGCGCTTAGTATGTGATGAGTAGGCTTAGTAAAAGATGAATGCGCTTAGTAATTATGAGCCCGCTCAATTAATGTTAAGTCCGCCAAGTGTATGCTGAGTCCGCTGAGTAAACGCTGAGATGGCTAAGTGTATGATTAGTCCGCTAAGTGAATATTGAGTTTGCTTAGGAAGTGATTTATTGCACTTAGTGTTTGATTAGCCTGCTTATTATCAATGCACACAGTAAAGTAACTGTTGACTGCGCTTAGTAAGTGATGAGTATTATGCTTAGTAAATGTTGAGACCGCTTAGTAAATGCTGAGTTCACTTATGCTTTTATGAGTATATAGTAAGTTATTAATACGCTTAGTAAATGCTGAGTATGCCAAGAAAAAGTTATGTCCGCTTAGAAAGGGATTAATTCACTTAGTAAGTGATAAGTGTGCATATTTAGTGAAAAATTAGCATAGTAAGTGATGAGTGCGCTTAGCGAGTGATGAGTAAGCTTAGTACATGATGAGACCGGTTAGTGAGTGTTTAGATTATTAGATATATACCCCGCGAGCCGCCAGAGGCGGGAATCCGCTTAGTGAATGTTGATTTATCTCAGAAATTGATGAGTCCGCTTAGCTAATGATGACTCCGCTTAGTGTGTGATGATTGTGCTTAGCAACCGATGAGTCTGCTTAGCAATGTAAGAGTCCGCTTAGCTAGCGAGGACTTCGCTAAGTGTGTGATGAGTTCCCTTAGTGCATTTCTATTCCGCTCAGTAAATGTCCACATAATACGTTGCATGCTCTCTTAGCGTGTGATAAGTACGTTTAGGAAGTGATAGGTCCGCTTAGTAAGTGAAGATTCCGCTTAATAACTGATTAGTATACTTAGTAAGTGATGAGTCCACTTATTAAATGTTGAGACTGCTACGTAAATATTGAATTCGCTTACTAAGTGTTGAATTTGCTTACTAAGTGTTGAGTTCGAATAACAAATGTTGAGTCCGCTTAGCAAGTGATGGGACAGCTAAGCGAAAGTTGAGTCCACTTAGTGATGAGTGCGCTTAGCAAGTGATGATAAGTGATGAAATCGCTAGGCAAGTGTTGAGTGTCATCCAAACAGAGATTACACGTAAGCATAAACCAAAGAACCACTGATTCTATGTCCGATTGATTAACACGGTGTTAATTCCACTGATAACCCTCCAGGGGTCCAAATGACCCCTATTACCCCTCAAAGGGTCCAAATGTATCCTCAAAGGGTTCCTCTTATCTCCATTAACACATCATCCGGTCAAAAGGGTCATTGCAAACAAGATCAATGTTGACGACAATGAAATCGTCGAGGCAACAAACACACACGGAAGCCTCACAAGTCAACAATGAAACGCAAATTTAGTTGCATTTGTTACAGTTCTGACACATTGTTAATTTACTCAGACTGTATTGTACTGTAAAACCATTGTTACCCATGGAAATGTATTGTTACCTATTTAGGACTACGTTACGGACAAGAAATAATGTTGATACCTAATTATCTATTATCACTACAAATGACGAGATAATAAATAATTTATCATATGATTTTATTGATGAAAGTATGCTTATTTTACTTAAACATCCGTTTCCAAGGAGTTGAATACATTTTGGCAACAATTGAAACATCACTCGACGTTTTGAAAAGTAACGATGCAGCAAAGATGGAGATGAAATAAACAATCCATTCGTTTAACTTTATTAGAAAGGGTTATTATCTAATTACATTCACCTAGTAATTAGTTTTTTTTATGTACAAAGAAATAGTGGTGATTATATTTAAAAGGTAACTTCTTTTAGATATGGAAATCGAATATTCAAACTTGTCTATCATCGCTCCGATCTAAGGTTTTCGTAAGCGCTCTAATCACATTCTCAGCGGAGTAATCATTAACTAAGCGAAGTGACCACATTCAAAAGAAATTCAATGTGATGTAAGCAGTGACCTAGCTTACTAATCGTTGAGAAATCATAAAAAATCACGTGTTAAGCGAACTAATCGCAGATTAAGCATACTGATCGTAAACCAGGAAATGAAAGTCTTCCTTATCGAATGTGGCACTCAGAGTGGAAACACGCCTCCCACACACGCCATTGCTTAACGCACTCTTTCTTATAGAAAAAGTCTTAATCTCGTATCCTTTTTTTCTCCACATCTTTATCTCTACAGTGAAACCTCCATAATAGAATAAGATTACGTCTGTTTACTTTATTGGGATTTTATACCGCACTCCCTTCCGTGTTCCCTCACAGACTTTATGGACTTTTTAATCCACGTCTTGCTTCGGCATCTCTTCCCCTCTCTTAAAACCATCTTCACGCAGCATCCCTCCTTCCGCTATCTCCAGCTGAGAATCGTAACTGCTCTTTCCAAACTCCTAATGGAGTCGAAAAGGGTATATTTATCTATAATTCATCTGCAGACGCCTCTATTCCAATTAAGGAAATTTGGATGCATACGATCAATATAAGTTCAAAAGGAAGTATATCAATAGATACCGAGAGAATAGACGCCAAATATCTACATAATCCATTTTTATTCATCTCGCAAAACCGCGCATCAACTCTGCAGGCGGCGAATGGGACTGTGCGCGCCATTTTGTTGCGTTAAAAGAGCAAAAGACCTGAGAACTCCAACGAACCAAGAGATAAAGGTTAGTAATAGATCACTGCATCGTCCATTTTTCCAACAGTTTCTTCCAAAAGCCTCTAAAAAGCCAAGAACTTGAATGTTCCGGTGAAGAATCCGACTCTGGTTTTCTGTGAAAATTTCTCAAGTTTGACGCCCTGTAACTCTTTGCCGCTCAGCAATATTTGAAAACGACAAACGGAAACAAAAAAATACGATCTTTTCGCAATAACTATGCAAAGTTCCGCACTATTAAAAAAACAATTTTTGACCCGATGTCCGTTTGATTCAGTTTCACTTGGATTCCGCTTAGTTCGCTGAGTGACCGCTTAGTTCGCTGAGTGATCGCTTAGTTCGCTTGGAATCCATTTGTTTGCTTATAGACTGCTTAGTTCGCTAAGAGACCGTTGAATTCGCTTTCAGTTCGCTTAGTTCTCTTGCTTAGAGGTCGTTTAGTTCGCTGTGGTCCTTCTGTTATGTTTAGAATCTGCTTAATTCGCTTAGAATCGGTTCAGTTCGCTTACAACCCGCTTAGTTCGCTTGGAGCCAACTTAGTTCGCATGGATATCGCTCAGCTTGCTAAGATACCATTTACTTCGCTTATAGACCGCTTACTTCGCTTAGAGGCTGCTTGGTTCACTTTCAGACAGCTTTGTTATCTTAGAGTCCGCCAAAATTTGCTTAAAAGACGCTCAATTCCCTCATAGATAAGGTCAGTTGGTTGAGAGTTTGCTTACAGACCGATTTCTTCGCTTAGAGGCCGCTAACATATATATCACATAGCTTAGCTTGCTTAGAGACCGCTTAGTTCGCTGAGTGACCGCTAACACATTAAAAACTTGTGTGAAGACAATTTAAGATAGCAATTTGATACCTGTACTATTGACAAAAAGGACGTAGAAACGAAAAAATAATACGTTTCACTGAAATGTGCCCGAATTTTAAAATTTAAGCTAAAAAGCTTTAAAAATATGTTTGAACTCCGTTTTATGAAATCACGGATTCACGCTCCGTGCCTTCCGGATGAAACGGATAATCCCCTCCTGTTAATTACGCCTCCTGTCAGAGGCAGAATGAAGGAGAAAGATATTGCTCCTCTCTGCGGGGGGTTTCATCCGAAGGGGAAGAAAGTTTCGCTCAAAGGGGGGACTTCGGATAAGAGGGGGGAACGTTATATCGATTATAAGAAGCGGAGGAATCTTGACTTAGTTAGTGGAATACGAAGGGAAAAGTTAGTGCCAAGAAGGTCAAGGACTGCTGAAGAGTACTCCGAAAAGTATATTCACACGTATTTGTGTCAGAGAAACTGAAATAGTAATATTCGAACATATATTTCATGCACTTCCCGACATAAAAGAGGATTACGAATTATATGGGAGTTATTTAAAGTCCAATGGAGTGATACGAATTGATTTATTGTCTGTCCAGAGTATCCTTGGTTCGACTCTGGACGACTCGAGTCGTCTCTCTCATAAGAAATGCACGTAATGTTCGTTTTGATTGATTGCAGACATTTTTTCTTTCGCGGAATTAAATCAGTAATAATGGTCGTACGAAATCGAGATGAACACCAAAAGAAAGTAAATTGAATGAAGATTCTTATTTTGGTCGTGGAATATCGTATTCGAGTCGAAATTTCGAGAATTTAGACAAAAATGACGGAAAATAAGTGTGATTTTGTGGTCGTAAACAGCTCCCTAACGACGAAGGTGATTGTTGAATACGATTATAAATGGGAAAGATAATAAGAAATGAAGAAGAGCAATAAAACTATAAGTAAACTTCGGAAATTGAAATTCAAATATATATTTTTACTTTCTCCCTATACGCAGTATACAGAAAGTATTATATTTAAAAAAAAATCGACCTCCAGATTTCGACGGAAATAAATGTTTTGGGGCCCATAGAGCGCGTTTTCGCTATTTTCCCGAACATGTCTGTCTGTGGTAAAAAGTTTGTGGGCGCTCTATCTTGAAAAGTGATCATCAAAATTTATATTTAGTATTTTCCTAACAAGGCCAAAAGTTGATTAGTTTTTGGTGAATATCGCTTAACCGGAAGTTGCGGTTTATCCTGAAAAAACTTACTTTCTTATATATCTCTCACAAAATGCAATGTAGGTATATACAATTATGAACAAAAGTTATAGATAATTTACTTTACTTCAACTTTTGTAAAAAAAAACATTTTTTCGTAACACTGATTGTTTAGGAGTTATCAATAATGGTTAACCGGAAGTTGTTGTTTACCCATAAATTATAGTTTTTCATACATATCTCTGTCAGAATGTAATGTAGGTATATATAAAATTACGTACAAAAGTTATAGACAATGTACTTTACTACAACCTTTGTATGAAACATTTTCCAGTAAAACTCATTGTTTTGGAGTTATTTATATATTACCGGCATGGGCTTCTGTTTTCGATAAATACGGAGAAAGTCACGTGTTGGCCACATCAGATTTGTTAAATCAATACCATAATACCTCTATAATTTAGGGCTTGAGTTTGGTTATTTGAATAATGTTTCGAATGATTTATGATTTACTTCTCAAAAACATGAGAAATTAGAAGCAATAAGATGAATCATAACAATGTATGCAAAATCGACATTGTTCAAGCAACCAAATAAACAAATACCATTTTATAATAATGAATTTAATTTTCAAATGGCAACAATGTAAACAGATTCTATACTGTTCTGTGTACCAAATAAACATTTATTTTAGTTTTTAAACAGGCAACAATGTATACAAAATATATATTATTCTAGCGACTAAACTTATTATATATTATAAAAAGTCGAAACAATTTTGACTCCGTTAATATTTCGCGTAATATTAATATTGACGTAAACACAGTTTCCTAGGTTCCCTGAAAATGAGCATCGGAGTGGCTGAGACAGGCGCTCTCCACAAGAAGAGGAGATGACATTTGGGGAAGCGCTAATTGGGGGAATCTAATTGTACGCACTGAACACACTCTTCATCCCATTTTAAGTGAACACGGCTCGAATGTATATACTGCCTTTTGTTTGTCCATATCTATAATTACTAAGCTGTCTTAAGCGATGAAAACATTTACTAAGCGGTCTCATCTAACACTCAGCGGTCTCAGCACATCCTAAGCGGCCTCAGCGAATACTCAACACTTGCTAAGCTGACTCAGCACCTTCTAAGCTTACGCAAAACTTTCTAAGCGGACTCAGCAAATTCTCAGCGGACACAGCATCTTTCAAACTTACTAAGCGGTTTCTAAGCTTACTCAACACTTTTCTCAGCAAACAAAGCGCTTTCTTAGGTAACCAAGTACTTTCTCAAATAACTATATGCTTTCTAAGCGGATATAGCTCTTTCCAATCTAACTCAACAATTACTAAGCGGAATCAGCTCATTCTTAGCTAACCTCTTCTTTCTAAGCTAACCCAGCATATTGTAAGCGTACTCAGCCCATTTTTCGCTATGCCGTTGATTTATAGGCTAACGTAGCGCTTTGTAAGCTAACTCAGTGTATTCTCAGCAAACAAAGCGGTCAATCTGTCCTTTCTGTTCTAAACTAGAGCAATATTACTTCAAGAGAAGGAGGAATTATAATTTACTAAGCGAAGTAATCGCACCCTCAGAGAACAAATCAAACAGTGGAATTGAATCCATTCAAACATGACTAACATTTGAGCCTTAAAACGAAATGCGTTTTATGTATGCTAAAACGTATCTTTTAGCAATGCTTAGTTTATGATAACTTCGCTTAGCCTATGATTACTTCGCTTAGTTAATGATGACTTCGCTAAGTTTATGATAACTACGCTTCGTGTATGATAACTTCGCTTAGTGTATGATAACTTCGCTTAGTTTATCATGACTTCGCTTAGTTTATGATGACTTCGCTAAGTTTATGATAACTACGCTTACTTCATGATAACTTCGCTTAGTTCATGATAACTTCGCTTATTTATTGATAACTTCGCTTATTTATTGATAACTTCGCTTTGTATATTGTTTACTTTACATAATGTATGACCACTTTGCTTTATTCGATGATTATCTTATTATAGAATGAATTGGTTTCACAGTGACTTATACTTTATTTGACCCTAAAAACGTAAAATGCGTCTGATATACGCCGAAACGCGTCTTCTATTTAATATTGGTTTGAGTACACACACACAAGGGGGGGTTGGAAACCACTGGAGCGGTTTAATATGAGGCATTCCCGACCACCGCAAAACCACACAACCAGAAGGAACTTCAGCGTTTCTTTAGTCGGATTGAATGTTGAAACACGGACTCGATTCAACATTGGGCTATATATAACATAGCATAGATAGTGTTGGGCTCGCTAAGAAAGCGCTGTGTTAGCTTAGAAAGCGCTCAGTGTGATAAGAAAGCAATATGTTAGCTTAAAACGCTATTGGTTAGCTAAGAATGACTTGATCGACCTTATTTTAGGACAATTATAGAAAAGCATTGATTTTAACTGAAAACAAATGAAAATGATACAATGAATTTGTAAGTAATGCACATACCTCTGGTATTATCTATCGCATAAACGACGACAACCAATCAAATCGTCTTAAAATGGCTAATCGAATCCCTCAACCGCATTAAAAAAGACGAGCGATAATAATAGAAACGTGGGCTGACGATCATTTTGGTTCCTCGTCTTGCCACCGCGGGAACGGTGGCGCTGACAGTCAACCTCTGGAGCAATTAGGGAAACTTGGGAGGAAGTTGGAGATGTCGTCATATTTAGGGATAATTAATCTTAAGGAGGGCTTAATGAGAGGGTTAACCACGTGGATGCAGCGACAGAAGGGATTCTGTGGGTCGCCTTTTTTGATCACAACCCAATTTGCTAAAAATTACGATTATTAAAATAATATAAGTAACACATCACGAACATTACTTGTGACTACTTCCCCTCGGATATATTGGATACTAATTCTAAGCATGTTCCACAAGTGCCATTGACTTGAAACTTTTACAGCGTACTGGCCATAGAGTGTAACAACCTGAATACTGCAGATTTTGACATTAACTATCATGGGTTCGATGCCAGAAGGCTCCTAAATCCCGATTAATTCCACAAGGATGAATTGCGGGGATTTTCGAAATATTTTTTGGCAGCTTCCAGCAAAGAAGAGAGTTGAAATTCGAGAGATCGCTGGAAGCAGTGCATAACACCAAAGACATATTTTAAGATTATCCTAGGTTCAACGCTAGGACAGGGCAAATATTCTACGTAATATATGCGAGAAAGGTTCATTTTCACAGATTACAGGCTTCATTCGCGGAATTAAATGAGAAATAATGGTCTTAGAGAGTCGAAACCAAAAGAAAGGAAATTGAACGAAGACTCTTATTCTGGTCGTGGAATATTGTTTTCGAATTTAAATTACGAAACATTTGACAAAATACCAGTGTATGCGTTTTATCATATAATTAGACTAACGATCGAATATAGGTTTTTATTATTGTTACGTATAATTCTTTAAGACTCTAAATTACGAGAAATAACGTAACAAATGAAGCCATCATTATCGCAACTTAGCTAGTATCTAGTAACTAGAATAATTCACTAATGTAACTAATGAAAGTAGCTACCATTATGATTGTAACCCTAAGTAGCATAATACGCTAAAGTAACCAATGTACCTAGCAGCAATAGTTATTGTTACTTGAATAGTAACTAATTTAATATATACTAAAATAACTAAAGAACCTAGCAACCAGTATTGTTTTAACTAGTTATTAAAATAACTAGTTCATAGATAAATACTAGTTATTGTTTTAACTTTACTGTTTAATAAAAAGAAAAATATCATATCGCAACGAATGTGCATATTAACCATCATTATTTTAATTATATTAATATCTACTATCGTATCTAATGTACGTACCTAGCAACAGCTATAATTGCAACATGACTAGGAGCTAGTAATATATTATCTTTTATACGTAGCAACCATTATTATTTATGACCTAGCAACCATACTTATCGGTATTGTAATCATGTTTGATCACTATTTTGATGGCATAAAGAGTGATTGAGTAACCTTCTAAGCTTACTCAACGCCTTCTAAGCTAACTCAACACTTTCTTAACGGACTAAACACATTCTAAGCGGACTCATCACATTCTAAGCGGACTGATCACTTTCTATGCAGACTCAGCAATTTATAAGCTTACACAACACGTTCTAAGCTTACTCAGCACTTTCTAAGCGGACTCAGCACATTCTAAACGGATTCAATACATTCTAAGCTTACTCATCACTTTCTAAGCGAACTCACAATCCTAAGCTTACCTAACACTTTCTAAGCGGACTCAGCACTGTGTAAACGGACTCAATACTTTCTAAGCGGACTCAGTACATTCTAAGCTTACTCAACACTTTCTAAGTGGACTCATCACTTTCTAAGCGGACTCAGCACTTTTTAAGCTTACTAAACCCATTCCAAGTGCTTCCTGAGCTAACCTTAGCACTTTTTAAGCAAACAAAGTGCATTCTTACTATTGTATCCTAATTAGTAAAATACGCTTGAGGGACCATTATCATAGACATCAACCCAATATAAGCATATTTGATCACATTTTTAATGAACCCTTATAACCATTATTATTGTAACTCGACAAGTATCTGATAACAATATACTAACGTGCCTAGCAACCATTATCATAGATATAATATGCATCATCTTTGATTATAAAGAGTGATTATTCGCTGGTTTAAAGAGTGATTAAGAGAGATTTGCGACCGAAACAAGAGCAACACGTCGATTTTCGTCTTTTAAAAACGCATTCTTCGCATTGAAAAACAGTTGAATGCCATTTCGGAGACAATCGAATGTGGTGCCCTCTTTCGGAATCGGTGGGAAAGCGGAAGTTAAGGGCAGACAATGGAAGGAACCCTTTATAAGAAGAGAGTTCGTTATCGGGAGATTTCCAAGGCGACAATGAGTTGACCTTATAAGGGAATGGGGGAGACATTTTTACGCTCTTCGATTGTTATTTTCGCCGCCAGGGGGCAGACCAAGGGGGGCTTGAGGGAATTTTCGGGGTTCGGAAAGAGAATAGCATAAAATGTCTGCTATATATATAAATGTCTGTCCTGTTATCTCCATGCTTAGAATGGTCCATAGTATTCTGGCTTGGTGAGGAATTATAGGGGAAACAACCACACTCCTCATCTAGCATAGTAAGCCTCACATGTTCGGGAATGATGTTTATAATGTCAGTTTTAGAACCACTACTGTTGAAAGACGTGATTATGTTTTCGTCATACTGCTTCTCTCTTTAAGTTGTAATTCAAAATACCTCATACCTCATCGGTTAGCTCACTCCTCATTGAATTGCTCACTAAAGTGTTACAATACAAATTGCTATTTTTACAATCACCGCGTCAACACTAACGTAACTTTACGTTAACTTAACTAACGTTACTAGTATTTCGTAGCTAGCTGAATATAGTAACATAACCGATGCAACCATTACTGTAGTGACGTAACTAGTATAACTCACTTACGTTACTAACCGGTAACTAACGTACATAGCGACCATGATAATTACATCTCAACTACATTTATCATGGCCCAAAACGCGTGTTTTCAGACGAGGAAATTGCAAGAAAGGATTTCGCATATTGCAAGTGACATTCCTTTGATAAAATTCCTCGCGAATTTTTTTTCAATTTTTTGAAAAAAATCAACTTCCGGAAATATGTACACAAATATGGCATCAGAACACTGTTTTTATTTTCAACCACAAAATCCAATATTTCCCAGCTAAAATTGCAATCCTCGTTTAATTTCTGTTCTTTCTTTTTACTATAAAACTCGTTTATTTCTGATTTAATTATGCAAAAGAAGTAAAGACACTGCAACTAACAAAAGTGAAGTTGACGTGTATTTCTTAAGGGAATGGTTTGAGCCGACTGGAGTCGAACCGGGGACCTTTAGGAGAGGAAACGTAGCCCATTATCTTCAAGAAGTCGAGTTTCAACGTTTCTTTAAGTTTGAGTGCGACTTCTGTACTTTGGGTTTTATGTCATTAGAAATGGGACCAAATATACCCAAACAAAGAATACAGGCCTGTACAGTATAGATTCTGATTTTTTCGCTGAGCATGTGATTGGTGCTTTAAGTTGATGATCAGTTCGCTAAATACGTGATTAATGAGGTTAGTTTATCGTAACTTCGGTAACGATGAAATAATTGCGCTTACTTTCCGATTAGTTAGCTAAACATGTGATTTATTCTCTTAGTTCATGATTAATTCGCTAAGCATTTGCTTACTTCGCTTATTTTATAATTTCTTCGCTTAGTTCATTATTAATTCGCTTACTTTATGATTATTCCACTTATTTAATTATTACTTCGCTTATTCAACAATTTCTTCGCTTACATTATGATAATTTCGCTTAGTTCATTTTGACCTTCGCTTATCTTACGATTTCTTTGTTTACTTTATGATTATTTCGCTAAGGTCGTTATTACTTCGCTTATTTTATGATGACTTCGCTTAGTTTACGATCTCTTCGCTTTCCTTATGATGACATCGCTTACCTTATGATGACATCGCTTATTTTATGAATTCTTCGCTTATATTACGATTTCTTTATTTTGCTTATGATTACTTCGCTTACTTTACGATCACTTCGCTTGCATTACGACTATTTTGTATAGTTTACGATTACTTCGCTTAGTCCATGATTACCTCGCTTAGTCCACTCCGCTGAGCATTCAAATGGTCGTTTATTTACACGTACATTAAAAAAAGAACTTAAATCTTTAAAAAGAACAACTAAAGACATTACATACACCCCCCGCCAAACGTCCAGTGATAGTATATTTTAAAAGGGAAGTGCCTTTCCTATAGACAACAGGGTTCCAACGGCACCCTGGGGAGGAATAAAGGGCCCAAGTACCCTTAAGGGTCATCAAGTATTCATTGAAAAGACATTCCAAAGGACATATATATATATATACGAGTAAAATGTAGCTTGCATACTGCAAGCAGATCGACAACACTAATTTTATATCGGCATCATATCGGGTCGGTCCTTAATAGAAAAAAAAAAGGATTGAAATATTTCTTCAAATTCGCTGAAATTTCATCGTCTGGCAATGAACCCGGGTCTCTCTGGTGAACTTACTATGCAGCACAATAGAAGATCACCGATTCTAACTATGTGTAAAAATTTAAGCAGAAATATTTGGCTACAACTGCCTCAAAAGACGTTTTAATTTTCACGAATGTAAATGGCTCTCTGGATTCGAACCAAGGACGATCTTGGAAATCTAAAATATGTTTCTAAAAGTTATTTATGATCTCTATCTATATGCTAAATTTCAAGTTTCTATATTGTTGGGAAAGGTTTGAAAATAATTCCTGAAAATCGGATCAATTTCTAAATGCAGAGACACCTGGTGTCGAAGCCAGGAAATACTGTAAGTTGTGAATGCAAAGTTTGATTTGTAAGGACTGGCTTTTCTATCCTGCAAAGTTTGATGTAGATAGCATGCCGGGAAGTACCTTAATTTTGTTTCCGTTATCTCCGTAAGAAATGCATTGAGAAGTGCAAATGGCCCTCTGGGATCGAACCAAGGACCATCAGCGAACATCTAAAATTTGATTATGATATATATTCATGATATCTATCGACGTGCCGAGTTTCAAGTATCCATGTTATTGGGAAAGGATCCAAAAAAAATCTTAAAAATCGCCGCAATGCATTTTAAACGGCCGATTTTTGCACCGACCTAGCATCGAACCATGGACAAAATTCGAAGATGTCTTTTTGATTTTCGTTGGATATGCACGGCTTCTAGCGGTCCCTCGAATTTCAATTCTTTCCTTCTCCGGAAAGGGCCTCAAAAAAATTTTGGAAAATCCCCGCCATGTATTCTTATGGGGAAAATCGCGACTTTGGGTCCTTCTGGAATCGAACCCATGGCACCGAGGTTCAAAATCACATTTTTTCTGGCGGTTACACGTTATGGCCAAAACGTCGTAAAAATTTCAAGTCAATCACGCTTGTGGTTTAGGCTGTGAATTAGTATCCTATCTATCTATCTATATAGGTATATACATGAATGAATCCGGAGAAGCATCTATATATAACGAGTAAAATGTAGCTTGCATACTGCAAGCAGATCAACAACACTAATTTCATATCGGCATCATATAGGGACGGACATCAAAAGAAAAAAAAATTCAAAATATTCGTAGAATTCGCTGCAATTTAAACACCTGGCAGCGAACCCCGGTCTTCCTGGTGTACTTACTATGCAGCAAAATAGAAAATTACCATATCAAACTATGTGTGAAAATTCAAGCAAAACTATTAGGTGCAACTACCTCAAACGACGTCCTACTATTCACATACACTCCTTATTTGAGAAATTATAATGTGCTCTGGCATCGAACCCAGGAACAGCATGGTCTTATCTATTTTTTTTCTTAAACAAAGTGTTAATATACATCTTCCATCTAAGCAAGAGCTCCCTTACATATCGATAAATGCATAAAAAAATTATGAAAAGATACCCCATAGTATTATATATGGGTGATATTTTTACCGCCCGGCATCGAACCCGGGTCTTTCAGGCAATACTTTCTATGCAGCACAAAAGAAAAACACCATCTCTAACCGCGTATGCAAATTCAAGCAGAAATATTGGTTACAACTGCCTCAAATGACGTCCTACTTTTCCTTTATATTCCTTATGAGAGAAACGTTATTGTGCTCTGGCTTCGAACCCAGGAACAGTACGGTCTTATGAAAATTTTTTTCTAAAACTTATTCGTACCATACATCTTCCAGCCAAGCACGAACATCCTATCATTTCGATAAGTGCATCTAAAAAAATAATGAAAAACGGCTCCCATGTATTTTAAAGGGCAGATCTTTGCATCGTCCTAGCATCGAACCCAGGATAACTTTTGTAAAAGTCATTGATGTTTTCGAAAGTCCAAGACCATAAATATAGGCACCTTGAGTTTTACTTCTCTACCTATCCGGAAAGTATTTTTTTTTAATTCCCGAAAATCACGGCAATGCATTCAAACGGGAAAAATCGGGACTTTGGGGCCCTCTGGAATCGAACTTATGACACTGAGGATCAAAGTCTCTTTTTTCCTGGGGGTTTCACGTTATGGCCAATATGTCATAAAAATTTCAGATCAATGACGCTTGTAGTTTAGGCTGTGAATTTGTATCCTATCTATCTATATAGGTATATATATGAATGAATCCGGAGAAGCATCTATATATAATAGATATGTATGTGTCGGGATAAACTCTTCCGTACTACATATATATATACACGGGCTCCCAAAACAGTAGTGATAATCGGTAGAGAGCTCCTACTGGTCTACCCGAATTATACCGCTTTTTATGCTATTTAGAGTTGAGATTTTTTAAAAATCTGTGCTTTTCAAAACATTTTTCACCATGGTTACGTAAATACTAAAGATACCGAATTATTTTTTTTCCCTGGAATAACTGAATAGTTACTCTTAGCGACGAAAAGACTTCTGTTCTGCTTCAATTCGGTCAGATTTAAGCTCAAAATTAAAAACAGGGTCGTCATGAATTTCATCGAAATCTTGGAGGACAATTTAAAAAAATGTCGCATAAAATAGATATCTGGTGACTAATTAAAAAGCTTGCACAATATATTTATTATTCACCACGAAAATTTCATTGAGCTATCTCAAAGGGAACGTACATAAAATCAGATTCGAAATATAGTAAGTTGAAGATTCTCAGATATTAAACGGACGAGACAATTGCTCATTGTAACTCAACTGGCACTCTTCGTCCTTCGATACGTCAGAACTAATTAAAGGAATGGATTACTTCCTTTATTTGAACTATCACATGAAAAAACTCCCGCTATACATTTCCAGATCCGTCTGGTGTCGAACCCAGGACCTTCTAGCAAGCTGTGAATGCAAATAACGAAGTTAGGACTTTTTTAATACAAGGTTTAAAGTCGATTTCATACAGAGAAGGTCCTGAAAATATAAGATTCCGTTATATTCCGTTAAATTTTCCTGTGAATGATTTTAACTTTAGATTCCAATCACTTGGCAGTTTTCATAGAAACATTTTTCGTACATAATTAATTCATTGCGAATTGCGATACTGATTGAGATATCTCATAATTTACTACAGTTAAGAACGAGACGGTTTTATACACATCGCAAAATACAAAGTTTTTCGCAAATATTCCTTTCACTCAATTTGGCACAAACGTTTTCGCGTGTCATTTGTCGTGCGCCCGAATCAAATTCGGCACTCATTTGTCTCCGGGTACCTCGTCCACCCAGCAGATGTCGTTAGCGAGTAAATTCATCGAGAGGACGGATCCCGATGCTTTTTTGTCTCGAATCAAAAAAAAAGAAGGTCGCTTATGAAGTGCAATCAGAAACGCATTAGCGGTAATCCCTTTTGCGGGAGATGTGTGTATATATGTATTTATGAAAGCTTATTAATACATACATATGTATGCGAAGGAGGAATTCCTAAAACGTCTCCTAAATCCATGGGGGGGCGTTGGAAGAAAAGTCACAAATATGAAAATCGCGTTCTTTACGAGAGAATGATGGCCTCAAACAAATGAGCATCGAATGAGCATAAATATATATGAATTTTCACATTATATTCACCTTTAAGCATGTACATTACATAGATTTTGGATGTAAAATACGAAAAAATACGTAATATTTTGTGGTTGTAAACATGTGATAGGTAAGCTTACTTTATGCTTATTTCGCTTACTTTATGATTACTTCACTTACTTAATGATGACACCGCTTACTTTATGATTAATTCGCTGACTTTTTGTATTCTTCTAATACGAAAATATACGTCATTTTGTGATTATAAACAACAAATGTTCCCTTGGTAACAAAATCAATTGTTGTACGTAACTTTAAGTATCTTTGATGACAATCGCCGTTGCCAATAGTCACTGATGTGAATATATTGCATATATTTTGTGTAAATTTGGGTTAATTTCTGTTTAGCTATAAACAACCTTGTTCCCTTGTTCACTAAAACAAATTGAACATTAAGTATTTTTTCAAGTTTCTCTTTTTCTTTTTTGGTTCAACCGAACTTTAAGTATCTCATATAACTATCTACGATGTGTATATATTTATGTATCCGATATCAACGACTCCCTTAAGAGAAAAACACGGGAGATATATTCGAACATTAATTTCATGTACTTCCCGACATAGGATAGGATCATGAATTATATGGGAGTCTTTCAGGTCCAATGGAGTATTTAAATATCGATATTAGTGGGTCCAGAGTATCCTTGGTTCGACTCCGGACGACTCGAATCGTCTCTCTCATAAGAAATGCACGTAAAGTTCGTTTTGATCAATTGCAGGCATTTTTTCTTTTGAAGAATTAAATCAGAAATAATGGTCTTATAAAATCGAGATTAGTACCAAAAGAAAGGAAATTGAATGAAGAACCTTATTTAGATCGTTGAATATCGTATTCGAGTCGAAATTACGAGGGAATTGAGAGAAAAATGACGAGAAATTTGTATGATTTAGTGGGTGTAAACAATGCCTGGACGACAAAGGTATTGTTGAACTTTTGTGTCAAAACGAATACCCGTATTTACGCTAAAAATAATAAAGAGATGCTTTTTTTAAATGAAGCATTCAATAATTGAAAAAATTAAGTTAAGTTTAAATATCATAGTAAATGAATCACTTCAAAATAATAAAGAAGAATAAATTAAGTGAATAAATTTTAATTTTGTTTGATCTCAATTACAGTAGACAGTGAAGTCATTAATGACGTGATATAAAAAAGGGAACAATTTATTTTTTTATATTTATTTATTTTCAGAGTTTAATGAAATGTCAGCATTAAAATTAACTCCCTAAGAGGATTTTCAATATCGTATCGATATTATTCATAATTTTGTTAATTTAATTTAATATTTTAATCATACATTTTTGATGAGGAAATTCACTGGTGATGTTTATAATTTTGTATGTTCGCTCGAATGATTTCATTCCTACTAATTGAACTTCATTTAATCAAATATCATTTATCTGTATTTTTTCAATTAATACAGTCAAACAACGTTTCAGTCAAACAACAAGTCCATACTGAATAAAAATAGCGGAATTGATGTCAGAATTCATGAAAACATAGAATATATATCATCTATAAGTTAGTATTATGGATTAAAAATTCACACCTTCCAGCAAATAAGGGGGACCATTGGCCCATTGCAAATGAATTGAGTTTATTTACTTGAAAACGAAATTATTTAATATTTCAAATTAATGATTTTTTGTAATAAAAAAGATGGAAAAATTTCGCCATTAAAATCAATCGAAAGGCAATAATGAATGCGCAATGTTGTTATAGCAACCAAGTAAACAATAGTATTTTATAGCGTGAGTGTGAAATGTAGATTTAATTCCGACTTTTTCGACGGGTTTCACTAATTCTATTATAAATCATTGCAATCGGTATGATGATCGCTCAAATGATTGAATTCCTCATCATTTGACGTCATTTACTCTTCTTGTATTTTCTTTGTTTATCAACACAGTTAAACAACAAACACATTTAAATTATTCTAAAGGTATTTGAATTCTTAATATCAATGATTAAAATCCGTATGATCGCTGAAATGATTACATTCCTACTTATCCAACATGATTAATTCATAAATCTCGCAACCAACTCCCTCTTTACGGAGAAAATCCAACCAGGAACACACTTCCGCATTCAAAGAGAGAAAAAAAGACTCGCATTTCTCGATTCGCTTGTTTTTATTTACATCTCGGCTCCACCGCCAGAGGGGGGGTCATTCGACCGTGGCTTTTTCATTTGTTTTCGGGCTCAAATTAAGACTGCTTTATCGAATAAATATAAAAAGGGGCTAACCTTGCCGCCCCATAATTCCCTGGGCGTGTTTCTTTCCTTTTTTTCGTTATGCTGTTGTTTTTAGTGCTCCAAGTGGTTTTGCGGTAGAGAGGTGGATTGTGGGTAGGGCAGCCGAAGGGGAAACAAGTGAGTGACGAAGCGCGGGGATCTCTGTTACGAGAAAAACAAATGAATAGCGGAATGCGAAGGGGTATAACGAATTAAAATGCGAAATCTCAAGAATTCTATTGACAGTTGAAAGTCGAAAAGCGAATTTGTATTTGTTAATTTTATAAAACGAGAATTCAAAACAGTTGAATAACGATAAACGCAAGGGAAGAGGTCGTATACTTAATAAAATAATGCAATAGTCAAAATGGGATTTCATAAAAAAAACATTCATTTTAAAATAATATGAAAGGAATTCATAATACTATATACACGTGGGAAGGAATCACTGTCACCTTTTTGTTCCACAATTTTCCATAAATAATAGACGTGAAACACATTTTCACCGCATTCAGGGTTTATTTCTTTCGAAGATTAAAATTAGAAGGAATAGTCGCTCGTCAACGAGACAAACACCGAAAGAAAGAAAATCAAACAAAAATTCTTATATTATTCGTGGAATCTTACTTTAGATTCGAATTTGCGAGAATATCGGTAAAATAAACGGAACTTTTGTGTAAATTGGAGGTTGTGAGCAACTCATCCCCCTGACGACCGATCCCATTGTTGAATCCGATGTGTTATCCCGTAAAAATACTCGAGGATTTTATAGATTTGAATAATTATTAATGATTTTCACAATAATACTTAATGATACTTACAAAAGAACTACTTTATATCCATTTTTAAGCTGCATATAACGCTCATGACTACTTCTTCAGTTTTTACGGACTTGATTGGATGTCGTTCTTGTATTGTCTCACGCCGCTGTGTACTCAATTGTGATCCTGGTTTCTGATATCTATATCAGGGCTTTTTCTATGGTTTTCTGTATGGATGTCTTACTAAAGGTTTACAACGAATTAAAACTCGCAAAAGACTATTAATTGTGAGGTTCGCGGAATGCATTGTTGGGAATGCTTAGTTACGCCGACCAAAAATGCTCCCTACATTGTAGTACTCGCGAGGGATATTGTTGCTGACTTCGCCTTATTAACGAGGGGGAAGGGATATTTACCCCAATAAGAGTGCCAAAGCGATGCCAATTAGAAATACGTTTAATAGTTTGGATAATTGAACACATTTAACATAACTCCAATTTGAGTTAGAATTGAGGTTTAGATTAGTCCTTTTTTTAAAAGTGAGTATCTTCAACTTATTATGTTTTGAATCTATTTTTAGTACGTTTGCCGTAAAGAGGGCTCAATGAAATTCACGTGGTTATTAGTTGATGAATTGGGCAAGTGTTTTAAAGTAGTAACCAAAAAGCTTTTTAATGCGCTCTTTTTTTACTGGCCTCAAAAGTTTGATTAAATTCTAATACGTCACAGTTATTGAAACTTGCATTCCGACTTAAATGGAAGCAGTTGTGACGACAAATGCGTTCGATTGAAGCAAACGTTTAGTTATTCCAGAGAGAAAACAATTGAAGTCCTTATCGAAATTATTTACGTTGTCATGGGGAAAAATGGGCTTGAAAGTCAAGGATTTTTTTTTAATACGAAAATATTCGTAACTCGAAAACAGAAGAAGATCGTACTAGGTAAAGGGGGTGATTCGGATGGCCAAGGAGGAGGTCACTCCGACTGTCACTACATATTGGGAACGGTCCCCCTGACGACAAATGCCTTTGTTGAAACCGAGCTCCTGACTCATGAGAGATGCATAGAATTGGCAGCATCTGCCGATATCGTCCTTTCCATTAAAGTGCCCACTCAAAAGTGAATAAATGCACTCTTTTTAAAGGTCACGGTTGGTGATTTATCAGTCATTGAATTTATTTCTTCTTTTAAAAAGGCACTTCTTCTTAGGAAACTTACTCAGCGGTCTTATCATAAATACTAAGCGGAGTCATCACTTACTAAGCGGATGAATCACATACTCAGCGGACTCAACGTATATGCCAATGACTTACTCCGCGGACTAATCATACGTACTAAACTCTTCCATGATACACTCAGCGGACATATATACTAAGCGTACTCATCACATACTTAGTGGAGTCATCATAAATACTAAGCGTTGCCATGATACATTCAGCGGTCTCTATACTATATATATTCTCAGCGCACTCACCACGTACTTAGCGGACTCATCATAAACGCTAAACTTACTCAACGCTTACTAGGCATATTCATCACATTCTAAGCAAACGCATCGAAATCTAAGCAATCTTACTAAGCACACTCATCGGATTTTTCGTTAAATATATTTAGCGAACTCATAACAAACGAAGCGTTGCCATGAAATATATATATATATAGGTGTCTAGACATGTTTAATAAGCGGAGTCATCGTACACTAAGCGGTCTCCACACAATTACTAAGCGGAGTCATCGCTTACTGAGCGGTCTCTTAAATCCTACTCAGCGAATTCATCACTAACTAATAGTATCACTAATATACTTGGTGGACTCATTATATACACTAAGCGGAGTAATCAGTTACTCAGCGGTTTCAACATACACACTAAGCGGGGTCATCCGTTGCTCAGCGAACTCATCGTAAACATACAGAAATTCGAGAAAAGATTTCTTGTAATTTTCCCATTTTTCCTGTTCTTTAATTTAGCAGGACAACCATTGCTAGCACAGTTTCAGTGACGCAAATATTTTCTCATAAAAATCCCTCCTTACTCAATATAACACGTAATTGGCTATTTATCATATCCCAAAGAAACCCTTTTCTTATCTCCTTCATTTATCTCCCCTCTTTTCGCATCTTCAAAAAGTCGCTTTTAATCGAGAAATCACGACTTTTAATTCCAAACTGCCTTTTCATTGCCTTCCCAAATTCCGTCTTTCTTTTGTCCTCCTTAATTATGACGTCACATTTACGGCCTCGTTCCCTTATTAACTCTTTATCTTTTCTTCTTTTCTCTTCATCTTTGCCTTTTTTAACGTTCTTAACCGCTAATTGTATCGTCTATGGACGTTTTAGCAGCTAAATATCGTTTATTTTTCTTTTCAGCATTTATACAACGGTAGCAGTTTTGTTTATCTGTTAAATATCGTCAGTAGTTTCGTTATGACAGCTAAATATAGTCAGTAGATAACTAAATATCGTTAGTTGTGTTATTTAGCAATTAAATATCGTTATTAGTATTGTTTAGCAGTTAAATACCATAGTTTCCATCTCTCTCTCATTAAGATTATTCAGTTCTTAGGCGGTTTGATACCTCATACCTCCTGTTAAAATAGCCACCATTTGTGGGCAATGAGGTATACTAGGATGGATGAGGAGTGAGGTAGTTATTTCCCTTTAATTCTTCATTAAGGCGCAATGAGAGCGGAATGGGCGCGTAATTGCATTCATTCCACATCATATTATCCCACCAGAGCCAATAAACAATCACTCCTCACTTATAACTATCGTCTCGGTCGTCAGGGGAAACTGTCTCTTTTTAACCACTACATTTTACTAATTTTTCGTCTTTACCGTCCGAATTCTCTCAATACAGAACCAAATATGATAAAAAGTGAACAAAATAATAATCTTTATTCAATTTCCTTTCTTTTGGTGCTTTTCTTGACTTCGTTGGACCATAATTTCCTAATTAAATCAGCAAAAGCAAAAAGGTCTGCAAAGGATTAAAACTAACTCGGCGTGCATTCCTTATGAGAGAGTTTTCTGAGAAAACCTTAATTTAGAAAAACGAACACAAAAGGGTGTCTTTGGATAAAAGTGACGCGCATCTGTTACTATGCGTGAGTGATTATCAAAAGGGATTTCACTAAACACCACTAATGGCTCATCAATCAAGTGATTGGCTCAGCACAAAGATTCTCACGTAACCCACGGAATGAAAATATTCTACAGTCGGTTTGAAAATGCTGGATTTAGGTGATTCGGGAATTCCACATAATTACATTTATTATTAATGTATTTAACTCTATTATTCAGGCGATACATCGGGTACAAAATGCTCGGCACAACGCAAATTTCGTTCGTTATTCTTTTGATTTAGAAATTTAGGTCCAAGTTACGAGAGAACTTCGGAAAGATTGGAACAATTAATATTATCAATTGCCAGAAATTGACAAACTTTGACAAAAAGCGATATAAGTTGATAAATAAATATAAATTTCATTTCACGCTAAAAATGAAAAGTATAACTATTTTGATGATTTGTTTAGTCGACTTCTTTCCGAAGTTTTATAACATTTTAAATAAACAATTCAAAAGATACCGTCCACTTGTTTATGTTGCATTGTTTGTAAAGTTTTTGGGATTAAAAATATAAAACAAAATTATTTCTCCCTTTTGCTTGTTTCACATTGTTCAAAGAGTAACAAACGCTATAAATATTAACTAATAATATATATTTTCGTGAGTTTATTGTTTTCAAAGTTATTAACGTTGAGAAAACTAAATATAACAATACTGTGTAATTGTTTATTTGACATTTTTGAAGGGGATTTTTATCGCCAAGAATGTTAAATAATATTGAATTGTTGATTTTCTTACGTAATGCGTTTTAAAAAGCTACTTTCGCTATAATCATTAAATAAAACTACTTTTGTTTATTCGATACCGTTTTAGATTAATTGTCGCTTGAAATATTTAATTAGAAGAGATTGTCAATGTTTTTAATTAACGCCGTTTAATAGTCATCTTTTCTAGAGAAATATACCACAGATTAATATTCTTCATTTCTTTGTTTGGCCTTGATTGAAAAGTCATTGTCGTCGAAGATAGATTACGCGATTCTTCGTTTGTTTATTTTTGCGATTACGTCATCGTCTCAAAACATCCGTCAATCCGCAATGTTGGCAGCAGTGAAAAGAAATCCCGTTGTGGGGCGCTGTAAGGCGTTGCTAAGGAGGAGGGATTTGGCGGGAAAGCGGCTGTTGGTTGCTAAGGAGATGCGACAATGGGGAGGGAAGAAAGGGAAACACAGAGAAAGGGTTCTCCAGAAAGGGTTTCGCTTAGAAAAGGAGTAATATAAGGGTACGGGACGAAGTCAAGGCGAAACATTAAAGTTTGTGGAAAGTTTTCGCTACGGGGCGAACATTTAAGCGTATTTTGTAGAAATTCTCGAAATTTCGATTCATAAACAATATTTCATGACCGTAATAAGAATCTTTATTTAATTTCCGTTCTTTTGGTGCTTGTCTCGACTATTTAAAACCATTCCTTTTAATTTAATTCTTCGAAGGAATCAAAGCCTGCAACCGATGAAAGCGAAGTTTACGTGTATTCCTTATGGAGATTCCTATCTTAGCGATCTTGGTTTGAACCCAGTGTAACTATCGAATTAAATTAAGAGAGTACTTCTTTTCTTATATCAGAGAATACGTATGCAATGTTTGAAGTGAATCGAGCGAACGGTGTGGACCACAATCGAAGACAAACACACATACAAAATCATGCACACACAAAACACACTCTCCCTCACGCAATTTAAGTTGTTAATATTCGCATAGTTAAATAGCATTTGCAATTAATGGCGTTTTTGAGCGCGACTATAGGAAGCGATCTTTGCAGAAGTTGTCGGCACTGTTACTCCCCTTTCGCTACTTTTAATGCCCTTTTCGTGTTTTGGTTTGGGATGAAGAGTTAATCAAAGTTGGAGGAGGAGATGGGGAAAGGAAAAGGGTTCCCATGGTGACGACAGGGATTCCAAAGACGACGATTTTGACGATAAGCTACGATCGAACCAGTTAATGTACATATAAACATATTATCTTATGATATACGACGTATAATATCATAAAGTGACCTCGAAGGAATCACTTCCACCCTTTTATTCGACGATTTCACGGGGTTCGAACCAAGATCGCTCCGATAGTTTCCCATAAAGAATACACGTAAAACTCATTTTCATCGCATGCAGGATTTATTTCTTTCGCAAAATGAAATTAGAAGGAATGATCGCACTTCAATGAGACAAACACCAAAAGAAAGAAAATCCAACGAAGATTTTTATTTCATTCGTGGAATCTTACTTCCGGTTCGAATTTGCGAGAATATCGGTAAAATATACGAAAATTTTGTGAAATTTGGAGGTTGTAAACAACTCATCCCCCTGACGACCGATCCCATTGTTGAATCCGATGTATTATCGCGTAAAAATACTCGTGACTCATAAAGCTGATGATATATTACATGGATAAGGAGAGATTTTCTCTAAGAAGGCAAACAGCCAATTACGTAATGCAGGTGCGTAATTTTTGTTAGGAATGGTAGATTACCAGCTCATCGACGAGGGAAGTTAAATGTCTTGTTTGTAATAAATTATTATATTTTAGAAAAATGTTGCTTACAATCTATAATTCTTTCGAGATAAATTTAGAAATAAAAAATAGCTTTGTTTGATTTTCGTTGAAATTTCAATACATATAAAGTCATAAAAGGTTCAATGGAGTATTACATATTGATGTTAGTCCGTCCTTAAGTATCCTTGGTTCGACTCTGGACGACTCGAATCGTCTCTCTCATAAGAAATGCACGTAAAGTTCGTTTTGATCGATTGCAGACATTTTTTCTTTTGAAGAATTAAATCAGAAATAATGGTCGTACGAAATCAAGATGAACACCAAAAGAAAGGAAATTAAATGGAGATTCTTATTTTGGTCGTGGAATATCGTATTCGAGTCGAAATTGAGAGAATTCAGACATAAATTACGAAAAATTCGTGTGCTTTCGTGGGAATAAAAAATTCCCTAACGACAAAGGTTAAGTATTTTTGTATTCTAGTACGGATATAAATGGGAAATATAATAAGAAATGTATTGAGAAGAAGAGCAGACATTTTATGATAATAAACCCATTGGTAAAGTTTGAAAATTTAAATACAGCTATACATATTTATAAATAATATCACCTTCCATAATAAGATTCATACATTTGACTTTTTAGATGAAATTTCAAACGATTTATGTTTTCGTTCTCAAAAATATGGACTTTTGTCAATCCAATATGGCACAGGGATTAATTACATATTTTCGTAACTGAATCTAATTCTACTTACGTCATATATTTGCTAGGGAATCCACTACTGTTAGCGATTAACTAAATGAACATTTCCGAGAGTAAGCGAAATTATAAGTATAATTTAAATGTGTATTATAAGCGGACTCAACCCTTCATCAGCTATCCAAGCGCTTTCTAAGCAAACTTAGCGTTTTTAAGCAAATTAAGCGCTCTCTAAGCTAACTTATTGCTTTATAAGCTAACTAAGCGTTTCGTATGTTAACTAAACGCTTTCTAAGCTAACCCAGCTTCTTCTAAGCGGACTCAACCCTTCATCAACTACCCAAGCGCTTTCTAAGCAAACGATACGCGTAAAGGAAATAAGCATCGAATAATTAACTCTCAAACGCATTAAATTTGAACGTCGTGTTGAATATCCGTTAGCAACCGTTGCCAACGAAAGACACAAAAGTAAACAACTCATTCAGGGAGTTCTGGTTTTGAATGTCCTCTTTCCTTTGAGAAGCCCTTTTTATAAACGATGAAATGAAGAAAGAAGATTCAATTAACTAATGGAGTCGAGTAATTAAACAGAGGAATAATAAAAGAATGCGTTAAAGAGAGGAACAAAGTATTGTTATCACACCTGTGGATCGAATCCGGACGATTTGAGAGACATCTTCTGGCTTTTGAAAAAGCATTGAATTCACTTCAAAGTGGAATACACAGATTTCATAGAATACACTATCTAAATTAGCACACGTCTTAGCTGTGGATGTAACAGTTCTTGGCGTTGAGACGATTGAGTTGCTCTTCTCAATTCAACTTACAAAACGAGAGGCCGACGATGTCTATCTAAGACGACGATGAAGTGGAAAATAACGAAAGAAATTAATAGAACTGAATGCTAATATCAAATAACTCACACCTTGATTTATTGATTCAAGTACCTATCTAATCTGGTTTAATCAGTATCCGGAAAAATGTCCACCGCTCTATTGTTCCCGCAAAATTATCACATTTCATATTATTTAGTGTCATTCGATTAATGATTCCTTAAAACGAGACCCGATCTGCTGTCGTATCGCTCAGTTGTCGTATCGCTGAGTTGTCGTGGAACTGCTGTACAGGTGTTATCTGAGAGGTTTAATGAGTTTTTATCCTAAACGTACTTATTCTAAGCGCACCCAACGCATCCTAAGCACACTCAACGCATCCTAACGTTAAACTTGTGATTTACATCTCGTGTCGCAATTCCACTTTCGCCAATAAATTAATAAAACTACGGTACACAGAAGTCTTGTATTCAATGAATCACTTTATTATGTATCGCATCGCAATTCAACTCCATGGACCACAGCTGAGCGGACAAACTTCCCAGACATAAAGTCCTCTCCATCAAAAGCCTTCCCAAATCAACTTTGATCAAATTGAACTCCAACTAAAAGTAGGATTCCAAAACTAACTTCGAAGGAGAAAAAGAACTTTGGATTCAGAACAACTGAAAGTGGGACAACCCAAAAACAAAGTTGAGTCGAAGAGGACAAACAGTTTTCGCCAAGGACCTGCATCTCGGAATCACTTATTCTTTCGATAAAGTGAATGGAGGTGTAGGAAAAGTGAAAGCCACGTCACTGATATACGCAGACGTATGAAAGTGAAAGATAAATCATCAAAGTGAATGATAGCTAACGAGTGAAGAATTTATGCTTTGTTTGCTTCGGATATGCTCGTTATGCTATGCTTATGCTTTTTGCGCTTGTAATACGTTGATTACGCTTAGCTTTACGCTGATATCACTAAGAATATGCTTAGATAGCTGAATTTATGCTTACTTCGCTCACAACGTATCGACAATGATAACTTTACGCTCACTCTGCTCAAAATGAACGATGAAACTCTACTCTTTGCTTAGTTCTATTGAAATATGCTTTTTATGCTAAGTTCACTGCGCTTATCATGAGATGATTTCGTTTACTTTCACGCTTAGTTCGCTCACAATATGCTTAATCTGAGTTGAGTTCGCTAAGAATGTGCTTGCTTCGCTTACAATGCGTTGACTGTGCTTACTCTATGCTAAGTTCGCTTACAACGTATCGGTGATCTTTACGCTAACTTTGCTTAATTTACATATATAATGCTACTTAAACTCCCCTGTAATGCATGACGGGTATAAATTATAATTATTTAATAAATATACAATCATTTAAATATGGGTGACTGATTATATACGTTATCAATACCCTGATTTCTCCACAAAGTGAAATATAAAAGTGATCGAAGTGAATGATGTGACTCTGAAGTGAAATACAACGTCACAGATTATTCACTGATTAGTATGGCTGAAATGAATTGCTAAAAAAACCAGTAAGAAAAAGAAAGTTTTTTAAATGACACTCACCATTATAGTTGAAGCAGATGACGGTCTATTGCACGCTGTTCCGACAGATGGCAGCACTATTCACTTCCGCGATATCTGAAAAAGGCACAAATAAAATGAGAAAACACACCACTTACAGTTGGCGCCTAGAAATATAGCCAATATATATATATACGAAATAAAAACTTTGAAGAGTAGAACGGCGAGTTATAAAGTCTTAGCAAACCTCCAACGTCGTATAACAGACCAAAATAGTAATTTTATTTTGTTATATTCTGAATGCAAAAATTGATTTATTAGTTTTTCTTAAGTGCTTCCACTTCGTATTCATTTACTATCCTTCTGTTATCGGTGTTTAATCTTTGTTTCTATTTTGTCATTGTGATTTATATTGTGTTGTTTGTCTTCCTTGTTTATGTTTAGTCTATCTTTTACTCGTGATAAGATGGGACAGAATGTGGGTTTGCTTTATTTCACCAAACGCATTTGCCTTTTCGGCATCTCTCTCTCTCTCTCTCTCTCTCTCTCTCTCTCTCTCTCTCTCTCTCTCTCTCTCTCTTGGACAGAGATTTGGGAAAGTGTTTAATTATCAAATGAGAGAGGGACTCAAACCCCTCTCCGCCCAAAGGCGTTTCTCCCCCTTTTGAGGGAAACTTCCCTTAACTAAACCCCCTCTGTGTGTGTGTGTGTCGAAAGACCCTCTGTTTCTATATATCTATTATATACGAGTAAAATGTAGCTTGCATACTGCAAGCAGATCGGCAATATTAATTTCATATCGGCATTATAAGGGGACGGTCCTCAAAACAAAAAAAAGGATTGAAAATATTCTTAAAATTCGCTGCAATTTAATCGTCTGGCATCGAACCTAGGCCTACCTGGTGAACCTACTATGAAGCACAACAGAAAATCACCATCTCTTACTATGTGTGAAAATTCAACCAGAAATATTGGCTCCAACTGCCTCAAACGACGTCCTACTTTTCAATAAGGTAAATGGCTCTCTGGATTCGAACCAAGGACGATCTAGGAAATCTAAAACATGTTTTTGAAATGTATCTATGTTCTCTATCTATATGCCTAATTTCATATTTTAATATTATTGCAACGGGTTCAAAATAATTCTTAAAAATCGGATAATTTACTGATTGTAGAGACGCCTGGTGTCGAACCCAGGAAATATTGGTAGCTGTGAATGCACATTATGACTTATCAGAACTTCATCTTATTTCGTACAAAGTTTGAAGTCGATATCATGCCGGGAAGTAACTAAAACCTTTTTCAGTTATCTCCATAAGAAATGCATTGAGAAATGTAAATGGCCCTCTGGGATCGAACCAAGGACCATCAGCGAATATGTAAAATATGATTATGAAATATATTTATAATCTCCAACTCCATGCCGAATTTCAAGTTTCCATGCCATCGGGAAGAGGTCCAAAAAAAATCTTAAAAATCGCCACAATACATTTTAAACGGCCGATTTTTGCCTCGACCTAGCATCGAACCCAGGATATTTTTCGTAAAACTCATTTATGTTTTCGATAGATCATGACAATATATAAAGGCTCCTATATTTTCGATTCTCTACCTATCCCGGAAGTATTTTTTAAAAATTCCCGAAAATCAAAGCAATGCATTTAAACGGGAAAAATCGGGACTTAGGGCCCTCTGGAATCGAACCCATGACACTGAGGTGCAAAATCGCAATTTTTCTGGCGGTTACACTCTATGGCCAATATGTCGTAAAAATTTCAAGTCAATGACGCTTGTGGTTTAGGCTGTGAATTTGTATCCTCTCTATATCTATTATATATAGATGCTTCTCCGGATTCATTCATGTATCCATATCTATTATATATAGATGCTTCTCCGGATTCATTCATATATCATATATATATATATATTCATATATATATATATATATAGAGAGGATACAAAGTCACAGGCTAAACCACTAGCGTCAATGGCTTGAAATTTTTACGACATATTGGCCATAACGTGTAGCCGCCAGAAAAATTGCGATTTTGAACCTCAATGTCATGGGTTCGATTCCAGAGGGCCCCAAAGTTCCGATTTTTCCCGTTTAAATGCATTGCTTTGATTTTCGGGAATTTTTAAAAAATACTTGCCGGATAGGTAGCGACTTTGAACTCAAGGAGCCGATATATATGGTCATGATCTATCGAAAACATAAATAAGTTTTACTAAAAATATCCTGGGTTCGATGCTAGGTAGAGGCAAAAATCGGCCGTTTAAAATGCATTGTGGCGATTTTTAAGATTTTTTTTGGACCACTTCCCGATGGTATGGAAACTTGAAATTCGGCATGGAGTTGGAGATCAATAATTCGTTTCAGGATCAAAATTTACATATTCGCTGATGGTCCTTGGTTCGTTCCCAGAGGGCCATTTAAATTCCTCAATGCATTTCTAACGGAGATAACGGAAACAAATTATAGGTACTTCCCGGCACGATAAAGACTTCAAACTTTGCACTAAGAAAGATTAAGTGTATATAAATCAAACTGTGTATTCCCACCCATCAATGTGTCCTGGGTTCGACACCAGGCGTCTCTACAATCAGTAACTGATCCGATTTTTAAGAATTATTTTGAACCCCTTCCCAATAATATTAAAACTTGAAATTCGGTATATATATAGAAAATATAGATACATTTCGAAAACATATTTTATATTTCCTAGATCGTCCTTGGTTCGAATCCAGAGAGCTATTAACATTCGTGAAAAGTAGGTCTTTGTTTGAGGCAGTTGCAGCCAATATTTCTGCTTGAATTTTCACACGTATTTAGAGAAGATGATCTTCTGATGCGCTGCATAGTAATTTCACCAAAAAGACCCGGGTTCGATGCCAGACGATTAAATTGAAGCGAATTTTAAGTATATTTTCAATCCTTTTTTTCCTTTCCGGGACCGTCCCGATATAATGCCGATTTGAAATTAGTGTTGTCGATCTGCTTGCAGTATGCAAGCTACATTTTACTCGTATATATATATATATATATATATATAGAGAGGATACAAACTCACAGCCTAAACCACAAGAGTGATTGGGCTGAAATTTTTACGGCGTATTGGCCATAACGTGTTACCACCAGAAAAATTGCGATTTCGATCCTCAGTGTCATGGGTTCGATTCCAGGGGGCTCCAAAGTCCCGATTTTTCCCGTTTAAATGCATTGCTTTGATTTTCAGGAATTTTTAAAAAATACTTCCCGTATAGTAAGAAAATCGAAACTCAAGGAGCCTTTATATATGGTCATGATCTATCGAAAACATACATGAGTTTTACGGAAAATATCCTGGGTTCGATGCTAGGTCGGGGCAAAAATCGGCCGTTTAAAATGCGTTGTGGCGATTTTGAAGATTTTTTTTGGATCCTTTCCCGATATCATGGAAACATGAAACTCGGCACGTGGATGGATATTATAAATATATTCTATAATCAAATTTTACATGTTCGCTGATGGTCCTTGGTTCGATCCCAGAGGGCCATTTGCACTTCTCAATGCATTTCTTACGGAGAAAACGGAAACAAAATTTAGGTACTTCCCGACATGCTATCGACTTCAAACTTTGCATGATACAAGAGAAAGCCTTTACAAATCAAACTGTGCATTCACAGATTACATTATGTCCTGGGTTCGACACCAGGTGTCTCTGCAATCAGAAGTTGATCCGATTTTTAGGAAATAATTTGAAACCTTTCCCAATCATATAGAAACTTGAAATTCGGCAAATAGATAGAGATCATAAATAACTTTCAGAAACATATTTAAGATTTCCACGATCGTCCTTGGTTCGAATCCAGAGAGCCATTTAAATTCGTGAAAATTAGGACGTCATTTGAGGCAGTTGTAGCCGATATTTCTGCTTGAATTTTCACACATAGTTAGAGATGGTGACGTTCTATTGTGCTGCGTAGTAAGTTCACAGTAAAGACCCGGGTTCGACGCCAGACGATGGAATTTCAGCGTATTTTAAGAAAAATTTCAATCCATTTTTTTCTTATGATGGCCGTCCCGATATGATGCCGACATGAAAATAGTGATGCCGATCTGCTTGCAGTATGCAAGCAACATTTTACTCGTATATATATGAATACGAGTGCAATGTAGCTTGCATACTGCAAGCAGATTGGCAATATTATTTTATTTCGGCATCATATCGAGACGGTCCTCTTAAGAAAAAAAAAGGATTTAATTTTTTCTTAAAATTCGCTGAAATTTCATCGTCTGGAATCGAACCCGGGTCCTACTGAAAACCTACTATGAAACACAATAGAAGATCACCATCTCGAACTATGTGTGAAAATTCAAGCAGAAATATTGGCTACAACTGCCTCAAAAGACGCTCTAATGTTCACGAATGTTAATGGCTCTCGGGACTCGAACCAAGGACGATCTTGGAAATTTAAAAAATGTTTCTGAAAGTTATTATTGATCTCAATCTATATGCCAAATTTCAAGTTTCTATATCATTGGGAAAGGTTTCAAAATAATTCCTAAAATTCGGATCAACTTCTGATTTCAGAGACACCTGGTGTCGAACCCAGGACACATTGATAGCTATGAATGCATAGATTGATTTGTTTAGACTGGTTCTTCCATCATGCTAAGTTTTAAGTCGATAGCATGCCGGGAAGTACCTAAAACTTGTTTCCGTTATCTCCATAAGAAATGCATTGAGGAATGTAAATGGCCCTCTGGGATCGAACCAAGGAACATCAGGGAAAACATAAAAATCGATTATGAAATATATTTATGATTTTCAACCCCATACCGAATTTCAAGTTTCCATGCCATCGGGAAAGGGTCCAAAAAAATCTTAAAAATCGCCACAATACATTTTAAACGGCAGTTTTTTGCATCGACCTAGCATCGAACCCAGGTTATTTTCCGTAAAACTCATTTATGTTTTCGATAGATCATGACCATATATAAAGGCTCCCTGAGTTTTGATTCTCTACCTATCCGGGAAGTATTTTTTTTTAATTCCCGAAAATCAAAGCAATGCATTTAAACGGGAAAAATCGGGACTTTGGAGCCCCCTGGAATCGAACCCATGACACTGAGGATCAAAATCGCAATTTTTCTGGAGGTTATACGTTATGGCCAATATGTCGTAAAAATTTCAGCTCAATCACTCTTGTGGTTTAGGCTGTGAGTTTGTATCCTCTCTATATATCTATATATATATATGGATACATGAATGAATCCGGAGAAGCATCTATATATAATAGATATATATGGATACATGAATGAATCCGGAGAAGCATCTATCTATTATCTATATATAATAGATATATAGATGCTTCTCCGGATTCATTCATATATCTATTATACGAGTAAAATGTAGCTTGCATACTGCAAGCAAATCGACAACACTAATTTCATAACGGCATTATATCGGGACGGTCCCGGAAACGAAAAAAAGGATTGAAAATATTCTTAAAATTCGCTTTAATTTAATCGTCTGGCATCGAACCCGGGTATTTTTGGTGAAATTTCTATGCAGCACATCAGAAGATCATCTTCTCTAAATACGTGTGAAAATTCAAGCAGAAATATTGGCTGCAACTGCCTCAAACGAAGACCTTTTCACGAATATTAACAGCTCTCTGGATTCGAACCAAGGACGATCTAGGAAATATAAAATATGTTTTCGAAATGTATCTATAAGTTCTATATATATGCCGAATTTCAAGTTTTAATATTATTGGGAAGGGGTTCAAAATAATTCTTAAAAATCGGATCAGTGATTGATTGTAGAGACGCCTGGTGTCGAACCCTGGACGTATTGGAAGCTGTAAATGCACAAAATTACTTGTTAGGACCTGATCTAATTTCATACAAAGTTTGAAGTCGATATCATACCGGGAAGTACCTAAAATGTGTTTCCGTTATCCCCATAAGAAATGCATTGTGGAGTGCAAATGGCCCTCTGGGATCGAACCAAGGACCATCAGCGAATATGTAAAATTTGATTATGAAATATATTTATGATTTCTAACCCCATGCCAAATTTCAAGTTTCCATGCATTCGGAAAGGGGTCCAAAAAAAATCCTAAAAATCGCCACAATACATTTTAAACGGCCGATTTTTGCCCCGACCTAGCATCGAACCCGGGATATTTTCCGTAAAACTCATTTATGGTTTCGATAGATCATGTTCATATATATAGGCTCCTTGTGTTTTGATTCTCTACCTATCCGGGAAGTATTTTATTTTAATTCCCGAAAATCAAAGCAATGCATTTAAACGGGAAAAATCGGGACTTTGGGGCCCTCTGGAATCGAACCCATGACACTGAGGTTCAATATCGCAATTTTTCTGGCGGTGACACGTTATGGCCAATATGTCGTAAAAATTTCAAGTCAATGACGCTTGTGGTTTAGGCTGTGAATTTGTATCCTCTCTATATATATATATGATATATGAATGAATCCGGAGAAGCATCTATATCTATTACGAGTAAAATGTTGCTTGCATACTGCAAGCAGATCGACAACACTATTTTCATGTCGGCATCATATCGGGACGGCCCCTCAAAAGAAAAATGGATTGAAATTTTTCTTAAAATTCACTGAAATTCCATCGTCTGGCATCGAACCCGGGTGTTTACTGTTGAACTTACTATGCAGCACAATAGAACATCGCCATCTCTAACTATGTGTGAAAATTCAAGCAGAAATATTGGCTGCAACTGCCTCAAAAGATGTTCTCATTTTCACGAATTTAAATGGCTCTCTGGATTCGAATCAAGGACGATCTTGGAAATCTAAAAAATGTTTCTGAAAGTTATTTATGATATCTATCTACATGCCGAATTTCAAGTTTCTATATTGTAGGAAAAGGGTTCAAAATAATTATTGAAAATCGTATCAGTTACTGATATTAGAGACGCCTGGTGTCGAACCCAGGACACATTGACAGCTGGGAAATCACAGTTTGTTTTGTATACACTTTATCTTTCGTAGTGCAAAGTTTGAAGTCTTTATCGTGCCGGGAAGTACCTATAATTTGTTTCCGTTATCTCCGTAAGAAATGCATTGAGGAATTTAAATGGCCCTCTGGGATCGAACCAAGGACCATCAGCGAATATAAAAAAATTGATCCTGAAATTAACAATTGATCTCCAACTCCATGCCGAATTTCAAGTTTCCAAGCCATCGCAAAAGGGCCCAAAAAAAATCTTAAAAATCGCCACAATGCAATTTAAACGGCCGATTTTTGCCCCGACCTAGCATCGAACCCAGGATATTTTCCGTAAAACTCATTTATGTTTTCGATAGATCATGTTCATATATATAGGCTCCTTGAGTTTTGATTCTCTACCTACCCGGAAAGTATTTTTTTTTAATTCCCGAAAATCAAAGCAATGCATTTAAACGGGAAAAATCGGGACTTTGGGGCCCTCTGGAATCGAACCCATGACACTGAGGTTCAAAATCGCAATTTTTCTGGAGGTTACACGTTATGGCCAATATGTCGTAAAAATTTCAACTCAATCACTCTTGTGGTTTAGGCTGTGAGTTTGTATCCTCTCTATATATATATATATATAGATATATATATGGATACATGAATGAATCCGGAGAAGCATCTATATATAATAGATATACGAGTAAAATGTTGCTTGCATACTGCAAGCAGATCGACAACACTAATTTTATATCGGCATAATATCGGGACGGTCCTCAAAAAAAAAAGGATTGAAAATATTCTTAAAATTCGCTTCAATTTAACCGTTTGGCATCGAACCCGGGTCTTCCTGGTGAACTTACTATGCAGCACAACAGAAGATCAACATCTCTAACTATATGTGAAAATTCAAGTAGAAATATTGGCTGAAACTGCCTCAAACGACGTCCTACTTTTCATGAATGAAAATGGCTATCTGGATTCGAACCAAGGACTATCTAGGAAATTTAAAATAGGTTCATGTAAAGTATGTATGATCTGTATCTATATGCCGTATTTCAAATTTATATGTAATTGGGAAAGGTTTCAAATTAATTCCTAAAAATCGGATCAACTTCTGATTGCAGAGACACCTGGTGTCGAACCCAGGAAATATTGTAAGCTGTGAATTCAAAGTTTGATTTGTAAGGACTGGCTCTTCTATCATGCAAAGTTTGAAGTCGATAGCATGCCGGGAAGTACCATAATTTTGTTTCCGTTATCTCCGTAAGAAATGCATTGAGAAATGCAAATGGCCCTCTGGGATCGAACCAAGGACCATAAGCTAATATGTAAAATTTGATTATGACATATATTCATGATATCTATCGACGTGCCGAGTTTCAAGTATTTATGTTAACGGGAAAGGATCCTAAAAAAATCTTCAAAATCGCCGCAATGCATTTTAAACGGCCGATTTTTGCCCCTGCCTAGCATCGAACCAAGTACAATATTCGAAGATGTCTTTCCGATTTTCATTGGCTATGCACTGCATCTAGCGGTCCCTCGAGTTTCAACTCTCTGCTTTTCCGGGAAGTGCCTCAAAAAAATTTTCGAAAATCCCCGCCATGTATTCTTATGGACAAAATCGCGACTTTGGGGCCTTCTGGAATCGAAACCATGACACCGAGGTTCAAAGTCGGATTTTTCCTGGAGGTTACACGTTATGGCCAATATGTCGTAAAAATTTCAAGTCGGTGGCACTTGTGGAACATGCCTAGACTTTTGATCCCCAGTGTATATATATATAAGTATATCCGGAGAAGCGTCTATATATAATAGATATGATATATGAATGAATCCGGAGAAGCATCTATATATAATAGATATAGATGCTTCTCCGGATTCATTCATATATACGAGTAAAATGTTGCTTGCATACTGCAAGCAGATCGACAACACTATTTTCATGTCGGCATCATATCGGGACGGCCATCAAATGAAAAAAATGGATTGAAATTTTTCTTAAAATTCGCTGAAATTCCATCGTCTGGCATCGAACCCGGCTCTATACTGTTGAACTTACTATGCAGCACAATAGAACATCGCCATCTCTAATTATGTGTGAAAATTCAAGCAGAAATATTGGCTACAACTGCCTCAAAAGACGTTCTCATTTTCACGAATTTAAATGGCTCTCTGGATTCGAACCAAGGACGATCTTGGAAATCTAAAAAATGTTTCTGAAAGTTATTTATGATCTCTATCTACATGTCGAATTTCAAGTTTCTATATTGTTGGGAAAGGGTTCAAAATAATTATTGAAAATTGGATCAGTTACTGATATTAGAGACGCCTGGTGTCGAACCCAGGACACATTGACAGCTGGGAATGCACAGTTTGATTTGTATACACTTGATTTTTCTTAGTGGAAAGTTTGAAGTCTTTATCGTGCCGGGAAGTACCTATAATTTGTTTCCGTTATCTCCGTAAGAAATGCATTGAGGAATTTTAATTACCCTCTGGGATCGAACCAAGGACCATGAGCGAATATGTAAAATTTGATCCTGAAATTTATTATTGATCTCCAACTCCATGCCGAATTTCAAGTTTCCATGCCATCGGGAAAGGGTCCAAAAAAAATCTTAAAAATCGCTACAATGCAATTTAAACGGCGGATTTTTGCCCCGACCTAGCATCGAACCCAGGATATTTTCCGTAAAACTCATTTATGTTTTGGATAGATCATGACCATATATATAGGCTCCTTGAGTTTTGATTCGCTACCTATCCGGAAAGTATTTTTTTTTAATTCCCGAAAATAAAAGCAATGCATTTAAACGGGAAAAATCGGGACTTTGAGGCCCTCTGGAATCGAACCCAAGACATCGAGGTTCAAAATCGCAATTTTTCTGGAGGTTATACGTTATGGCCAATATGTCGTAAAAATTTCAAACCATTGACGCAAGTGGTTTAGCCTGTGACTTTGTATCCTCTCTCTATATCTATTATATATAGATGCTTCTCCGGATTCATTCATGTATCCATATATATATCTATCTATTATATATAGATGCTTCTCCGGATTCATTCATATATCATATATATATATATTCATATATATATATATATAGAGAGGATACAAAGTCACAGGCTAAACCACTAGCGTCAATGGCTTGAAATTTTTACGACATATTGGCCGTAACGTATAACCTCCAGAAAAATTGCGATTTTGAACCTCAGTGTCATGGGTTCGATTCCAGAGGGCCCCAAAGTCCCGATTTTTCCCGTTTAAATGCATTGCCGTGATTTTCGGGAATTTTTAAAAAATACTTCCATGATAGGTATAGAATCAAAACTCAAGGAGCCTATATATATGAACATGATCTATCGAAAACATTAATGAGTTTCACGGAAAATATCCTGGGTTCGATGCTAGGTCGAGGCAAAAATCGGCCGTTTAAAATGCATTGTGGCGATTTTTAAGATTTTTTTTGGACCCCTTCCCGATGCCATGGACACTTGAAATTCGGCATGGAGTTGGAGATTATAAATATATTTCATAATCAAATTAAACATATTCGCTGATGGTTCTTGGTTCGATCCCAGGGCGCCATTTGCATTTCTCAATGCATTTCTTACGGAGATAACGGAAACAAATTTTAGGTACTTCCCGGCATGCTATCGACTTAAAACTTAGCGTGATAGAAGAACCAGTCTTAGAAAATCAAACTATGCATTCATAGCTATCAATGTGTCCTGGGTTCGACACCAGGTGTCTCTGCAATCAGAAGTTGATCCGATTTTTAGGAATTATTTTGAAACCTTTCCCAATAATATAGAAACTTGAAATTTGGCATATGGATTGAGATCATTAATAAATTTCAGAAACATTTTTTAAATTTCCAAGATCGTCCTTGGTTCGAGTCCCGAGAGCCATTTACATTCGTGATTATTAGAGCGTCTTTTGAGGCAGTTGTAGCCCATATTTCTGCTTGAATTTTCACACATAGTTAGAGATGGAGATCTTCTATTGTGTTACATAGTAAGTTCACCAGTAAGATCCGGGTTCGATGCCAGACGATGAAATTTCAGCGAATTTTAAGAAAAATTTCAATCCTTTTTTTTTTTCTTTTGAGGACATTCCCGATATGATGCCGATATGAAATTAGTATTGCCGATCTGCTTGCAGTATGCAAGCTACATTTTACTCGTATATATATATATATAGAGAGGATACAAACTCACAGCCTAAACCACAAGAGTGATTGAGCTGAAATTTTTACGGCGTATTGGCCATAACGTGTAACCACCAGAAAAATTGCGATTTTGAACCTCGGTGTCATGGGTTCGATTCCAGAAGGCCACAAAGTCGCGATTTTCTCCGTAAGGATACATGGCGGGGATTTTCGAAATTTTTTTTGAGGCACTTCCCGGGAAAGTAGAGAGTTGAAATTCGAGGGATCGCTAGATGCTGTGCATATCTAAAGGAAACCATAAGGACATCTACGAATATTATCCTTGGTTCGATGCTAGGTCGGGGCAAAAATTGGCCGTTTAAAATGCATTGTGGCGATTTTTAATATTTTTTTTGGACCCTTTTCCGATGGCATAGAAACTTGAAATTCGGCATGGTGTTAGATATCATAATTATATTTCATAATCAAAGTTTACATATTCCCTTATGGTCCTTGGTTCGATCCCAGAGGGCCATTTACATTCCTCAATGCATTTGTTATGGAGATTACGGAAACACATTTTAGGTGCTTCCCGATATTATATCTACTTGAAACTTTGCATAAGATAAGATCAAGTCATTACTAATCAAACTGTGAATTCACAGCTACCAATGATTCCTGGTTTCGCCACCAGGCGTCTCTACAATCAGTAAATGATCCGATTTTTAAGAATTTTTTGGAACCATTTTCCAATTATATAAATGCTTGAAATTCGGCATGTAGATAGAGATCATAAATAACTTCCAGAAACATATTTAAGATTTCCACGATCGTCCTTGGTTCGAATCCAGAGAGCAATTTACATTCGTGAAAATTAGAACGTTTATTGAGGCAGTTGTAGCCAATATTTCTGCTTGAATTTTCTCACATAGTTAGAGATGGTGATCTACTATTGTGTTTCATGGTAGGTTTCCCAGTAAGACCCGGGCTCGATGCCAGACGATGAAATTTCATCGAATTTTAAGAAAAAATTAAATCCTTTTTTTTTTCTTTTGAGGACCGTCCCGATATGATGCCGATATGAAATAAGTATTGCCGATCTGCTTGCAGTATGCAAGCTACATTTTACTCGTATATATATATATATATGAATATATGATATATATATATATATACGAGTAAAATGTTGCTTGCATACTGCAAGCAGAATGACAACACTAATTTCATATCGGCATTATATCGCGACGGTCCTCAAAAGAAAAAAAAAAAGGATTTAATTGTTTCTTAAAATTCGCTGAAATTTCATCGTCTGGCATCGAACCCGGGTCTTACTGGTAAACCTACTATGAAACACAATAGAAGATCGCCATCTGTAACTATGTGTGAAAATTCAAGCAGAAATAATGGCTACAACTGCCTCAAAAGACGCTCTAATGTTCACGAATGTAAATGGCTCTCGGGACTCGAACCAAGGACAATCTTGGAAATCTTAAACATGTTTCTGAAAGTTAATTATGATGTCTATCTATATGCCGAATTTGAAGTCTCTATATTATTGGGAAAGGTTTCAAAATAATTCCTAAAAATCGGATCAACTTCTGATTGCAGAGACACCTGGTGTCGAACCTAGGACACATTGATAGCTGTGAAAGCACTGTTTGATTTGTATGGACTTGATCTTTCTATATGCAAAGTTTGAAGTTGATATCGTCCCGGGAAGTACCTAAAATTTGTTTCCGTTATCTCCGTAAGAAATGCATTGAGGAATTTAATGTCCCTCTGGGATCGAACCAAGGACCATCAGCGAATATGTAAAATTCGATTATGATATATTTTTATGGTATCTAACCTCATACCGAATTTCAAGTTTCTATGCCATCGGAAAAGGGTCCAAAAAAAATCTTAAAAATCGCCACAATGCATTTTAAACGGCCGATATTTGCCGTGACCTAGCATCGAACCGAGGATAATATTCGTAGATGTCTTTATGGTTTCCTTTAGATATGCACGGCATCAAGCGATCCCTTGAATTTCAACTCTCTCCTTTCCCGGGAAGTGCCTCAAAAAAATTTTCGAAAATCACTGCCATGTATTCTTACGGAGAAAATCGCGACTTTGGGGCCTTCTGGAATCGAACCCATGACCCCGAGGTTCAATGTCGGCTTTTTCCTGGAGGTTACACGTTATGGCCAATATCTCGTAAAAATTTCAAGTCAATGACGCTTGTGGTTTAGCCTGTGAATTTGTATCCTATCTATATACCTATATAGCTATATAGCTATATATATGAATGAATCCGGAGAAGCATCTATATATAATAGATAGATGCTTCTCCGGATTCATTCATGTATCCATATATATATTCATATATATATATATATAGAGAGGATACAAACTCACAGGCCAAACCACAAGGGTCATTGACTTGAAATTTTTACGACATATTGGCCATAGAGTGTAACCGCCAGAAAAATTGCGATTTTGCACCTCAGTGTCATGGGTTCGATTCCAGAGGGCCCCAAAGTCCCGATTTTTTCCGTTTAAATGCATTGCTTTGATTTTCGGGAATTTTTAAAAAATACTTCCGGGATAGGTAGAGAATCGAAAATCTAGGAGCCTTTATATATGGTCATGATCTATCGAAAACATAAATGAGTTTTACTGAAAATATCCTGGGTTCGATGCTAGGTGGAGGCAAAAATCGGCCGTTTAAAATGTATTGTGGCGATTTTTAAGATTTTTTTGGACCCCTTCCCGATGGCATGGAAACTTGAAATTCGGCATGGAGTTGGAGATTATAAATATATTTCATAATCAAATTTTACATATTCGCTGATGGTCCTTGGTTCGATCCCAGGGCGCCATTTAAATTTCTCAATGCATTTCTTATGGAGATAACGGAAACAAATTTTAGGTACTTCCCGGCATGCTATCGACTTAAAACTTAGCGTGATAGAAGAACCAGTCTTAACAAATCAAACTATGCATTCATAGCTATCAATGTGTCCTGGGTTCGACACCAGGTGTCTCTGCAATCAGAAGTTGATCCGATTTTTAGGAATTATTTTAAAACCTTTCCCAATAATATAGAAACTTGAAATTTGGCATATGGATTGAGATCATTAATAAATTTCAGAAACATTTTTTTAAATTTCCAAGATCATCCTTGGTTCGAGTCCCGAGAGCCATTTACATTCGTGAACATTAGAGCGTCTTTTGAGGCAGTTGTAGCCAATATTTCTGCTTGAATTTTCACACATAGTTAGAGATGGTGACCTTTTATTGTGCTACATAGTAAGTTCACCAGTAAGATCCGGGTTCGAAGCCAAACGATGAAATTTCAGCGAATTTTAAGAAAAATTTCAATCCTTTTTTTTTCTTCTGAGGATATTCCCGATATGATGCCGATATGAAATTAGTACTGCCGATCTGCTTGCAGTATGCAAGCTACATTTTACTCGTATAATAGATAGATGCTTCTCCGGATTCATTCATATATATAGCTATATAGATAGGATACAAATTCACAGGCTAAACTACAAGCGTCATTGCCTTGAAATTTTTATGACGTATTGGCCATAACGTGAAACCCTCAGGAAAAAAGCGACTTTGATCCTCAGTGTCATAGGTTCGATTCCAGAGGGCCCCAAAGTCCCGATTTTTCCCGTATAAATGCATTGCCGTGATTTTCGGGAATTAAAAAAAAATACTTTCCGGATAGGTAGAGAAATAAAACTCAAGGTGCCTATACTTATGGTCTTGGACTTTCGAAAACATCAATGACTTTCACAAAAAATATCCTGGGTTCGATGCTAGGACGATGCAAAGAACTGCCCTTTAAAATACATGGGAGCTGTTTTTCATTATTTTTTTTGATGCACTTCTCGAAATAATAGGAAGTTCGTGCTTAGCCGGAATGTGTTAGGTGAGAATTGGTTTAAGAAAAAAAATTTTATAAGACCGTAATATTCCTGGGTTCGATGCCAGAGCACATTAACACATCTCTCATAAGGAATATAAGGGAAAAGTAAGACTTCGACTGAGGCAGTTGCAGCAAATATTTCTGCTTGAATTTTCGCACATAGTTAAAGATCATATCAAAGCATATCTTCTATTATGTTGCATAGGAAGCTTCACCAGAAAGACACGGGTTCGATGCCGGGCGGTAAATATGTCTCCCGTTTAAAATACATAGGGTTAGTATTTCATTATTTTTTTGATGCACTTATCGAAATGATAGGAAGTTCGTGCTTGGCTGGAAGATGTATGGTTAAAACTGGTTTAAGGAAACAGTTTTCAGAAGACCGAACTATTCCTGGGTTCGATGCCAGATCACATTAACATTTCTCTCATAAGAAATATAAGGGAAAAGTAGGACGTTGTTTGAGGCAGATTCAGATAATATTTCTGCTTGAATTTTCACAGATAGTTAGAGATGGTGATCTTCTATTGTGCTGCATAGTAAGTATCACCAGGAAGACCCGGGTTCGATGCCGGACGAATAAATTGCAGCGAATAATCAGAATATTTTCAATCCATTTTTTTTTCTTTTGACGGCCTTCCCAATATGATGCCGACATGAAATGAGTGTTGTCGATCTGCTTGCAGTATGCAAGCTACATTTTACTCGTATATATATATGCATCTATTACGTCTATTTACAACTCAACCTATGCTAAGTATAGTCAACGTATACTAAGCGGAGTAAACGCATCAGAAGCATATTCAACCTATCCTGAGCGGAGTCATCGCATTCTAAGCGTGCTAAACGCATCCTTAGGGCACTAAACGTATCCTAAGTTAGCTCAACCTACCCAACTTACTCAGATGCTCTTCAATATATGATCAGATCTCAATGTTTCATATTCAATGGGACACTTTAAATACGTAATATTATATAAATATAATTAGATGTAAGCGAAGATTTGGCCTTTCTGTCCAATATTCCTTGAAAAATCGGAAGAAATAATTAAAAATTATTAAACATTGAATTAATTAAATATATTGAAATAATTGATAAAATTACAAATAAAAATATACAGAAAAGCTTGAAAATAACTAAACATTGTGACAGTAATTCAAAAGATTAACAATTTAAAAGACGAAAAACTCAATTGTAATAGTAATTGAAAAGATTTAAATAATAAAATGTTGAACATTTATCATACAATATCGAAAGGATTGAAAATTTTTAAAATTTAAAATAACTGAAGATATTAACGTATTTAAATAACGACAGAATTGAAAATATTTAAAAGGATAAATCAATTTTTAAATTAATAGATTATGATTAAAAATAAAAACATTACTGTAAGTAATTGAAATGGAAGCAATCAGTGGAGATCAAATATAAGCACGGACATTTTGATCAAACTTAACCACAATGTTTCGTGATAGTTTTGTCAACTTACGTTCAAAAGGCGTTTATAATGCGGTTTTGAATACGGAGTTGATTTCGAAGACGATGAGTTCAATGCGCTTTAAACTAAAACTATGGCTCCGAAATACACGCGTTTAAAGTTGTGAGCGGTAAAAAAGGAAGATATAATACACACACCTTCAATCTGAAATTCTTATAGAATATTATATATCGATATATGTTTGTCCAGAGTATCCTTGGTTCGACTCTGGACTCTGGAATCGTCTCCCTCATAAGAAATGCACGCAAAGTTCGCTTTGATCGATTGCAGACATTTTTACTTTCTCCTGTAGTAAAGAGAAAGTATTATATTTTTAAAAAATTCGACCTCCAGATTTCGCCAGAAATAAATGTTTTGGGGCCCATAGAGCTCGTTTTCGCCATTTTCCCGAACATGTCTGTCTGTGTGTCTGTCTGTGGTAAAACGTTTGTGGGCGCTCTATCTTAAAAAGTAATTATCCGATCATTTCTAAAATTCATATCTAGTATTTTCCTAACAATTCCAACAGTTGATTAGTTTTTGGTGAATATCGCTTACCTGGAAGTTGAGGTTTATCCGGAACAAACTTACTTTCTTGTATATCTCTGTCAGAATGCAATGTAGGTATATACAATTATAAAAAAACGTAATAGATGATGTACTTTACTAATACTTCTGTATGAAACGTTTTTTCGTAACACTGATTGTTTAGGAGTTATTCTTGAATAATGGTTAACCGGAAGTTGTTGTTTATCCAGAAATGGAAGTTTTTCATACTTATCTCTGTCAGATTGCAATTAAAGTATATACAATGACATACAAAAGTTATAGATAATATTTTTAACTACAACTTTTGTTTGAAATATTTTTCTGTAGCACTCATTGTTTTGGAGTTATTTATATATTACCGTCATAGGCTTCTGTTTTCAATAAATACGGAGAAAGTCATGTGTCGGCCACATCAGATTTTTTATTTTGCAGAATTAAATATGAAATAATGGTCGTACGAAATCGAGATGAACACCAAAAGAAAGGAAATTGAACAAAGATTCTTATTTCGGTCATAGAATATCGTAATCGAGTCGAAATTGAGATAATTCAGACAAAAATTACGAAATATTTGTGTGATTTCGTGGGCGTAAACAATTCCCTAACGACGAAGGTGATTGTTGAACTCTCGTACGAATGCAAGGATAAGGATCTGCTAGCATAGCATGTTCACAGCTGTGTAATTAAGGTTTGTCTTTGTATACACACTTATTAAACGAAGGAACAAAAAAGTTTGGGAAGCAACTTGTGGAATCGATTGCGTATGAGAATCGCATATCCATAGTGTGAAATATGATTCATTCATCGTCAGCCTCCATTGAAAGGTGTGCTCCAACACCCTGTCGTTAATCCGTATGTTTTGATGCGATATCGACTTTTGCGATCCTTTTGATTCGTTCCCATGGCAACGATGGACCAGAGAGAGACGAAATGCGATATAATGCGTTTCTACGGATTCAATTCGTTCCTAAGGATTCCCTCTTTTTTAAGAATTGGTTTTAATTACGAATGCGCGTTGTAATGGCATTTCGCCGACAATGTTCCAACCGCCGTTGTTATGGTTACTTAGTTAGAATGGGAACGCATTGTTTGATAAAATGTGAGGTTTTCTGAATTATTTTTACTGTCAAGGAAATCGGAATGAAATAGATTATTTCTGTCGTCGTTTCTGAAAACAGAATATTTGTATCTTATAGTTTCTTGAGTTAAGATCGATGAAAACAAAAAACATGTTTAAATGTGCACAAATTGCAATTCTGAGATCGCTCTTACGTTATTGCGTTTTCTAAGCTAACTAACCACTTTTTAAGATAACTAAGCGATTTATAAGCTAACTGAGCGATTTATATGATAATAAAGTGCTTTCTAAGCGAAGAAAGCACCATCTAAAACAACAAAGAACATTTGAAGCAAATTAAGCACTTACTGAGCTAAATAACCGCTTTTTAAGCTAACTTATACTACTCTAAGCGAATTAAGCACATTCTTAGCTAGCGAAACATATTCTAAGCGGACTCTGGTCATTTTTAGCGAACAAAGCGCTTTCTAAGACAACTAAGCGCTTCCTAAGCGAAGTAAGCGCTATCCTATCTGACTAAGCGCTTTCCAAGCGAACAAACCGATTCCTAAGCGAACAAACTGTTTTGAAAGCGGACTAAGCGCTTTGTAAGCGAACTAAGCATTTCCTAAGCAAACAAAGCGCTTTCTAAGACAACTAAGCCCTTCCTCAGCGAACTAACGGCTTCCTAAGAGAAACAAACCGTTTTGAAAGCGGACTAAGCGCTTCGTAAGCAGACTAAGCACTTCCAAGGCAAACTGAGCGATATCTACGCCAAGTAAGCGCTTTTTGAGCTAACTAAGCGATATCTTACCTTACTAAGCGATTTTTAAGCTAAATAAGCGATTTATAAGCTGACTAAGCCCTTTTTAAGGCAACCAAGCGATATTTAAACTAACAAAGCCCTTTTTTATCAAACTAAGCGCTTTTTAAGCAAACTAAGCGACATCTAAGCTATCAAAGCGCCTAAGCGAAGCTTGACCGCTTTCTAAGCAAACAAAGAGCTTTCTAAGCGGACTCAGCCAATGCATAGCTAATAAAGCGCTTCTTAAAAAACCTCTGAAATAATTATCCAACCTGGCAATTTATTTGCTAACTAAGCGACTTCTAAGCGAACACAGCGCTTTCTAAGCAAACCAAACGCTTCGTTAGCTGAATTATATTAAGCCGAAGTATCACAAACTTAGAGGAGTCATCACTCGGCGTAAAAGGCCAATTTGTTAAACTCAAAATACTGTTCTGCATCTCTTTATCTTTTGGGATCGTCAACTGCGTTTAAAAGAACAGTGAATCCAATCTCTTCTTTCTTAAAAAAGACCTTATTTCTGGTTTCTCCATTTGGTGACTCCTCGTGACTTCCTCTTAACCATGGTTTCCTACTTTATTATGTTCGTATAAAAAAGAAGAAAGGGCGCCGAGATTAAGAGGGGAGAGAGATGAGTAATTAATCCGGCGGAGATTCTTAAATATTTGAGAGGAAACGGCTCCTTAGAGATGCTGCGAGTTCATCAATGATGCAACCGGAAGTGGCTTTCGGAATTTCCTCTTCTCTCTTTAAATTAATTAAAAGAAAGAGCTTCTTTTTTATGAAGGAGTAGTTTTTTTTTATAAATGAGTTTATCTCTCCGTATTCAAAATGAGGATTTCTTTTCGAATTTTTCTTTCTACACGTGGTATTTACACTTACGAAGTATATACTCGCTGAAGCTAAAGTACATTGAAGTAGATTAAATTTAAGTTTTCAGACGTACCATGAGTAAATACCCTTTAATTATACACAACTAAAATCCCATTCTACTATACAAATGCGTGGATTCAACAATGGGATCGGTCGTCAGGGTGACAGGTTGCTTACAAAATCAAAATTTAGGAAAATGTTCGCGTATTTTCTAAAAGTTCTCAAAATTTCGATTAGAAAACAATATTCTACGAGCATAATAAGAAGCATTATACAATTTCCTTTAATTTGGTGTTTGCCTAGACTCTTTAACACTATTCCTTCTAATTTAATTATTCGAATGAAATAAAGCCTCAACCGATGAAAGCGAAGTTGACGTGTATTCCTTGTGGAAATCTATCTGAGAGATCCTGGTTCGAACCCAAACAAATGTTTGAATAAAACGAAACACTATTTTGATTCTGATCCCAGAGAACACTTCTACAAAGTTTGAAGCGATTTGGGCAAACGATTACTTTCTTACGAGAGATCAATAAAACGAAGGCAAATTCTTTTGTATTATCCACAAATAGATTTAAGGAACAATTGACGAAAGTTCAAAAGTAAGACGTATTTTTAGAAATGAAAAGCTGCTTCGTTACATTTTTTATATTAATGTACATGCGGAAGATCTAACTAACCTCTCTCTGAGCCAACTAAGCAGACTGTAAGCGAGCTAAGCAGACGATAAGCGAACTAAGCGATCTCTATGCGAACTAAGCTGTGTCTAAGCGAATTATACAGAATATAAGCGAACTAAGCAGACTGTAAACAAACTCAGCGATCTCTAAGAAAACTTTGCAAATTGTAAGCTAAGCGCCCTCTGAGCGAACTTAGTTAGTTAGTTAGTTAGTTTGACCCTTTATTGGCGAGGTTAGGCCCAGGTGGGCCTCTCTTCCACCTAACCTCGTATGTCGTTACATTTAAAAAAACTCAACTTATTAAAAAAAATACAAAAAAAAGAGAAGGGTGTGGGAAAAAATCTATGCAACTGAAGGTTGACTAAGAAAAAACCCACGTTGCGGGAAAACACCCACAAAGAAGGGGGGTGAAAAAAACCCGCGAAAACACAGTAATAGAAATAAATACAATAATACACAAACATAGATATATGAAAAGTGAAAAAGATTATATATGAACAATTGTTTGATAAAGTAAATTTAACAAAATGTATAGAAGACCTAATTGATAGTTAGTTATAATAAAAGTTTAAAGCTATAATAAACTAAATAATCTAATATTCTATAACCTACAATATAGTATAATAAAATTTTTATAAAATTTCTTCAGCCGGAGGCATTTGTCAATAGATGTTTTCATGGACTGTCTTGAAGTCCTTGTCATTGTTAAGGTAATTCCTGTTAAATGGAGGTGCCTGTAAAAAATAAAAGGAAAGAGGATACGGTAGATGAGAAGTATTCAAAGATTAACAAAGTAATAAGTGAATCAAGTAGTATCCATGCTCTAGTGTAAGAAATTTACCGGTAGGTGTTGGAATGATGTCAGGTGCTAAAAGGATAGTTGATGCTCAGAACTGAATAGTCTATCAGTGATATCACGCTTGAAAGTGGGGAAAGATGATTGCGCTGATTTAGAATGGGTATGTGCATTCCAGTATTTTGCTCCAAGTACTAGAAACGTTTTACTGCATATATCTGTTTTATGAACTGGTATCGAGAGTTTGCCGGAGGGACGAGTTCCTAGTAGTTTTGAATTGTTAAGATTAGTAAAATAGTTAATAAAGTAACTGGGACAACTTTTATTAAGAACTTTGTGAACGAGGTTAAGGGTATGCAGTTTTCTTCTTGAGTGAAGACGTAGCCATTTCAATTCTTTGAATAGTGGGGTCACGTGATCCGATTTTTTGGCATTGAAGATGAACTTGATAGCATGATTAAATGCTCTGTCCAACTTAGAAGTTACTGCTTTGTTTGCTTCATTTATAAGTGTGTCAGAATAGTCAAAGATAAGAAAAACTAATGCTTGAACGAGTAATTTCTTTAGCTGAAGTGGTAGTATGTGTCTCAATCGTTTCATACTATGGATAGTTGAGTAAGACTTATTGCAGACAGCTGATGCTTGAGGAATCCAAGTAAAGGATTGATCAAGTTTTACACCTAGGTTATTTACAGATGAGCTGTATTCAATTTCAGTATTTTCAATTTTTATTCTAGGTAGCGTGGTTATGCTGATGTTACTGAGTGTCTTGGGATAACCAAAAATTATGGCTTGAGATTTGCTGGGATTAATTTTGAGTGCCAAAGAGTGAAGCCATGAATGTAGGAGGGAGATATCATTATTCATAAGTTGAATAGCTTCTAAGGAATTTTTTGGTTCTGTTGATAGATATATTTGCAGGTCGTCAGCGTATAAATGATAAGAAGTGTGATTCAAGTGCGAGGATAGGTCTTGAAGGTAGAGGGAGAATAACAAAGGACCGATAATAGATCCCTGAGGAACGCCATGATTGTTAACCAATATGGAGGAATAACTGTCATTGGTGAAGCAAGTTTGAGATCTGTTCACAAGGTATGAGGAAAACCATGATAGGGTGGAATGGGAAAGATTAAATCTCTTCAGTTTGGCTAAGAGTAAATCAATCTCTACTGAATAAGGTCAATTAGAGCAAGAAAAGTTATTTTCTTACTATCCATGGCTATTTTGATGTCATCTGTGACTTTAGTAAGAGCAGTGGAGGTGCTGTGGTGACGCCTAAAGCCAGACTGGAAAGGATCGAAGAGATTGTTCTCAGATAAAAATTTAGTAAGCTGCTGATGCACTGGGCGTTCGAGACCCTTGGATAGTGATGGAAGAATACTTATCGGGCGGAAATCATTAGCATTGTGTGGAGTATTTACTTTAGGAATAGGGTGTATCACTGAGGTTTTCCATTGAGATGGAAAGATACCTTGGGAAAGAGAGGAATTAAATATATGCGTGATATAAGGAAGGAAGGCGTAAAGGATTTTATGGATGAATTGAATCGGGATACCATCGATTCCTGTGGCAGTGGATTTTATAGCTAAGAGGGAACTTTTTACTTCACTGATGGATAAAGGCTGAAATTTGAATTCTGACTTGGTAAGTGGAGTTAGTCTGGATATCGACAAAAGTGACTCGTGTAATTCATTTGGTGTTATTTTTGTGTAGTTGTTAACGAAATGTTCGTTCAAATCGTCGGGCGTTAAATTATGATGTAAGGAGTCTTTAGATTTACCTATACCTAGTTTCGACAATCCTTTCCATAGAGATTTACCGGAAGAAATCTTAAGGAGTTCTTTTGCAAATTTGGCTTTAGCGTTTCTGATTGCTCTTTTGACTTTGTTTCGGAGTGATTTGAATTCTTCGAAATCCGATAATAGTTTAGATTGTTTGTAATAACTTAAAGCTTTATCTCTTCGTCTCATAAGAGATAAAATTGAATCACTTATCCACGGAGTCAGTTGGTTTTTCACACGTTTGGTTAAGAGAGGAGCGTGCTCGGATATTAATTCTGTAAAAATTGTATTTAGTAGCTCCACTTTTCCATCTACATCACTAAGTAGGTATATATCATCGAGTGGGAGATAAGATATCGAATCATGTAAGGCATTTAAGTTCATATTATTTATGTTACGATATGTTATCAATTTAGGTGTATTTCTCTTCGAGCGTGTTGCGTAGTTAATCGGTCTTAGCGGTCCCTAAGCAAACTCAGCGCACTCTTAGCATACTCAGCGCACTCTTAGCGGAATGAAAATTAAACTAAACTAAATCAAAGTAGATTCAGCATACTCAGCGTACTCTAAGCGAAACAAAAATTTAACTGATCCGGCTCAACGCAATCCAGGCGAAATAACTTAACGAAATTTACTAAGCGGTCTCTCAGCGAACTAAGCGGACGCTAAGCAAACTCAGCGATCTCTAAGAAAACTTTGTAAATTGTAAGCTAAGCGCCCTCTGAGCGAACTTAGCGGTATTTGAGCGGACTCAGCGCACTCTAAGCATACTCAGCGTACTCTAAGCGAAGTCAGCACAATCTAAGCGAAACGAAAATTAAACTAATCCGGCTCAACGCAATCCAAGTGAAATAGTAATTAACTTAGCGGTCTCTGAGCGAGCTAAGCGGACACTAAGCAAAGTAAGCGATCTCTACGGGAGCTAAGCTGTTTCTAAGTAAAGAAATACAATATCGAGATACACCATTATGTATGTATTTGTAGTTAGCCTAATCGAATGAAACGACAAAATAATAATAAACTGTTAACCAGGAAATATTGTCCTTAACTAAACCGCGGTCATTACTTTTCGAAACCCTTTTAATCAGAATTACTTTCAATTACAATATTACTTTTCCTCGTAAATGAGACAAAATGCGTTTCTTGAAAGATGAATCCTCCGCGAAAACAACTCTGACGAGGCTCGGATCCGAACCCAGGACTCCTTTATACGTTTCCATAAGAAATGCATGTAAAGTTCCTCTAAAGCGATGAGTTTTCTTAGCAAGTGATGAGTTCGCTTAGCAAGTGATGAGTTCGCTTAGCAATTGATGAGTTCGCTTAGCAAGTGATGAGTTCGCTGAACATGAAGCTGAGTAGTTTGCCTCTATGGCACGTGAAGTTCTTTATTCTCGTTTGCAGACTTTCTTTCTTTTGCAGAATTAAATCGGAAATAATGGTCATACGGCGTCGAGATGAACACCAAAAGAAAGGAAATTGAACTAAGATTCTTATTTCGGTCGTGGAATATCGTAATCGAGTCTAAATTACGAGAACTAAGGCAAAATTAACGTAAAGTACTTAAAATGTCTTCGTAGTAAACAACCAGTCCCCCTGACGACCGAGGCCATAATTGAACCATCATTATATATATAAAAAAGACCCGTAGATCACAAGTGCACGTCGCAGGTGAGAGAGAGAGGAAGAGTGTCCACTTTCTGCAGTTCTAAACTTCCGAAGGCATTTCTAAAGTCATCGAAACTCTCATCGAAATAAACTTCGGACGAACTGAAATTCTCTCAAATGAAAAAGACTTTCTCCATAACAACCAACTCCGCCAACAAAGTTGCAAACGACTTCGACTAGCTGTCAAGGTCGAATGCATAGGGAGGTGAGGCTTACCGGGCTGGGTAAGGAGTGAGGTAGTTCCTGCTTCATTAGCAAAGTCTTAATTACGTAAGCAAAACATGCCCACTTTAGATAAGTACAATGACTCTTCGAGTAACCCTTTTCCAATAATACCATAAGGAATGAGGCATACACAACAGTACCCTCGCTATACAAAGTGAGGAGTGCGGTATTTTGCACTTGCTTTCCAATTCAGAATGCCATTGTCTAGTTCCCTCACTTAATATTCAATTTCGCAAGCACGTCATAGTTTCGCATATTTTGCGATTCCTTCGCTAAGCATCTGATCGCTTGATTTGTGATTAGTTCGCTGAGTTTATGATAACTTCGCTTAATCTGAGAATTACTTCGCCGAAAGCGTATAATTATTTCTCTCAGTTTTGCTTTAGATTTTGTATAAATTCGAAAAGCAATCCATCTGATTCTAACGATACTTAATTGTCACAATCCATTTTCTAAGCGAATTAATCGTAAAATAAGCGACCTCATCATATAGTAAGCGAAATCACCTCAATGTTAGCGAAGTGATCATTAACTAAGCGAATTACTCATTAACTAAATGAAGTAATCACAAATTAAACGAAGTCATCGTAAACTAAGCGAAGCTATCGTATACTTAACTAAGCCGAGTAAACATTAACTGAGCGATGTAATCATTGACTAAGCGTAGTAATCACAAATTAAGCGATGATAAATATGAAAAATTATCTCTCTTTCAGCAAACAAATCGTTAACTCAGCGGAAAAAGCATGCATTAAGCGGACTGATAATGAGGTTAGCGAAGTCAGCACTTATTGAGCGAGATAATCATTAATTAAGTGAAGTAAACCCAAATTAAGCGAATTAATCACACAATAAGCGAAAAAATCATTAACTGAGCGTAGCAATCATAAACAAAGCGGATTCATCACAAAGTAAGCGAAGAAATCATAAACTGAGCGAAGTAATCATTAAATAGGCTAAGCAAACATAAACTAAGCGAAGTAATCAGGAATTAAGCGAAGCAATCATAAACAAAACGGAGCCATCAAATATTAAGCGAAGCAATCATAAACAACACGGAGTCATCACACATTAAGCCAATCTATCATAAAGTAAGCAAAGTAAGCAAAAGTTAAACTAAGTAATCATTGACTAAGCGAAGTAATCACGAATTAAGCTAATCAATCATTAACTAAGCGAAATGATCATTCGTTAAGCGAAGCAAACATAAACTAAGCGATGTAATCAGGAATAAAGCGAAGCAATCATAAACTAAGCAAAGCAATCATAAACTAAGCGAAGCAATCATAAACTAAGCGAAGTAAGCACAAATATAGCTAGACAATCATTAACTACGCTATATAATCATTAATTAAGCGATGCAATCGTAAACTAAGCGGAGTCATCGCAAATTAAGCCAATTTATCGTAAAGTGAGCAAAATCAGTGACTTTATAAGAGAAGAGATCTTTCTTCGTCGCTGGACCAACTTCTGTGAGAAAGAGAGAGAAGGGGTGAGCGTAAGAAGAGGCTAATTTGAATCTATGGATCAATATGCAGAAGAAAAAGGAAGCTAATTCTAAAAGGGGAATATGAAGATAAAGAAAGGAAGATAAAGGAACAATATTTGGAGGAAATCTCGGAAGAAAGTCAAAATATGCGGGAAATATAATGAAACTTTTTAAACGGAAGTAAAATTGAATGTATTACGCGAAGTACTTAGTACTTTTTTTAGCTTCAAGTACTCACAAAAGAGATTGAGAACTGATAGTTAAAGGAAGTTGAAAAAAAATTAAACTTGGAATTCTAGGAAAATGGATTAAAAGTTTAATAAAATATTATTCGATTAAAATGCACTAAGTTTGATTAGAATGCTATATTGGCATTAACTTTTCAAACGTGCCGAACAAGATAAACAAGCGTGTATTGCAGAAGGAAAATTGCCGAAAGAATCCGCAAAGTAAAAGTTTGTTTGACTTAAAAAATAAGCAAAAGTTACTGACACCTTTTGTCTAAACTAAAACACAACTACATGAGATAAAAGAAACCAATCTTTTGCTCCGAGCGTACTCAAACCCGCTTATTTTACGCTTAAAGCGCTTAGCCACGTCACGGATGACGCATTAAGCCGCCATTCTAAGTTAAAAAGAGGAATCAAAATTCCAAAGGGGCAATTAATATCAGCCTTTCCTCCTTGGGGTTTACCTCTTTGGAACAGCACCAAAGATTCTTCAAACCCCTTTTCGTATATCTCCATGGTAACACCCCTTCGTTCCGAATAGACAAAGGGGGGGACTGGCAGCACCTCCAAGCGGACACTATCGGAACCACGGATCAACCTTACGAACAAAAGAAAGACGATGACAAGTTGTCGATGCTTAAGGATTAAGTATTTGGATGCCGTCCTATTTGACTTTCACGCGGTCAACCAACGCTGATTGATTATTATGCCTAGAAATCGATGACTATGCAAAGTAAGTGATGAGTGCACTTAGTAAGTGATGAGTGCGCTTAGTAAGTGATGAGTGCGCTTAGCAAGTGATGAGTGCGCCTAGTAAGTAATGAATATGCTTAGAATCGGATTACTATGCTTAGAGTTTGATGACTATGCTTAGTAATTGATGAGTGCGGTTAGTAAGTGATAAGTATGCTTAAAATAAGATGACTATGCTAAGTAAGTGATGAATATTCTTTGAATTTGATGACTATGCTTAGTAAGTGATGAATATGTTAAAAAAGTGATGAGTATGCTCAGTATGCAATGATTATGCTTAGAATCCGGTGACTATGCTTATGCTTATGTTTTTATATATATGCTTAGTATCAACGTTGCCTGCATACCTTATAGAATTTCAGGAAATCCCTCGGAGTTCGTGATAGGCGAATTGAATGCAAAGGTTAGTTAGTGGAATTCCCATCGAGAGAAACGGAAATACTTATCCCTGACCTCTAATTAATAGTATTTCTCACGAAGTAGGATCAATTTCCGATCTTGAGATGGTGGAGTCAATTCGAAAGCAATGATGGAATCCCTCGGATGGAACTCTCTTTGAGTGACTATCAAAAGAAGCTTTTCGATAAATGTCTGTGAGGAGATAGGTGATATTGTTATCCCAGTTATGAACGATCTCCGGGAGAAAACAAAAGAGCGATACAGGGAAGTAGTTGCCATGAAAATTATGGCTCCCGCGAAGTATTAGAGAAGCTAATAGCTGCTCTCCAGGTTAGATGCCGGTGTTTTACACCCCCTGCCACGCGACACTGGAGGATGGCTGGGTTTAAGTGTACAGTAAACTCCCGTTTATCCGAAATGATCGGGACAGCGTCCGGATAACGAAAATTCCGGATAAACCGAAGTGAAACACCCCGAATTCCGTCAACACCGCGAAATATGATCGTGTGTACGCAGAATACTACTGATTATGGTTGTGAGTGCTTTCGACTGAAACATTTGTGTTGACGAGTTAAAAAGGCGCCGAAATATGATTGAGAACTAGAAGTTTTTAAATGCCGAATGACAAAGTTCGTTTATTTTGCGTCCTTACAGAAAAAATCCGCCTTATTTGGTAGCGGGGAAAAGCAGGAGTATGCGCGTATATATGAAGAGGTGTCTCGAGAAAATAAGTCGCGATGGTATTGGGTGCGTTCGGAATAGCTTGCTCGGATAAAGCGGATCTCGGATAAACGGGAGCTTAAATGTAAATGGCTTTGTTTACTTCCTCATTTAAACAATTAATCGTATTCCATTTCGCAAATTCGATACAAAACGACGTTCTTCAAATGTTAAAACAGAATTTGACGTATATACATTTTCGATATCGCGTAAAATCAAGAAATAAGCGGATTAAATATCTGACTAGACCTCGTTACGCACCGTATCCTGGGAAACAGGAAGTTGGTTTTTGGGTTTAGGATGTAACTTAGCGACGGGATTACGCTCCTAGCAAAGGACGCTTAACCGGAAGTTGACCGAAAAAACCGCGAAATTCGAAATAATACGAGAGCTGAACGTAAATAAAACGAGTAATTATGGGTTTCAGAGTTATGAAAAGTAATTAATGGCACGAAATGATTATTTTAACCGTTTATATGTGAATTGTATGAATTTTAAGTTCTTAATAACTAATATACAGAATAAATTTACGATAAATAATAACAAATTTGATAAATATATAAATAATACTAAATACAAACTAAATAGTTTGTATTTAGTATTATTGCGGTTAAATAATCTCTCCAGAGCAAGCCGAGGACTTTGAGTGATAGCGATAAAGAAAGCGTCTGGTGCACAATAAGCCAACAGAACAAGCCGAACATAAATGTATGTGCGTTTTACCGACCACCAAACTCTTCCCGACAGGTTTTGCGAAATCTTAACGACGAAATAAATTTGTACACGAGTAAGAACAACCAGAGTATAACTATAATCGGGGGGGATTTTAATCTTCCAGACATCGACTGGAATAATCATAGCATAAAGAAAAGGGCCCGGGATGTCAACTCATGTAAAAAGTTATTAAATTTACTTCAGAAAAACTCGCTAAGCCAAGCGTTAAAATCGCCAACCAGGGGTGACAATATACTCGAACTCCTTCTAATTAACTTTCCTGAGCGCATAGAGAACATTTCGATTCGAATTTCGATTCGAAAAATCTGCGGCAAAGCAAGTAAAAGGCTTGGCTTTGTAAAGCGTATTGTCGGTAAATGCGATGAAAAGGTGAGAGAGCGATGTTATTTTGCCTTGGTCAGACCCCTTCTGGAATATGCGGCAAGTTATGGGATCCGGCGGATGAAACGTGACGCGAACTCGAGAAAGTGCAGCGTAAAGCGGTTCGTTTTGTTAAGAAATGCTACGATAAAAAAGCAAGCGTTACAAAAATGCTCTTAGATGTAGGTTGGGAATCCTTAAAAGAAAGGAGATTGGAAGCTGCGATTGCTTAATGAATTCAGGGAAACTACATTTTCGGAAGATACAATCGGTATCATGCAACCCCCCTGCTACGTCGGTCGATCCGATAATGACCGTAAGTTAAGAGAAATAGATGCTAGGACGAATCGTTTTAGAGATTCATTCTTTCCGCGAACAATACGTGACAATAACCGAATAAGGAAGTAATTTAGATTCAACTGGTGTTTATACCCCCTGCCACACGCCGAAAGGCGGCTTGCAGGGTATTAATGTAGATGTAGATGTGTAGGATAGTAATAAATATAAACTTTATCAATATTTAATTACATATATGTGGAGAAAATAGTTATGTTTAGTGATATAAGTAGAGATATAAACTGTTTCTGCAATCAATTAATTGTTAATAATTCATAATTTTATTAAATTCGTTTTTTTCAGGGCTTTTCTTTCTGTTTTCGCCAATTCACGGCAGTATTAACTAACAATTGCAAATCGATGTTTGCAGGTATTTCTCAAATATTAGCGTTTTTTTATGTATGCTTTTTAGGCTGATTAATAAATAAAGGAGTGAAGTTTCTTTTTTAAATAATTTTAACATTCGTAGCCATATTGAAGCAAGTTGCAATGCGAAATTGATTAATGCGAGTTATATTTATGTTCCTTTAATGTTGATAGACAAATAAAGAAATGGAGGTTTAATAAAAAAATAAGTAAGATTCGTTACGATGTTGAGGTACTACCTTAAGTACCAACTTAAGAAAGGAAATACTGAAAATATATGTTAAGAGAAATGCTGAGAGTGGGACATCTTTGCTTTGAAGAAGACACAGAGAAGAAGTCAGTTTGTGAAGGATAGAAGAGAGGGGTTCTTGTGAAAGACGTGTTGTGAGAGATCGGTCCATTGGGATGCTGGGCGGGAATTAAGAAGCCGAAAGGGATTATGGCCACTGAGGAGGATGCATTAAGACGCTGTGAGGCCATTACGTGCCTCGCATTTAAAGATGTGTCTATTATATATGGATGTATTTATATATATATATATATATATATACACGAGATGCGTTAAAAGATACCGAAGATTTTCGTATTTTCAGAGGAATTGCATTTAATTTATACCAAAATGATACCCCATTAAAATGTACTCCCATTGGAAGTGATAAGTATGATTTGTTTATAAGTGACGATTGTGCTTAGTAGGCTCGCTTAGAATCTGATGATTATGCTTAGTAATTGATGAGTATGCTTAGTAAGTGATGAGTGCGCTTGGTGAGTGATCAGTCCGCTTAGAACGTGATGAGGACTCAAAGGAAGTTTTGTGATGAACCTTCTTTTCACTTGATGGCTTAGCTTGGTTTGTGATGACTTCGCTTAGTGAGTAATGGGTCCGCTTAGAATCTGATGACTATACTCAGGAAGTGATGAGTATGCTTAGTAAGCGATGATTATGCTTAGCAAGCGATGAGTATGCTTATTGAGTGTATAGTGTGCTTCGAAAGCGTTGAGCATGCTTAGTAAGTTATAAAAGTACTAAGTTAGTAATGAGTATGCTTAGAAAAAGATGAGTATGCTTAGTAAGTGATTAGAATGCTTAGTAAGTATTGAGTACGCTTAGCATGTGATTCAAAACGAACTTTACGTGCATTTCTTATGAGAGGGCCGATTGGAGTCGTCAAAAGTCGAACCAAGGACACTCTGGACGAAATAAATATCGAAACGTATTGAACGTGATCAGGTGTCCGAAGTCCTGGACATACGGACTCTTAAGTCAATTTGTATCACGTTTTGTTCTCTTCTTAAACTAGAGAAGAATTAATTCGCTCGTGGTAGAGAGTCTTATACAACAAAATCATAGCAACAGATGCCATAGTTACGCCTCCATCTCTACCGAAAAAGAAGTACATACGTATATGTTCCTAAGGCTCTAATATCGGACACAAGGCCTTTCCCCTGCGATAACTCTGCCATCTTGCGGATATTAATTCCATCCCTGTGTATCTTACACGCAGCATCCCCTCTCTGGAATGGACCACGCATCTGATACCCACTTGAGGCAGATTGCATCTTCTTCCCCTCTTTACAAAGTACACAAACCTCTTCACCTTCTTCCGCCTTAAACCCTCTGGTTGACCACTTTTGAAAGACGGCCTTCCTACTATTGAGATGGTTATTACAAATACCATTGAGGTAAAGCTAAAGACTGAATAAAGGAATGCAGTTATATATGTATCTCATACAAAAGGCACCGTTGTTTATATATATATATATATATATATATATATATATATATATATATATATATATATTTATTTATTTATGTATCAGATAACTCCCGTAAGAGATACATCGGAGAACTTTTCGAACATGAATTTCGTGCACTTCCCGACATAAGATAGGATTTTAAATTATATGGAAGTCGTTAAAGTTCTAATGGAGTGTTATATATTGATGTTTGTATATCCAAAGTATCCTTGGTTCGACTCTGGACGACTCGAATCGTCTCTCTCATAAGAAATGCACGTAAAGTTCGTTTTGATCGATTGCAGACATTTTTTCTTTCGCAGTATTTAATCGCTTCAGCTAATATGGACAATTAGTTATACACACACATATTTCACAGCCAGTGATACAAATATTGCGTAAGAAGGGCAACGGGCATAAGCATGAAGAGGACAGTCACATAACTTCATAAGAAGAGCAGGGATAGGAGAGAGAGAGATGCAATCTGCGTTGAGCATCAGATGGTCCATTGGGGAGGGATGCTGGCACAAGAGGATGAAATTAATTTCGGAGAATGGACACAAACTAGAGGGGTAATATTCTTGCCATGCCCTCAACAATGGAGTTGCCAAGACGACTGTTTCCAAGCATTTCTAAAGTAGTGAGGCTTACTTGACGAGATGAGGAGTGAGGTATTATTCACTTGCTTTTATTTATAAGCCACAATGCTATGAGCGTTGTTTTATACAAGTTAATTCCCCCGTTAAAAATTACGTCGTTGACTTTAAACTTAGTTACCGAATATATAAATGTTCCAGGTACGACATTGGACTGTTCCTCAGAAATATGTTAATTTAAAATGCATTTAAACTCTGACGGTAAATAAGTGTGCTTAAAAAAATAATTTCTTATGAGCCTATATTTACCATTTTTATTCGTATAAGAGTTCAACAATCACCTTCGTCGTTAGGGAATTGTTTATTCACACGAAACCAGCATGAATTTTCCGTCATTTTTGTCTGAATTCTCTCAATTTCGACTCGAATGCGATATTCCACGACCGGAATAAGAATCTTCATTCAATTTCCTTTCTTTTGGTGTTCATCTCGATTTCGTACGACCAGTATTTCCGATTTAATTCCGCAAAAGAAAAAATGTCTGCAATCGATCAAAACGAACTTTACATGCATTTCTTATGAGAGAGTCGATTTGAGTAGTCCAGAGTCGAACCAAGGATACTCTGGACGGACAAACATCAATATTTGATACTCCATTGGACCTTTATGACACCCAAATATTTATAATCCTATCTTATGTCAGGAAGTAAATGAAATAAATGCTCGAAAATCTCTCTATTGTATTTCTTACGGACTTACTGACTTCGGTGATAATTATGTAAGATACATACATATTGCTGTTTATTTTATGTGTAAAAACGAGATAAATACACAGGAATATATTAAAAGGTGAGATAAATTCATACGCAATGACATAATACCTTAAATTCGTCCATGGACTAACTTTGACCACATTTATTCAGTTACTGCTTTACGTACAGGATTCAGAAATACGTATTTTCCAAAGGCGTGCATCTTCTGGACCCAAAAGTTCGCCGGAATCCTCAGGGATGCTGTGAAGAGGGGAGTTGCTTTTCTTCTCGCGTTAAAATGGCCTCAGATGTGTCGCCATCTGGTGGACGGTGCGCGTATTAAGGGGAGGGAACTTGGAGGAAGTCGGGGAAGACGGATTATGCGAAAGGAATATTTCATCTGTTTTGGAGTTGATTCATGTGTCCGGCAGAGGGAAGCACCTGCACCGAAGGTGCAACAAAAGAGCGTCGAATATCCCCGCTTCGCCATTAAATTGTAAACTCTTTGGTCGCCGCTGCGAAATCCATTGTCTGATGATTGCTATGGGTCGCCGTGGCAATGGATTGAGTTCCTATGGGGGCTGGTAATTTTAGATAACGTGGTTGGATAGTCATTATCACGCTTAGTATGTGCTTGGTTCGCTTATTATGTGACTAGTTCGCTGAGTTAATGATTACTTTGCTAATTTAATGATCAATTCGCTTAGTTACTGATTAATTTGCTTAGTAAGTGATTACTTTGCTTACTTAATGATTACTTCGATTAGACAAACTAAGCGGGTCCAACATAGATTAAGCGAACTAAACGCAATCTAAGCGGAATAAAAACCATACTAAGCGAACTCAGCTCAATCTTATCGGGATAAAAATGAAATTTAGCGGACTGAGCACACACTAAGCAAACTCAGCACGGTCTAAGCAAACTCAACACACATTAAGCGGAACAAAAAGTATACTAAGCGGACTCAGCGCATCTTAAGCGAACTATAAAATGTAATGAGCGGACACAGCATTTGTTAAGCGGAATATTTTTGGCAATTGAATTTAATTATAATTCCGTGACTCCGGACGGGGGAATCCAATAGTGCATATTAACCCTTACATCAATCTGGCTTATGTGGAAAAGCAATGACAAACTACCTCATTCCTCATTTCACATAGTATGCCTCACTCCTTTGGAAACGAACTAACTCTTGGATACAGAATCAAACACCCCTTCGAGACACGGAAAAAATAATTGCGAAATAAAAACCGAAACTCCCTTTTTCAGCAAAAAAAAGAAAGTACCGAAAAATTTCCATACGAGATATACAGCGGAAACATCAGCGCCTCCGCCGGCGAAGAGACGAACTTAAAAGATCGCCAAGAACTTTTCTCCAACAAAAACACGAAAAGAAAGAAAGAGAGTATATAAAGAGGGATGCAAATAAGAGAATAAAAGATGCAAATGGAAATAAAAAGGTCATCGAGCCGTTCATCTTCTCGGACTGTGGTGACCTCTGTCGGCGAATAATAAAAAGAGACGAATCGGATTATGGTGTGGGCGGAATATCGAATGAGGTTCCCTCTATTGGTATTCCGTCGAGGTAAGGAGTAAAAGTGATAAGTCAGGGAGTATCCTAGGGAGGGAAGCGGTCAGCATGCTAAAGCAAACTACCGGAAGTCGAATTTCCTTTGATATTCAAAAACCACGGTGAGAAACTAAAATTCTGGGAAAGACGATGTACCACAAACGATGACTCCGCTTAGGAAGCGCTGAGTCCGCTTAGAGGGTGATGAGTCCGCTTGGAGGTTTATGAGTACGCTTACGAAGTGATGGAACCGATGAGTCTGCTTAGTGGACGATGAGTAGGCTGGGTACGCTTAGAAAGTGACTCTTGTGCTTAGTTAATGATAAATGTGCTTATTATCTGATGGGAATGCTTAATAAGTGATTACTATGCTGTGTAAGTGATGCTTGTGCTTAGAAAATGATGGGAAGGCTTAGAAAATAATTAATACGCTTAGAGAGTGATTAGTGTGCTTAGTGAGTGATGGGATGGCTTAGAATCCGATGACTACGCTTAGGAAGTGATCCCTTAAATTCAAAGTACATAATTCGTACAGCTTTTAAACTTGTGAATGCGTTAAAACTCGCGACCTCCTCTCTCTCTGCAGTCCCCAGTTCGAAACCATATCCGTAAGGAATAGACGCTAAGCTAACTTTGAAAAGGACAAAGCTTCGCTTCTTTTGCGAATTTAAATGGGAAATAATGTTCGTACGAAGTCGAGACAAAAGAAAGGAAATTGAACGGAGATTCTTATTTTGGAATATACTTTTGGAATCAAAATTACGATAAATATGGCAAAATAAACGAGTACTACGTAAAACTTCGTCGTAGTGAGCAACCAGTCACCCTTGACGACCGATTCCGGACTTTCCTTGACAACGCGTGTACTAATTGGATTAATTATTTGTTCTAGCCAAGACTAGAAGGGACTCGAAGCTGCCGATTTTTCCACGCATTCACCAATTGCTGATGAGTTTCGCCAAAATTATCATTTCGTCTCTTATGATTATCATTCCTAAATAATAAAATATCAAATAAATGCAAAACGGACTTTATTAGGCAATGCGATGTGCCAATTCCTATCGATATTGGCGATGTATTTCCCGAAAATATTTCATTTGTTTATTTATTTTTCCAAGTTCACCCCACAAGCAATCACAGGTATAAATATTTCATGAGTGATAATTAAAGTTACGTTTTTATAATGAATCTCTGTTTTATAATGCATCAATTTTGATACCAAAGTTAGAACTATACAGCTTATGGCAAAAAGGGCGAAAATTGTGTGAAATTTCGCCGTAGTAAACAACCAGTCCCCCTGACGACCAAGGCGATTGTCGAATCCGAGTTTATATTCTTGTTAATATATATATTTAACCCGAGTTAACACTTCAACTGCTTAACCAGTGATTCTTCAAACAGCGATTATGGACTCCCTCCGGTGTTTCACTTCGGGAACACAGAGGCCTTATCTTTGGCACGCTCCATGAATGTGGAAAAGGAGGAAACGGAAGGAAATGGAATTACGTGGAAGGCACGCCTGAATCCAAATCGTCCCTCTTTTTTATTTCTCTTTGATTTTTATACAGTCCCTTTTTAAAAAAAGCCTCCCTTATGGAATCCATTGTCTATATGTCACTTTGAGTCGGAGATATATATTGAAACTGCTTTTAGACCCTAAATATATGTTTTTATTTAAAATCCAAACGTTTTTCATCTCGTTGCGAAATTTGATGGAGTTATGTCTGCCGTTGTCTTGACCCGGTAACTATGGCTACCAACTTCTTTCCTATTACTACGGAAATGAAAACAATTGGCTAAATTATGCAGTTACAAGCGAAATAGAAGCTTAGAATCCAATGAGTGCGCTTAATAAGCGATGAGTGCGCTTAATAAGCGATGAGTGCGCTTGGTAAGCGACGAGTGTGCTTAGTAAGCGATGAAAGTCCTTAGTAAGCGATGAGTGCGCTTGGTAGGCGATGAGTGCGCTTAGAAAGTGATGAGTACGCTTAGAATCCGATGAGTATGCTCAGAAATTTATGAGAGCGCTTTTAATCCGATGAATATGCTTAGTAAGTGCTTAGTATGCTAAGCAAGTTATTAGTTTCCTTAAAATGCTATAAGTATGCTTAGTATGTGATGAGTGTGGTAAGAAATCAATGACTATGCTTAGTAACTGATGAGTGCGCTTAGTAAGTGATGAGTACGCTTAGATTCCGATGAGTATGATTAGTGAGTGAAGAGTTAGTAATTGATTACTACATTAAATAAACACGTCAATTGACGATAAGAGCTGCGCACATATATAATTATCCACCTTCTAATCCACAAACTTTTTAAAGAAACAGATTCCTTCGACGTAAATGTATCAAATAAAAAAAACTGAAATTCCCATTTCAAATGGTAGTGGACGCCTGGCGTCGAACCCAGGACTTCTTTGGAAAGATGTTGTGGGAAAATGAATGCATCGGATTCAACAATCACCTTGGTCGTCAGGGGAACTGGTTGTTCTCTATGGCGAAATTTAACGCAATTTTCGATCATTTTACCGTAATTTAGAGACAAACGGAACAGTCTAAGACCTGTTATAAGAATCTTCACTCAATTCCCTTTCTTTTGGTACTCGTCTCCATTTAATAAGAGCATCATTTCGTATTCAATTGAGCGAATGAAAGCCTGCAAACGAGAATAAAGAACTTCAATTGTGTATTTCTTAATTGGAATATCTGCCCTGACCTAGCATCGAACCAACGATAGTAAATTAATTCAACCTCTTAGGCAAAGAACGTTCACAGCTAATTAGTAGTAGTAGTATTGTTAAAAGTGCTTCGACAGCTTAGGTCATTTCCCACATTGGCTCTCACCGGGAATCGAACCCGGGACCGCTTTCACCAAAGGCAAACGCGCTGTCCACATGACTATCCGGGAGCCTCACAGCTAATTAGTAGAAGTAGAAGTAGAGAGGGTGACGTACTACGGTGGGGTTCTAAACCATTGACCACTACTGTAGAGAAGGCCTGTCATGAACCACGAAGAGTAAATCCAGTAAAACACAGTTACAAATGTTAAATTTCATGCATTACTTAGATTATAATTAAATATATTTTATTTATGTAATCATCCCGTGGAATTGTAAGTTTACCATTTAAGTATTCTAAATTAATACTAGGCTTAAATTCCCAATGCAGTCCATAAATACGTGAACTCGGAATCAACAATCGCCTTCGTCGTCAAGGGGACGGGTTGTTTACTACATCGATATTTTGACAAAAGTTTCGTATATTTTATCAAAATTCTCGCTATTTCGAATCGCAAACGATATTCCTTTACAAAAATTACAATCTTCATTCTATTTCCCTTCTTTTGATGTTAGTTTCGACTTCCTACGACTGTTCTTTCTAATTTAGTTTTTCAAAAGAAACGAACCCTGCAACGAAAAAATGAACTTTGCGTGTATTTCTTATGCAAATTATTTTACTCCTCCGGGTTCGAACCGAGGACTTTAGGCACATTAAACGTAACGGGTGGTCATCGCCTGGAAGACTTTTAGTTATGTTAGAAGTTTGAACATTGTGCGACTTCTGGTTTTCATCTACATCTACATCTACATCTACATTAATACCCTACAAGCCGCCTTTCGGCGTGTGGCAGGGGGTGTAAACACCAGTTGAATCTAAATTACTTCCTTATTCGATTATTGTCACGTATTGTTCGCGGAAAGAATGAATCTCTGAAACGATTCGTCCTAGCATCTATTTCTCTTAACTTACGGTCATTATCGGATCGACCGACGTAGCAGGGGGGTTGCATGATACCGATTGTATCTTTGGAAAATGTAGTTTCCCTGAATTTATTAAGCAATCGCAGCCTAGCTTCCAATCTCCTTTCTTTCAAGGATTCCCAACCTACGTCTGAGAGCATTTTTGTAACGCTTGCTTTTTTATCGTAGCATTTCTTAACAAAACGAACCGCTTTACGCTGCACTTTCTCGAGTTCGCGAGTACACGTTTCATCCGCCGGATCCCATATACTTGCCGCATATTCCAGAAGGGGTCTGACCAAGGTAAAATAACATCGCTCTCTCACCTTTTCGTCGCATTTACCGACAATACGCTTTACAAAGCCAAGCCTTTTACTTGCTTTGCCGCAGATTTTTCGAATATGCGTGCTCCAATTTAAGTTATTAGTAATGTTGATCCCGAGATATTTAACTGAATCTACTACTTTGATACTAATTCCATTAATTTTGTATGGGTGATTTGGACGCATTTTTTTCTTTTCGAAGAAATTAACTACGGAGCATTTACTTACGTTAATATCTAATTTCCATTTTTCGCACCACCTTTGGATGAGGACTAAATCGTTTGAGAGAGATGTCCGGTCTTCCTCGTTTGTTATTTCCCTATATATAACCGAGTCATCCGCAAATATCCTCACATTACTAACTATCTCGTCACTCAAGTCATTGATATAAATAAGGAAAAGAAGAGGTCCAATTACACTGCCTTGAGGTACGCCAGAGGTAACTTTGACTCTATTTGAGCTAACGCCATCCAGTACAACTTGTTGTTCCCTCTCGTAGAGAAAATCCTTAACCCAGTCGACTACTTCCTTGTTAATGCCCGCTAGTTTTAGTTTGTAAATTAGTTTGTAGTGGGGGACTCTATCGAATGCTTTTTTGAAATCTAGGAAAATAGCGTCCACTTGCTTTTTACTTTCGGCGGACTTTAAGATATCGTGTACAAATAGAGCAAGTTGGGTTTCACATGATCGGGACTTACGAAAACCATGCTGGTTTGCGTCGAGGAATTCATTTCTATCTAAAAATCCCATGAGTGAGCTTACGACGATATGTTCCATTACCTTTCCGGACAGCGAAGTTAATGATATAGGTCTATAATTTCCTGGGTCCTCCTTTAATCCGCTTTTGTAAACAGGAGTAATATTAGCTAATTTCCAATCGGATGGGACCACTCTTGCTGGGATGCCTTCTGGCCCTGGCGACTTATTTGGCTTAATTTTGCGTAATATTTTAACTATACCGTATGTCGTAAAAGTTATATTTGGCATGGAATCCAGTATATTAACCTTAGGGAGGATCTCTATGTTACAATCTGATGTGAATACGCTTTGGTAAAATTCGTTTAGAATATTCGCTTTCCTCTTCGAATCGCAAGTAATGTTACCTTCGATATCCCTTATCGAGCTCACTGTTTGTACCTTTCCCTGTACCTCTCTAACGTAGGACCAGAAAGCTTTAGGGTCTTCCTCTAAACATTCCCCAAGTATTTTCTTTTTAAAGTTGCTGTGGGCATTACGCATAGCTCGCTTGGTGTCGCATTTTGCTTTCTTGTGCTTTTCTAGTAATAGTGATCGTGGTGGATTTGGAACAAGCTGATCTATTCCCTTAAAAGCCTTTACTTTTCCGTGCAAATCTCTTTGTTTGCGGAGAGCCCTTCTAACCTCTTTATCGTACCATCTGGGCTCGCAATTATTTTTAGAGTATTTCGAAGGTATATACAAATCTATATATTTATGCATTATCTCCACGAATGATTTCCATGTATCCTCAGTGTTGTTGTTGCTTACGCGCAACTTAAATGAATTAAAATAGGTAGTTAGTTTTACGTTAAATTCCTCGAATTTGGCTTTGGAATAGAGATAAATTTTGCGTTTGGGTTTCTTATACTTGCTAAGGTTTATCTCGATATCTGCAAAAACGCCTTTGTGGTCTCCAAGACCTTCGTCAATCGAAATGTTCTCTATGCGCTCAGGAAAGTTAATTAAAAGGAGATCGAGTATATTTTCACCCCTGGTTGGCGATTTTACTGCTTGACTTAGTGAGTTTTTCTGAAGTAAATTTAATAACTTTTTACATGAGTCGACTTCCCGGGCCCTTTTCTTTATGCTATGATTATTCCAGTCGATGTCTGGAAGATTAAAATCCCCCCCGATTATAGTTATACTCTGGTTGTTCTTACTCGTGTAGAAATTTATTTCGTCGTTAAGATGTCGCAAAACCTGTCGAGAAGAGTTCGGTGGTCGGTAAAACGCACATACATTTATGTTCGGCTTGTTCTGTTGGCTTATTGTGCACCAGACGCTTTCTTTATCGCTATCACTCAAAGTCCTCGGCTTGCTCTGGAGAGATTATTTAACCGCAATAAAAACACCGCCACCTGTCTTTTCCCTACGATCCCGGCGATAAATAGTGTAATCCTTTGGAAATATTTCATTATCGCGTATATCCTCATTTAACCAGCTTTCTGTACCTATTAAAATATCGGTGTCGTGGCTACGAATAAGATGCTCCAAATCGGATACTTTATTTTTAACACTCCTACAGTTAACTATCGCAATTGACATTTTTCTTTCGCAAACAAATTTAGGCGGGATTGTCGGTAAATTTCGCTTATTTATCGTTTCGCTGTTCGGCGCTTTTTCCATAATTCGATCGGCCGAGTATTTCTTTCCCTTCAACCCACTAACTGGCCTACTCTTTATCCTAAAAAAAAGTACCTACAGTGCTCATAAGTACCTACAGTGCTCATAGGAAAAAGGGTTTTCGAGATTATCTGGAACATACAAACATCCATCTTAATATATGCATAAGATGTTTTAGCTGCTACACATGTATATATACGTAGGAAAAAACTGCCATTACTTAAGCTCTCTAATCTCTAAAACTGGGTAAATTTTGCACACACTTGGCCTCAAACGCAAGCACATTTGGTGACATTTCTATGACTGTTTATACAGAAGAACGCGTGATAGAAAATTCTCTATACTATCGAGAAGTTGGAGCCTAAAAAAATCTCCATAAATCCTCGCAATGCTTTTGTATGAGAAAAATTATTTTCGAAAACAACTTTAATATTTTTTCCCAAATCTTAAATAGAACCGAAAAATCCACAGCATATTTATGATATTCTCCTGCCACGGCTGGACAGATACATACATACATATTTCCCAGAAATCTTTCTCCCCCCTGAAAAACTTTTCCTCCGTCGCATTACCCACAATTCCCACTGGTCACCGCATTCCCCACTGGACTCACTCCCCCCCGTCACTCCTCATTTCCTTCTCTGTGGGTTCCATTTGTGAAATTTATGGCCCTCGCACCTAAATATATATATATATATATATATATATATGTTTGTATACCTGTCAAATACGGGATAAATTCCACTTATTTAAACACGTACGTGAATATATATATAATTTTCTGGACATTGGAATTCTATTTCTATACATATTAAACTAACCTAACGTCCTCGAGTATTTTTACGGGATAACACATCGGATTCAACAATGGGATCGGTCGTCAGGGGGATGAGTTGTTTACAACATCGAATTTTCACAAAATGTTCGCATATTTTACCCGTATTCTCGCAAATTCGAATATAAATCAGAATTCTACGAATGAAATAAGAATCTTCCTTTAAAATTCTTTCTTTCGGTATTTGTCTCTTTGATGTGCGACCACTCCTTCTAATTTAATATTGCTATAGAAGTAAACCCTGCATGCGATTAAAATGAGTTTTACGTGTATTCTTCATGGAATGCCATCTGAGCGATCTGGGTTCGAACCCCGTGAAATAGCCGAATGAAAAGGCGACGGTCCAATGCCATTACCTCTCATTTTAGTTTCTTTTCTTTAGGTATTAATAATGATTTCATACTGCTGTTTCATAAAGCAAATCGCTGATTTTTCTTCATTCAATTGGTACGTCAAGTCTCAAGTCCATTCCAATGCCATGCATACATAAGTATATATGTGATTCGGGCATTTCCTCTCCACCAGCAGCGTCTTCTCTTGCTTGACACACACCAGGAAGGAGAGGGCAATCCATCAATCCCACAATGCACTCAGGGGACCTCCCAAGAAATTTCAAAAGAATCATTCGGACAGTTGGACTTTTTATTCTTTCTCTCTTCCTGTGAATATACATACCGAAGAAGACCTCATCCCCTTCGAAATGTTTATGCTAAGAAACGATTGAGCGAGTGAGGCTTACCATAGCGGATGAGGAGTGAGGTATTTTGTTCTTGCGCTGCTAATCCAGGCGTAAACAAAAACGTTTAAACAAAATTAATAATATCGTGCAAAATTGATTCAAAAATACATAAAGTCGCGTCAAATTTAGATTGTTATGAAGATTGATTCGTGTTCTTTTTTAAAAAAATAAATAACTGTGAGAAGACGAAAAAAAGGAATGAAATTGTCCCTTTTATAGAAAGCAGAAATTAAGTGCGTGTTTTGAGTCCACACCGTTTCCCCGATTCGCTTCAAACTTTGCATGCGTATTCTATGGGACCAGGAAGGAATTACTGTATTAATTTAATTCGATAGTTACACTAGTTTCGAACCAAGATCGCTCGGATGGAATTCCATAAGAAACACACGTTCGCTTCAATTTCATCAATTGCAGGCTCTTTTTCTTTCGAAGAATTAAATTAGAAGGGATTGTCTTAAAGAGTCGAGACAAACACCAAATTAAAGAAAATTGAACATATTTTCTTATTATGGTCGTGGAATAATGTTTTCGAATCGAAATTACGAGAACCAGGGCAAAATGAACGAAAGTTTTACGATATTTCATCATCGTAAACAACCAGTCCTCCTGACGACCGATCCGATTGTTGAATCCACGCATTTCACTCTTCAGAATAGAATGGGATTTGTGTATAATTAAAGGGTATGTTCGCATTGCATTGACAGACAACTTTAGAATTTAATCTATTTTTTATATTCCCCTTATATGATCAAGTGGAGCATCATCTAGTATGCGTATGAATCCGAAAGATAGTCTAATCAGAAATACGTAAACAGACTTTTATCTGTGTTCTACTAGTATAGACTATGGAATCCCTCGTTAGATGGGTAGAGAAGAGATAAGGGTAGTTGAAAGTAGTTAGAAGTGAGGATGATAAGGTAATGAGAGAGGGGAGGAAATCAGTGCGTTAATTAAGAGGCGGCGGAAGGATATAAACCTCTCTCTTCCGTATTTTACGAGTCTTCGTCCCCTTGGGAACGCGTTGCCATGGGCGACAAGAGGGAGTGGGAGCCATCTCTCGGCCGACGCCGCAACTAAAAAGGACGATCTCTTTGGGAGTTTCGAAAACGCGAAAAACTTTATAAACGGACGAGAAAAATTGTAATCTTTCTAATTCAATTGATATTTATACTGTTTATTTGTGATTTATCGCGGAGTAATTAAGGATAGCGTGGATTTTCATCCAAGTTCATTCGTGAAATCGAAGTTACAAAATATACGAACACTAATTTGATGCACTTTCCTAAATTCAAACGCAATAACAAAAAAACATCTATTCATAATTACTTCGCTTATTTAATGATTACTTCGCTTAGTTAATGATTACTTCGTTTAGATCATGATTACTTCGCTTCCTTAGTTATTACTTTGCTTAGTTCATGATTATTTCTCTTAATTAATGATTAATTCGCTTAGTTCATGATTACTAAGCTTACTTAATGATTAATTCGCTTCCTTTATGATTAATTCGCTTAGTTAAAGAATACTTTACTTACTTCATCATTGATTCGCTTAGTTAATGATTACTTCGCTTAGTTAGTGATTACTTCGCTTAGTTAGTGATTACTTCGCTTAATTTTACGTTTACTTCGCAGGGCATTTGGTAACTTCGCTTAGTTTGTGATACTTACCGTGAGCCCGTGACAACTGACCACATAAAAATTGAGTGCTACGACAACTGATCGCTATGACAACTGATCTCTATGACAACTGTACGCCTAAAAAACTATGAACGGACGAAAGAGAATCAATTAATCTTTCTTATTCGATTGACTGTTTGTTTGCAATTATATGTATATGTGCATCAGGCGGGAGAAGATACAATATTTAACGAACAAAAAACATAAGAAAGTGGTTTAACATGAAAAATGTTGGTTCATTGCACTTGTTCTAAATGCCTGTAAATTTAAAAATATTACAAGATACGTATAATAACGATAAAGAACAATGTTGCTATTTTAATCAGGCAGTACTATAACTAACATGATTATACTTAAAAAATAAATAAAACATTTGATAATATCAAACTTTTAAACTATTTGCCGACTTATTTAAAATTGAAACTTATTGCCAATTATAGAAATTCAGGACGTTATTCATTTTTTTCTTGGCAAGAAACATTAAAAATCTCAAGGCCAATATAAACTAAAGATCGTATGAAAATAGTTAAAATGCAGTTAAATCAATCAAAGGTGCGTTTCCCTCACTCAAATTATGCTGAATCATCGTGATTGAGGCATCGTTGCTCTAATCATTTTTAAACTCATTTACGATAATGCAACGAATGAGACTTCATCACACTCTCAATGTCATTACGTAATCGAATTCGGAATTCCATACCTCAAAACACTGTTTTAATTGATTGACACGCAATTACTGCTGCGGTTCAAAGGTAACGAACGCTTAAAGGATTTTCATTTGCAGCGCCAACAATAGGATACAGAAGTGATGATCACAGCAACCGTGTCAACACAACAGGAGCTACAATGATTCTATTATATATATGATTCCATCCATTGCTTTCATATCCTTCCAATGAGATTCTAATGGAAATATCATTTTATATAATAATCACCGTTGTGTGTATGTATATTTATGTATCCGATGTTAATAACTCCAGTGAGAAATACATTAGGAGAAATTTTTATTTGAAGCACTTCCCGACGTACGATAGGATTATTAATTATATGGTAGTTATTTAAAGTCCAAAGGAGTGTAATATATCGATATAAGTCCAAAGTATCCTTGGTTCGACTCTGGACGACTCGAATCGTCTCTCTCATAAGAAATACACGAAAAGTTCGTTTTGATCGATTGCAGACATTTTTTCTTTAGAAGAATTAAATCGGAAATAATGGTCGTACGAAATCGAGATGAACACCAAAAGAAAGTAAATTGAATGAAGATTCTTATTTTGGTCGTGGAATATCGAATTCGAGTAGAAATTTAGAGAATTTTGGAAAAATGAATAAATATTTGCGTAATTTTTGAACAACTATCATTTATTATGTAAGAAACTGCTATTTCTTAAATGAGGGCTATTTTTTCTTAAACATCTGCTAGTTATCTTAAACAAGTGCTACATTTCTTACACAACTGCTACTTTTATTAAACATCTGCTACTTTTCTTACACAACTGCTACTTTTCTTAAACATCTGCTACTTTTCTTAAACAACTGCTACTTTTCTTTAAAAAGTGCTATTTTCAAACCCACCGCTAAATCTTAAAACAAGCGAAATATCTCAAAAACTAAGACTCTTAACTTTGCTAAGCTCTTTCCTAAGATTTACGCATCAAATCGATAATAAAGCACATCTCTTCGGAGGGGGGAAGAGAAGTCTTCCTCGGGGAAGTTTTCGCAAGGGGGAGAGCCGGTTGGGGGAGCGGTCCCCCTTTTGCTACGAGATGTTATTCCCCCAAAAGAGGGATGCTGTATGGACCAGAATTAAGGGGAAGAACTTTTGGGGGTCTCGGAAAGGGTTGGGCAGAAAGTGTATTAACAGGTACGTCTTTCAAAAGGAGTCGAAGACTTTTAAACCGGTTTAAACTCTTCTGTTGATCCGGTTTAACCGTAAAAATGCAGTGCTGTAGCGTATTTTAAGGCATTCCGGTTCAGATTATAAGCGAATGACCACGTCAAAAGAGACGGCAATCGAATTAAGATACCGAAAATAAAGATATAATCCAGATACGATGTTAGATCGATCCTTAGAAATATGTTCATTTTAATGCATTAAATAGAATCTGCCAGCAAATAAATGTACTTACAATACATTTCTCATGAGCCTATCTTTCCCGTTTATATTCGTACGAGTGTTCAACAATCGTTAGGGAATTGTTTATGCTCACGAACGACACGAAGAACGGAAATTGAATAAAGATTCTTAATTTGGCCTTCGAATATAGTTTTACAATCGAAACTACGAGAATTTTGACAAAATGCTCCAAAATTTTTGAAATTTGGAATTTATAAACAACCAGTCTCCATGACGACCAATGCGATTGTTGAATATTTTTTAACATTGGAATTCATTGAGAATTTATGGGTGATTCAGTTATTAAAAAACAATCCATAATCAACTGATGATCGTCTAAAGAGATACGCAAATAACAAATTCGCAACTCCTTATTTCGCTGCAAGTCATTCAAATGTACGCCATCTTGTGCCTTCCGCCTTAATTATCCCCTGAACTTCCTTGGGGGCATTTTGTTAGACCTCCTGACCACACGAAGGCCTTAAGGGGCCCGTCATTAAAGGCCCAAAGTTCCCTTCGAAGTTTCAGAGCATATGCGAGACCGTGTTTATGCATGCTGATATATATAAATGCATGCGTACATTAATACCCTTTGAAATAAATATACGTTACGTAATTAATGATGAGAGTGCTGACTTTGTGACGACTTCGCTTAGTTGTTGATAAGTGCGCTATTTTCTGATGACTTCGCTTGGTTATTGATTAGTACGCTTACTTTGCGATTACTTCGCTTAGTTATCGATTGATGCGCTTACTTTGTGATGACTTCGCTTAGTTATTTGATTAGTGTGCTTACTTAACGTAAGAAAACAAAGATCATTATATTGGTAGGAAATTTCCCAATCCAAAATGACAGAATTCAGGTAAAATTCAGTCACAATTAATTAATAAAAATTAATCATTAATAATAATAAAAGATTATGATGTTTGTAAAAATATAAAGTTGAAATTCTATTACCAAAGTAAACTATTTTGTTGCCATAAAACCACTATTTCTGATTTAATTCCGTAAAAGAAAAAATGTCTGCAATCGATCAAAACGAACTTTACGTGCATTTCTTATGAGAGAGACGATTTGAGTAGTCCAGAGTCGAACCAAGGATACTCTGGACGGACAAACATCAGCATTTTATACTCCACTGGCCCTTTAACGACACCCAACAATTTATAATCCTACTTTATGTAGGGATTCATCAAATTATCAATTGAAAACTTCTTCATTGCATTTCTTAAGGTAGTTTCTGACATCGGATACATAAATATATATACACACATATATGTAATTATTTTATAAGACTCTTCTCTCTTCATCGCAATTCTTGGATTTTCAAATCGAAAATTCTTCAATTCAAAAATCGTAATTAATCGTCGAATCGTCGTCGTGTTTCTTTTCTTCCGACAGATGTCTCTGCTAACATGTTTCCTTCTCAAGATTCCCTCCGTCTCTCAAATTTCCCAAAAAAGAGGAGTAAATTGGCCAAATCGGTCCTTTTCATGTTCTCTCATATTTTCTTATTTCGATTCGAGGACACCAACTCCACCTGCCGATAACTCTTCGAAGCAGAGTCTTGACGGATGAGATGTAAGCAGACTTATAAAGTATTGTGTACATAAAAAAGTCCTTATTCCTATAGAAAAAGTATTTATTTCTGAGAAATTATTTCCTTTCCCTTAAAGTTGCTCCGTTTTGTTATAATTTTTTTTTAATATTACATAAATTGGAGAGCGGAAAGACGTACCGCATCGCACTTAAAATTTGTATTTCTCAACATTTTTGCTTTTTTTCGGCCATCGCAGGTGATAAAGGAGTCTTTCCATAATTCAACTGTTTTTATTTTTCTATCAGTATTCATTTTCAGACACTAAAAATGATTTTCGTAAAATATTAATTAATTCGTAGCAGTGGTTAATTAGGAGCCCAAATTGAGAGCGAGCGTCATAAAAGTAATCACTAAGCGCAGTCATCGCAAAGTAAGCGCACTAATCAATAAATAAGCGCATTCATCAGTAAGCGCAGTCATAACAAATCAAGCAAAATAATCACTGAGCGCAGTCATCACAAAGTAAGCGTATTCATAACTAAGTAAGCGCATTTATCAACAACTAAGCGTAGTCATCACAAAGTAAGCTCACTAATCAACAACTCATCACATTCTCAGCGATTTAATCATAAACTAAGCTCACTTTTCAGAAACTAAGCTCACTAATCAGAAACTAAGCGAAGTAATCACATTCTAAGTGGACTCGTCATAAACTAAGAGTACTCACTAAATGCTAAGCGAATTAATCATTAACTAAGCGCACTAATCATAAACTATGTACTTCTCTGTGAACTTCGCCGCCTTCTGTATTTTCAGTTCTGAATTAATTTTTGGTGGATTTTCGGCGTAGACCTAATTATGCGTTCAATAATTTCAAATACTTAACATGGTTCATTTGTTACATTTAATAATAAATCAATAATTTATAAATGAATTTATTTAATAAATGATAAAATATGATATAAATATTATCAGTGAACGGTAAACAACATTATATTCAAATAATAATTATTTACTTTTTTCTTACTCGACGTTATTACAAATAAGAAACCGGCTACTTCCGGTTTAGAGGATCAACTAATCAATTTTAGCAGTAAAAATTCCAACAGACAAGCGGAGTATTATAAAGTGCAATACACTAACGAAACTAATGACCCTAGCAACCATTGTTGAAATTCAACAAACAAGCGTAATAATGAAACTGTTGTTATCAGGTAACTGTAGATGACTTTGTTACTTAATAAATTGCTAATCAAAGATGATTCAAAAATAGTTGTTAATACTATGAGCTATAAATATGTAAACGCCTCAAATATTCAAAGCATCGATTTACCCTTCGCCCTCTAATTAGCTTAAGGCGCACCCTTCGCATCTTGTATCAGGAACCCCTTTCTCAGGGTATCAAAAGGATCCTTAAACCGCTATCCTTATAAAGAAAAGGAGTATCTTACCTTAATCACACATAATTATATGTTTTACGTATAGAGTTCCCGTATTTTATCTGTGTGTCCACAAACTACATTTATACTTAAAACAATTCAACTTATTTCATCCAAATATCTAGGACTTTGGCTTTGTATAGCAGGAAACAAGACTTTGTATATGATTTGTGGGCTCAGTTTATGATTAGTGTGCTAAGAATGTGATGGGTGCGCTTAGGTAATGATTAATTCGCTCAGCATGTGGTGAGTACGATTACCTAATGATTAGTTATCATTTAGTCCGCATAGTATACGCTTAGATCGCTTAGTAAATATGCTGAGTCCGCTTAGTATGTGCTACACCGCTTTGTAAATATTTTGAGCTCACTTAGTATATGTTTCGTCTGCTTAGTATGTGCTGATTGATTGATTCTTAACAAAAAACCTCAACAACGCAAACGAATCTTCATTCAATTTCCTTTATTTTGGTGTTCATCTCGATTTCGTACGACCATTATTTCCGATTTAATTCTTCAAAAGAAAAAACGTCTGCAATCGATCAAAACGAACTTTACGTGCATTTCTTATGAGAGAGACGATTCGAGTCGTCCAGAGTCGAACCAAGGACACTTTAAACAAATGAATATCAATATATAATACTCCCATTATGCCTTTAATGACTCCCAATAATTTATAATCCTATCCTATATATCGTGAAGTGCACGAAATTAGTGCTATAAAATATCTCCAATGTGTTTCTTACGGGACTTACTGACATCGGATACATAAATACATACACATCGGTGATCTTTACGTAGGATTCTAACATATGCTTATGTATGTATTATAAGAGCGTCAACTCCACATGTCGAGATTCTTCCTTCGGTAAAGTTTAGAAAGCACCTTGAGTTCCCCTTCGTATCTAATTACAGCATCCCTCCGCTGGACCAACCGCAAACCGCATCTCCGCCCTTATCGCTCCTCTTCCTTCCTTCCTTCCTCCTTCCCTCTTATATCTTCCCTCTTACTCCTTCGCATTTCGTAAGTAATCACGTTTTATAAAGACGGCTCAGTATGTTACTGTATAGCGATATAAAAACACGTTCGGAAAGTTTGCGATAGGCTGAGACTCGCTTAAATGTCTTAGTAAATATGCTGAGACCTCTTAGGATGGGCTGGCACCGCCTATTATGCGCTTATATCGCTTAGTAAATAAGCTGAGAGTACTTATTAAATACTTTTGGCTGCTTAGTATGTGTTTAGCTTGCTTACTCAACACATCGTTCAGCGAACTGAGCGCAAAGTAAGCGAAGTCAACGCATCGCAATCCATCTCAGCGCAAAGTCATCACCTCCTAAGCGTAGGAATCAGAAGAAAGATATCGTTTAAATCAAAAAAAATTTATTTCTTACAGAACTTCAATTCACAAGTTTTTTTTTCCTCTCCTTTTTTTTGAAGTGTCTCGTATATATTCTTTTTTCTTCGCCTACAGGTGGGGACACCGTCCTCTTTCAAAAAAGGGCCCCTTCTGCTCGTTATTTCGCCCCTTTAGAGAGGGCCCTCTTCACGCCTTCCCACACAAAAGGACTCGCTTCGAGCCGTGTAGGCATTCCATTATGTCCGACGGTCTCTTTCGGATTTTATTGTCCTCTTTTGACGTTTATTATCTTTTAAACTCACCCTTCGAAACATATTTCTAAACTTTTCCCCTCTCGTATTCTCAGCCTTTCTAAGCTACGCGTCCATTATGTCTACAATAATAAACATAAATATGGACAGCACATGACTTTCTCCATATATAATTTACCTACGACAACATTGAGTTAAGTAAAGACTAACGGAGTATAAAGAAAAACAACGAAAAAAAAACTTTAATCAATCAGTCAGAGCTCAATCTATAGCAAGAGCGAAATACGCTTTGCATTGCATTGTTTGCCATTTAAAGAAACCCATATTTACGAACTCTATTGTTATCGTGGAGAGTAATCAATAATGGCAATTACAATTGAATAATTATTATGAAATAAATACGCGTGTTTTAAATTCCGAATCAAATTCGAAATCAAACTTTGGAAAATTACTGTAGTCTTGTCGATTAGAACATTATTATGAAATGGTATAAATGAAAACGTCATTTTATCGTAAATGTGTGACAATAAAAAGAAAATTAGTTAATAATGATACGACTCCAATAATCGGTGGTTGATATTGAAAAATGTTTCAAATAAAAATTACAGAAAATTAGAGGATGTTAAGAATAAGGTTTAACAAATACTTTTTTCCACAGATTTATTTGCAAAACGACCGGTTTCGGCACAGATCGGCCATCTTCTGTGGAAAAAAGTATTTGTTAAACCTTATTCTTAACATCCTCTGTTATGGATTTCCACACGGTAAAGCCTGCCACAATCGATTTTATACAGAAAATTACATTTTGAATTCAGCCTGCGTATGTTTGTGACCGCTAAACTCGAGAAATAAACGGTCGATTAACTTGAAATTTGAACACAACGTCGCATTAAAATAAGAAAGTGTTTATGTTGTAAAAAATGTGGACATTTCGTCCTCGGTTCGATCCCAGACGAATAAAACCATTTCCATAAGAAATACGCGTAAATTTCATTTTTGCCGTTGCAGGATTTATTTATTTTGCAAAATTAATTTAGAAAGAATGGTCGTACGAAGTTGAGACAAGCACCAAAAGAAGGGGAAATGAATGAAAAATCTTATTCTGGTCGTGGATCATTGATTTCGGATCTAATTATCGAGATTAACACGAAATACAGGGATTTTTTGTGAAATTTCGAGGGTGTAAACAACCGGTCCCCATGACGACAAATGCCATTGTTGAATCCTGCATATTGGCCTATTTAGAGTTAAGAGAAAGAGAAGTGCTGTTGATTCCGTTCACATTGACGTGCATAATCAATCGTTGGAAGCGATTTAAATATTATATTTTCGAAAGACGAAATGTGAGTTGATTCGTTCTGCGAAGAGTGCCCGTGTTTAGCTAGTTATTCATAAGACTTGTCTATTTTTCAATCTATAGTATTAAGTAATAAGAAAATACACTAAAAGTCGTGTGTTTGCAAAGGACATTTTTTAGTTGCTGTGTTGGATAACTAGTTCAAAACGTTGCTGTACTCTATGTTAGCCGTATTGAATAATCAGTTGATATCGTCAGCTGTCAGAATAGTTTCATCTGGTTTGCAAACATCGCAGATTTTGAAAATTTCGCAAGCCTAAGTGAGAATGCTAGGGAGGAAAGTGAAGTCGAGGTACCTAACTTCTCGACTGATCTTCTTAGGCACTTGAAATGCAAAATCCAAGGTGATCATGGTCCAGTTATCAACAAGTGTTATCTATGGCTATATGATGGTTTTATTGCCATTAAATTAGTCGGCTCTTCTCAATACATTTATTATGAGCCTATCTTTTCCATTTATATTCGTGCGAGAGTTCAACAATCACCTTTGTCGTTAGGGAATTGTTTACGCCCATGAAATCACTATTATTTTCCGTCTTTTTTGTCTAAATTCTCTCAATTTCCACTCGAATAAGATATTCCACGACCGAAATAAGAATCTTCATTTAATTTCCTTTCTTTTGGTGTTCATCTCGATTTCGTACGACCATTATTTCCGATTTAATTCTTCAAAAGAAAAAATGTCTGCAATCGATAAAAAAGAACTTAACGTGCATTTCTTATGAGAGAGACGATTCGAGTCGTCCAGAGTCGAACCAAGGATACTCTGGACATAAATTTATCAATATAGGAACTCCATTGGACCTTTAACGACTCTGAAAGGTTTATAATCCTATTCTTTGTCGGGAAGTGCACAAAATTTATGTTCAAATATATATCTATCATGCATTTACTACGTGAGTTACTAACACCGGATTAATTAATATATAAGATAACGGTGACTATTTTAATCGGCTTTAATTCCACCGCAGATCTTATTATGTCTGCAGAAGTGCGAACTGTTGATGGCCCTTCCTTCTCGAGTAGGACACTCTGCTTGAGGGCTCTTGGAATCTCTTAAGGGGTTCGTTCTTTATTTAACAATCGAAAAACGAATTAAATTATTTCGAAAGTGTATTCTTTATTTAATGGAGGGAAAATGAACATTCGAAGGCATTCAATTATAACATCATTATAGTTTATTTACCGTGCTTAGCATTAACAAATGAAAATCGTTAAGCGAAATTATCATTAAATACACGATCTTATGATAAGCAAGGCAAAAGTATTTGCCGAGCGGTCTCAGCGTATACTGAGTGGTCTCAACACATACTAAGCAGTGTTTCAACCAAATGTAGGCTTATTTCGCTCACAATACGCTGACATTGCTTAATTTGCGCTTACTATGCTTGTTATGCTATATTTACGTTGTTTCCGCTTACAATCTGTTTGTTTTGCTAAGCTTTACGCTTTGTTCGCTTACATTCTATAGCATTCGCTTACTTTCCGTTTTGTACGCTGGACGAAGTGTTGACTGAGCTTAATTTATGCTGACTTTGCTTAGAGAGTGTTGAGTTTACGCTTAGTTAGCTTGCAATATGCTTGTAATGATTACTCCGCTTAGAACGTATGCTTACTTTACGCTTAGTTAGCTTAAAGTTTATTCTATACTCTGACTTTGCGCTATGTATACTTAACGAAGTGTTGACTAAGCTTAGATTATGCTGACATGGCTTAGAGAGTGTTTACTTACAACATGTTGACTTTGCTTACTTTGCGCTAACTATGCTTGGGATATGCTTTCTATGCTAGGTTTATGCTTTCTGCGCTTAAAGTCAATTTGATATGCTTAATTAGCGCTTAGTAGGCTGAAAGAAGCGTTGACTGAGCTCACTTTTGGCTGACTTGGCTTACAGAGCGTTGGATACGCTTGGCTTTATGCTCACTTCGATTGTAAAATGCTTAACTTTACGCTGAGTTCACACTCAACGTGTTGACGATGCTAACTTTTACATTCTAAAATCGATTCTTGTGTTTTTAACGTTTTTCTTTATGCTAAGCTATGTTATATGCTCAGTTTAAGCTAAGTGAGCTTAATTCCTATAGAATTTGCTTAATTTATGTTTTCTTAGCTTAAACCCTATATAATGTGCTAACTTTAAGCTCAGTTCGCTGAAGGAAGTGCATATTAAGCTTACTTTACGCTGACTTGGCTTAGAGAACTTTCAATATGCTTAAAACGTATGCTTTTTTCGCTTGGGATATGCTTTTTATGCTATTTTTTAATGGCAACTGTGTTTATTTTGTGATGATTTTGTTTACTTTGCGCTTAGTTCGCTGGGAATACGCTCAGCGTGCTTAATTTACGCTAACTTTATTTCGAATGCGCTTTTATGATTACCCGCATAGATTTCATGCTTACTTTGCGCTCAGCTCGCTTATAATATGCTTTTTATGCTAGGCTGATGCTTTCTGCGCTTTTAATGTGTTGGCTATGCTTAACTTTCCGCTGACTTTTGTTAAGGTCTATACAATATGATTACTTTATGATGAATTCGCTTTGAATGTGCTTAGATAGCTGAATGTATGATTACTTCGCTCACAACGTAACTCTATGCTTAATTTACTCATAATATCCTTTGACAACTTACTTCGCTTAAAGTCTATAAAATATGCTAACTTTACGCTGACTTCGCTAAGGATATGCTCTGATCGCTACATTTACGCTAATCTCGCTTAAATTATATATAGTATGATTACTTTTCGCTCAGTTCGCTTAGGATATACATCAATCGTTTCATTTATGCTTACTTCACTCAGAAGGTGCTATGAAACCTTACTTTGCGCTTATTTTTCTTAAAATGTACTTCTTATGTTCACAACGCATAGAAAATACGTTTTCTTTACGCTCAGTTCGCTTAGAATATGCCTTTAATGCTATTTTTACGCTTTCTGTGCTGATAATGTGTTGGTTATGATTAACTTTCTGTTGAGCTTGCTAAAAGTCTATATAAAATGATTACTTTACGATAATTCCACATAGAATATGCTTACATAGCTGAATGTATCGTTACTTTGCTTAAAGTAAGATATAAGATGCTAACTTTACGCTTAGTACACTACATTTACGATTACTCCGCTAATAATGTGTTGAATGTGCTCACCCATTGCTGGGTTCGGTTAAAACAGATCCAAATTTACGCTAAGTTCACATAGAATATGCTAAGATAGCTAAACTTATGCTAACTTCGCTTACCATGTGTTGGCTTTGCTTAACTTTATGCTTACTTCGCTTAAAGTCTATATAATATTATTCTTTTCCGATTAGTTCGCTTAGGATACGCTTAGTGTGCTACATTTTTCGCTCACTTCGCTTGCATCGCATATAAATCTCGCACCGTATTTGTTGAAATGGCCGAAGAGAGAAAAGAGAGAGAATAAACGGAGGGAGAGAAGAGAGAAAGGAGTGGGGGTAGGGAGGGGTAATAGGGGTAGTGGGAGGGGATAGAGGGGAAGTTCGCAAAAGTTTGAGCGAAAATCGATCCTCGGGAGAGAAGTGCTAATTCGAGCCGCATTCTGTAGAGGTCTCTGCGGCGAGATTTAAAAATATACCGATAGACGGTGCTTCTACATCTATGGACGAGCATAAAAGAGCGACGTATTTATAAACACCTAAAGAAAGGAAAACTTTTGAAACATATCAATAGAGCATGAATCCTACGAAAAATGATTTAAACTAAACATCAGAAGTCCCTTAAAATGTCTGCTGGATGCGCTTACTTTACGCTGAGAAGCGGTTGAAAGTGCTTAACTTTAATGCTGACCTCTTTCGGAAAGAATAAAAGTATGCTTTATCAGCTTAAATTCTATATTATAAGCTAAGTTTACGTTTAGTTTGCTTACATCGTGTTTTGTATGCTTGCTTTACGCTTAGTTCGCGAAGAATATAATAAATAACATAATTTAAAAAGCTAACTTCGCTTACAGTATGTTGAATCTGCTTACATAATAATTAGCTCGCTATGAAAGTCTTGAAAATGCTTAAATTACGCTTACTTTGTTGGGAATTGGCTAAGTATGCTTACTTTATGCTTGGCCCGCTTTGAATATACCTGGCGTCCTCAATTTACGTTTAAGTCGCTTATTTTAAGCTGGGTTTGCTTATAGTACGTTAGAAACGCATACATAGTTCGCTTACAACATGTTTTATAGGCTTATTTTACGCTAATTTTGCTGATAATGTGCTGCAGATATGCTTAGTTCACTAATAACGCTTACTTTACGGTACGGTCGCTTTAAGAGTCTGATTTATATGCTTATTTTACGCATAGATCGCTAGGAATGAGGTGACTTTAATCTTAAATAAGTTCGCTCACAACACGCTGAGACCGTCCCTTAGTCTATGCGATCGCTCATCTGAGGGCTTCCAATTTACATAAAGAAGGACAAATCGCGGAAGCACCCAAACATAAGTGCGTGGCAGGAAAACAAACACTGTTGTAGAATTGAAGCCGGGGTGACCAGATGGACAAAAATACTTCCAAGAACGGCGAAAAGGTTTTGTTTATCCATTCACCAAGTTTAAAAGATTTGTAATAATCGATTACGGAGTTATGAAACAAAATGTTCCCTAACCGCACGGACTCATTTGCGTGGCACGTACTTTATAACTGAAATAAGTTCATATCCGGGAAAAACTGAATGAACGGTGATGGATGTATTACAATCAATCATGGTTTTTTTATACGTATGTGCAGTTTAAATGAGTTACCATCCCTGGAAATTGAGCTATGGAACAAAACGTCTTTAACCTCTCGTAACCACTTCCGTTGCGTTTAAATTCTAACCGTAATAAGTACAAACCCAGCATAGATAGAGATATTAAATTGACTTCATTATCAGCGAAAGTTACTCCTTTACTTGTATACGAATTTTGAAATATTTGCAATCATTGATTAGAGAGCAATGATACAAAATTTAATAGACCCAACGGAGCCTATTGCGTTACTCGTACATTCCTACCAAGTAAGACCGAAATGGGGACCTCTGGTTGAACGAAAATGGTTTTAATATAAGCAGTTGTGATGTTTTAATGCATAAGCGAAGTTTAAAGAAGTTACCTTAACTAAAGTTTAATTTATGATGTAAAATGTCCTATAACGATAGGAATTGTATGCGTGACACGGACTTTATAACTGAAATAACTTCAAACCCGGCACGGCTAGGAATACGTAAATGATTTCATTGCCAGCAATAACAACTTTTTCATTAGCACACCGAGTTTGAATGGTTTGCAATCACTGATTATGGAGTTATGATACAAAACCTTCTAGACTCTACGGGGCCATTTTCGTTGCGTTTACATTCTTACTGGAATAAGTTCGAACCCGGGACAACTGAATGAACAGATGTGCTTCTAGTGTAAGTGATAGATGTCGTTTTATACGTAAACGAAGTTTAAAAGAGTTTTCTTTGCTGAAATATAAGCTATAACACAAACCGTCTTCCAATGCCCTTTAGCGTGACGCGTACTTTATAACTAAGATAAGTTCATACCAGGTTCAGCTAGAAAGACGAAAATAGCTTCAGAACTAACAAAAATATTGTCTTTGTAAGTATGCCAAGTTTGAAAGACCTGCAATTATTGATTACAGGGTTATTAAACAGAATGTAGCCTACCACACGGAGTCCTTGCGTAGCGCGTACTTTCTAACTTAAATAAGAACAAATCTGGCACCGCTAGGTAGAAGGAGATTGCTTTCAGACCAGCATTGGCAACTATTTTATCAGTATACTAAGTTTGAAAACATGTGAACATTGATCACAGAGTTATGAAGCAAGACGTTCTTGACCCCACGAAGCAGTTTGCGTTATACTTTCTAGCTGAAATACGTTCAAAGTTAACACTGCTGGAAAAATCGAAACTACATCAGTACCAGCATTCATAACTCCTATATTGGCATACCAAGTGTGAAAGGTTTTTAATCATTGATTAGAGATTTATATGATTTCAAATCATGCACATCTATGATGACGAGGACTTTATGTATACCAACATTAGTAACTCCTTTATCATTAAACCAAGTTTGAAAGATGTGTGATCGTTGTATTTCGAAATACGATACAAATCGTGTTTGGCACAACATAAGCACTGGAGTGAACTGAATTAAGATCTGGTACAGCTATGAAGACGGTTATGCTTAAAAGTTACGCTTAGTCTGCTGTGAATATGCTTGTGGACAGCTATTGGCGACTTTAGTCTCTTATTTCAGCAATATCAGACATATAGGGTCGTTTAAACTTCAGTCAATTTAAGTTTGTTAGTTCGATAGTTGGGGATAACTCGAGAGACATAACTTTCTCTTGTTCCAAACTCTGAAGATACCCAAGTGTCTTATTTGGGACAATGATAGGCTACTTCCTCTCGACCACACCGTCCCCAGTTCGACTCCAGAGGATACTTCTGACGATAAGAAATGAAATATCTTATAAAGCGAATCACCGTTGTATATATATCTATGCATCCGATGTCAGTAACTCACGTAAGAAATGGGAGAAATTTTCAAACATTAATTTCGTGCACTTCCCGACATAGGATAGGGTTATAAATTATATGGTAGTCGTTTAAAAGGTCCATAAGGGTGTTACATATTGATATTTGTGTGTCTAGAGTATTCTGGGTTCGACTCTGGACGACTCGAATCGTCTCTCTCATAAGAAATGCACGCAAAGTTCGTTTTCATGGATTGCAGAAGTTTTTTCTTTTGAAGAATTAAATCGGAAATAATGGTCTTATAAAATCGAGATGAACACCAAAAGAAAGGAAATTGAACGAAGATTCTTATTTTGGCCGTTGAATATCGTATTAGAGTCGAAATTTTAATATTGTTGTCGTGTTGTAGCGTTTTAAAATCTAAATAACGATAATTTGAAAAAATAAGAGTGAAAATGAGCATCATTTTGTAGTTGTGAGTAACTAATCACCCTGACGACCAAGGCGATTGTTGGACTCAACCAAACTTACGCTCATATGAGTGGAAAATATTGGCACAGAAGTAATGAGTGTACAGTTCTTCTCTATTGCTCGCAAGCTTTCTATAATTCACTAAATGAGATAAAATGTTCCTTAGAAGGATTAACAAAAGAAAAGGATTATTTAGTCCGTGGAAAAACCAGGTTTTGGTTTTGTACGACTAAGATGTTTATAAACAACCTGTTACCCTGGTGACTAAAAGGATTCTTTCCATAGTTATTGACAGGAAAGTTATGTATATATATTTGTACAGGAAAAGTAGGCCTTAGAGAAATGTGTGGGTAAAAACATTTTTAATATTAGAAAATCGTTTTTATGAACTTTTAAAATCGAAATTCGGAAATTTCAATGATAAAATCAGAGCAGAGCAAATGCTTCAGATGAAATGGTAAATAAATCTATGTTCTTAATGCTCAGAAGATTGTATGCCATTTATAAGTATAACGATTTATAAATTCCTGTTTATATTCATCATTTAAATGGACTTTAAAGGGACGTAGAATCACTAAAAATTCATAAGAAAATGAAATACGATAAAATACAACAAATCCGTAAAAAATATACAAATCTATAAAAATATATGCGATCGTGTGTGGAATCTAGAAGTTCTAGATTGTATGTAATTCATACAATACAAGACAATGAATACAATACAATGAGTGTATGTTGGAACAGCATTGGAAATAAAAAAACAGAGTAAACAACATTCTGTATTTCATCAGCTTATTTCAGTTTGAGAGAGAATTTGTGTTTTAAGTTTGAAATTGGAAAACCTATTTAATATTTCCCTCAGGTCATAGAATAAGTCATTTCATGTGTGGTATTTCTCGGAATGAAATAATATCTTTTTGAAGTTTATTTTTAATATTCAAATACGAATGTTCAGCTGTTTCAAAGATGGAACTGATCTAACATTTTTATCACTCTTACATTTCACTGTCATTCGGTGAATTGATAAGGGTTATTGAACTTGTGAAATATAATTAAATGCAATTATACTCTTTTAATTGGATATATTTCATAGAGTTTAGAAGACGTGAATTCCATTAATTTGCCACATTAAGTGATTTTAAATCAAAGGTTCATTTTTTATTTGAGTGTCCCATGCGAATACACGTCAAAATAACAGTTGGATAATTCAAAATAATCATCTCAAATGCATTTAATTAACAATTAATCTAAACAAGTATGAAAATTGATTCTATGGGATGTATTGATTGTATTTATTGGTTAGAATACGTCCTTTTTAACCAATTTTAATTTAATATTAATTTAAGGAAACATCCAAAATACATTTATTTTCAACAAAACTTGTTTAATAAGACATTCCTTCCACAGATTATAAGACGTTGAATTTAATTATTTTTCGTACAAAACGTAATTTCAAACCTATGGTTCCATTTTTTATTTACGCTCCCATATAAGTCCAAGGATGGTCCATTTCAAATGCTATTTGGGCAATTTTTTTAGATAATGAAACATGAGAAATACATTTAATTGCAGTAATAGTTGTTTTTAACTAAAAGAAGTCTATCTCTTGGATTTCGAAATATAAAAAATGCATTTATTTTCCATATAATGCAACATAAAAACCCATGATTGATTATTTATTGATGCTCCCATAAGAATATGCAGTAGAAAATAAAAGATTAATTTAATTAAAACTATTACGTTGTGGTAATTCATAATATAAAGATGATTTACACGTTTTAAATTAATTTTCAAATTTGAGGAAAATTACATATCATCTTTATGAAATTTCATTACGTAAACCACTTTGACAGTTATGTTTAGACTCAAAATTTTACCTTTGCTAAATGTTTATCTATTTATATGAGTATTTTAGGTAATACATCTTTTTAATTTTCTTCAGCTAAATGTTAATATATATATATATATATATTTAAGTATTTTAAGTAATACGTCTTTTTGATTTTACGACAGCTAAATGTTTATATATGTATATAACTATTTTTCTGTGGCATGCATCTCTATTAAAGTATTCATCGCAAATTCCACAGGAGGGATAAGAAGAGATCGTTTTATTGATTCCTCGCTTTTTCCCTCCGTTCCCATGGCGACGGGAAAACGTTAAACAAAATGGCGACTGCTGAAAGTTTCAAACTCTCTACGAGTTGGGAGGGTCGAATGGGGCATTTCTTTTTTACTCTCCTCCCATTGGCTGAGCCCTGAGGACCAATGGGAGTGGAGAGAAAGTGGGCGGGGCTTAGAGGAGGAGAGAGAAAAGTTTTGGAGAGAGAGAGAGTTTGGCGAACTTCTCCTCTTAAACCACGGTTAGAGTATTGACGTATTCAGCAGCCTCGTGACGTCACGAGGGTACTGGAAATAAGGAAATGTCGTGTCCAGGAGATCCGGAGGAACAAAATTGTACAACACAACCAAGTTTATGGAACACTTTTGCATTTACCAATTAAAAAACACGAATGAAATGGAAAAGTTTGAGAGTTGAGTTCTCAACAATCACCTCCGTCGTCAAGGAATTGTTTACGCCCACGAAATTACACGAATATTTCGTCTTTTTTGTCCGAAATCTCTCAATTTAGACACGAAGAGTATATTCCACGACAGAAATAAGAATCTTTGTTCAATTTCCTTTCTTTTGGTGTTCATCTCGATTTCGTACGACCATTATTTCCGATTTAATTCTGCAAAAGAAAAAATGTCTACAATTGATAAAAATTAAGTTTAGGTGTATTCTTAATGGAAATCTAAATGAGCGATCTTGGTTCGAACCCAGCAAAATTTATCAAACAAAAAAAATTTCCTTCCGGTCTCCAGAAAACACTTATGCAAGGTTTGCAAAAATAATATTCTTATAAAAGATCCAGCAACAAGATTTAAAACACACCACGATGCGTGACAACCAACAACAAAAGTTAAGGATTTTTAATTTCGATTAAGAAAACAGATTAAATTATAAAAAACACCACAAACACACATAAAATGCAAATTAAACGTAAAATGGTTGTGAAAAGTTATCAAAAATACTCAAGTCTTCATCTTGCTCGGACAGAAATATCGTAGCTAAGTCCTAAATAATTTCAAAAGTGAGCTACGCAAGTAATTTACCTTTAATAAAGGTTTATTTTGAACAAATTCCAAAATTAGAACTAAAAAATAGAGCCATAGAGAATTTTATAAATGCAAATGAATGGTACGAAATGATTCAAAATGATTTGTGCGCTTAGTTGACGATGAGTTCGATTAGTTTATGATGAGTTCGCTTAGTTTATGATCGGTCCCCTTAGTTTATGATGAATTCGCTTAGCAATGATTTTGCTAAGTATTTGATGAGTAAGCTAAGCTTGTGATGAGTCTGCTGAACATATGATTAATGTGCTTAGTTTTTGATGAGTTCGCTTATTTTATGATGAGTTCGCTTAGTTTATGAAGCATTCGCTTAGTTCATTTTGAGTTCGCTTAGTTTATGATGAATTCGCTCAGTTTTATGATGAATTCGCTTTGTTTATGATGAATTCGCTTAGTTTTAGTTGAGTTCCCTTAGCGATGATTTTGCTGAGTATGTGATGAGTAAGCTAAGCTTGTGATGAGTCCACTGAATAGATGATGAATCCGCTAAGTATATCATTTGTTCGCTTAGTGATTAGATCGCTAAGTGTGTGATGACTCCGCTTAGTAAAAAAAGCATACCAAAAAAGGAAAAATGTTAGGCCGTATTAACGCCTGATGAAGAAAAACCAATGCTGGCGATATACATAAATTGAATTTACACAAAAAAATTTGAATTGACCAAATGATTAACTTGTAACCCAATGGGGAAGGAATAGAGAAAACAGATGATTGTGAAATTTAAACCGAAGATATCTAACAATCACATGGGTCGTCAAGGGCTGTTTACATACTCTATATCTTAGGAAAATGTTCGTATATTTGACCAATATTCTCGCAAATTCGAATTTAAATTAGGAAATTAAGAAATAAATTAGAATTTTATTTTAATTTTCTTTCTTTCGGTGTTTGCGTCGTAGACGTTTGACTTTTCCTTCTTATTTAATTTCGCGAAAGAAATAAACCCTGCATGCGATAAAAACGAGTTTTACGTGTATTCTTTATGGAAAACTATCTGAGCGATCTGGGTTCAAACCCAGTATAATTGTGGAATAAAAAGGCAACAGTGATTCCTTTCAGGTCGCAGAGGACACGTGTATAAAGTTTGAAGCAAAACGGACAAACGGTGTGGCCTCCAATCTTAAAAAAACACACCCAGAGAATTTCCATTTTACACACGTGGATTCAACGTCTGTACTCAAGGAAATAAAACAACGGTGACGTAGTTCCGCAACTTTTGACAGAATTATTTCATTTCCTTGTGTTTGATTGTGGAATCCACAGCTCATTCGATTGATTTACAACTTCTGAGTTCACCAATCGCAGCAGAGAACTTCAAAAAAAGTGTAATTGCAAGGAGAATAATGGGTTTCGAATTATTAAACCGAAGACATGGATAAGTACTGATTTGTGAACATTTTCTTTTGCATCCGAAGTATTGACTTAAAATATAAATCGTACTTTTGTCGAAGAATAACACACGACTGCAATTGAAGGAGAAAATATGAAAACCAATTACGAGAAATAAGGAAAAAATGCACTCCTTTGAACGCCCCTGTGTTCGATCCCCGTGACACTGTACCAAGCACTGGAAACACCGCACGAATTCGTGACTCGATTCACGCATTCCTCACACTTCCACTGCACGGTTTGGATCGGAACTGCGGATCGAATTGAAAATATTCACACAAAAGAAGTACATTTTATTCTTATTTAATAATCACTGTTTAATTACAATAAACATTGAATAAATTACGGGAAAAGAAATGCATAATTTAATGGCTGATTATTGTTTCGGAGAAGGAATTGCAGATAATGATTAAATACTGAATAAGTTTCGGGAAAAAATTTCAAAAATTAAATAAAAGATAAGTAAATATTGAGTAAATTAAGGGAAAATTATTACAGAAATAACCTTTAGAGTAGTGTGCACAGGTAATGGGAGAGAGAAATCGCAAAAAAATAATGGTTAATGCGAAAACTATGGGAAAGGGAAATTGCAAGAATGGATTAAATGTAAGTTAAGAGAAAAGAATAGCAACTTCAGAATATACTTCAGTACGCAGAAATCATGGAACATTAATTGCAAATAATAAGGGTGATAAAATTGCGTACAATACGATGGGAAAATATCGCGAATAATACGGTTAAAACGGATTTGCTGGAATAAAATTTGCAAAAAATAGCGGTAAAAGCGAAAAAATACAAATTCGGAAACATAAAAAGATGTCGTGAGTTTATGGCTGAGAATAAGGCGTCCAAAAGTACGCGTAAGGAAAGTGTTAAACAGTTATGATAACTGTATTTAACAGTGTTAACTGTATTTAACAGTGTTCACTGTACTTAACAGTGTTCACTGCATTTAACAGTGTTCACTGTATTTAACAGTGTTAACTGTATTTAAAAGTGTTAACTGTACTTAACAGTGTTGACTGTACTTAACAGTGTTCACTGCATTTAACAGTGTTAACTGTATTTAACAGTGTTCACTGTATTTAACAGTGTTAACTGTATTTAACAGTTGACGTCATTACCAATCAGTTGATAGCTGAAAAACGAGGATCGAAATGAGATGTAAGTTGAGATAGCACTCACCCTAGAAGCAGTCGAAGGGCGCTCTGTCCATTTCAGGGTTCGAACCAAAGGCCCTCGACTACGGAAGACACCACAGGAGACGGTCACCTGCGAATTGAGAACGATGTTTATAAATTTATTTATTTATTAAAAGTTACAAACCAGAAAACGATTAACTTTCATAGTCACATCGATTTAACAAATACAACACGATTCGAAGAGTACATTACGAGGAATAAATCACAATCACAAAAAGTACATTAAAAATACAATTACCATAAAAGTGCAATCATCGTGATATCCTCCTCTGTGTTGTCACGGATTAGAAAGAATGACATTTATATATATTTATTCACGCAATTTAAATCATTGGGGTCTGACCGCATTCTAAGCGGACTCATCGCTTAGTAAGCAAAGTCATCAAATGATAAAAAAAAATTATCAGCACGTCCTTTGGGATATATATAAAACTGGTCAGTATAAATGTCATAAAAAATCACTAAGTGGACTCATTACCTTCTAAGCGGACTGATCACTTACTAAGCGGAGTCATCATGTACTAAGCGAAGTCATCATAAACTGAACTAAGTCATCATAAATTAAGTAAAGTCATAAATTAATAAAAAGATAATCAGCAGTAAACTTCATTTGATCCCTCATCACATTCTAAGCGGACTGATTACTCTCTAAGCGGACTCAACGCATGCTAAGCTAATCCATCATAAACTAAGATGACTCATCGCCCACTAAGCGATGTAAAATAATAATAAACTAATCTAAGTCATCAAAAATAATAAAAAATTATCAACACAAAATTCCCTTTGGGTTATGAATGAAAACTTGTCAATATAATTTTCATAAAAAATCACTATACCAACTCATCATACAAAGTGGAGTAATCACGTTCTAAGCGGACTCATCGGTAACTAAGCAAAGTCATTATAAACTAAGCTAAGTCATCCAATAATACAAAAATAATGAGCACGACATTTCCTTCACTAAGCGGAGTAATCATGTGCAAAGCAAAGTCATCATATACTAAGCAAAGTAATCAAATGATAAAATAATAACAGCACACAAGCTCCGTTGATCCCTCATAACATTCTAAGCGGACCGATCACTTACTCAGCGGAGTCACCATGATCTAAGCAAAGTCATCATATACTAAGCTATGTCATCATACTCTAAGCTAAGTCATCATATAGTAAGCTAAGTCATCATAAAATAAGCTAAGTAATCATAAACTAAGCTAAGTCATCATAAACTAAGCTATGTCATCATATGCTAAGCTAAGTCATCATATACTAAGCAAAGTAATCAAATGATAAAATAATAACAGCACACAACCTCCGTTGATCCATCATCACATTCTAAGCGGACCGATCACTCACTCAGCGGAGTCACCATGATCTAAGCAAAGTCATCATAAAATAAGCAAAGTCGTCATAAACAAAGCTAAGTCATCATATACTAAGCTAAGTCATCATATACTAAGCTAAATCGTCATAAACTAAGCTATTGCATCATAAACTAAGCTAAGTCATCATAAAATAAGCTAAGTAATCATAAACTAAGTTAAGTCATCATATACTAAGCTAATTTGTCATATACTAAGCTAAGAAATCATAAAGTAAGCTAAGTCATCATAAACTAAGCTAAGTCATCATTAACTAAGCTAGGTCACCATACAATACAAATGTCTAATCAGAACAGAACATCCTTTATGATAACTTGTTAATATGAAATAGTAAACAAATCACCTTTGGGATCTTATATCATTGTAAGCGGACTTATCACTCACTAAGCGGATTAATCACTTTCTAAGCGGACTTATCACTTCCCAAGCGGATTAATCACTTTCTAAGCTGACTAATTACTTTCTAAGCGGACTAATCACTCACTAAGCGGACTCATCAGTTACTAAGCTAAGTCATCATAAACAAAGCAAAGTCATCAAACAATGAATACATATGTACAATCAGAACACACCATTTTTCCACATCGCCTTGTTATCAGCGATCGCATTGACCTTTTGTTTCGCCGCCAAAACATCGCAAAACCCCTTTCGAAAGCGAACTTCGCCAAAATTCTCAAACTCCGGCGAACTCGCGCAAACTGTCCGAAGTTGTAAATTGCCAACTAACTTAAGTTGATAACTCATAAACTTTCTCTCGTTTTACTCCTCTTTTTTAAACTTTTTCTTCTTCGCGAGTTGTTCCGAACAAGTTGAGAATAAGTTACTTTTTCGGGGTCAAAAACTTCACAGCGCTTTATCATTCTTTAATTGCCGACAAAACTGACGATTGAAATGACCTCTGTTTATTGAATCTCTCTCTCTTTTGGGGTCAAATAAGGTAAACATCAACTTTATGCTAATATTCCCCTCATCAGAAACGAAGGTATTAAAATGAAATTTAGTTCCTACAAACACATAAATATTGATTAGTGAGGGATGAGTGTGCTTAGTTAGTGATAAGTATGCTTAGTGAGTGATGAGTATGCTTAGTGAGTGATGAGTATACTTAGTGAGGGATGAGTATGCTTAGTTAGTGATGAGTATGCTTAGTGAGTGATGAGTATGCTTAGTGCGTGATGAGTGTGCTTAGTAATGAGTATGCTAGTGAGTGATAAGTATGCTTAGTTAGTAATGAGTTTGCTTAGTGATGAGTATGCTTAGTGAGTGATGCTAATGCTTAGTATATGTTGAGTCCTGTGAAATGTCTGCAGCTCACAAAATGGAATATTCCTTGCATTTCTAGTGGAAATATTTTCGCTCATCTGGAATCGAACCGGGGACCGTAGCAGCACAGAGGGTAGCTTATTATCAGCACAACTTTGCGTTGAGATTATGTGCAATTTTTGAAAGAGTTGCGATTATTTCACCTGAGTAAACAGCGAATTCAAGTAACTTACATATATAGGTATGTGTGTGTGATATCCGATTCACAGTTACCTCACTTATATTTGCTTAACGACGGAATATTTTGACCTTTTTTACGCGTTGCCTTTTCTCTAGGAGAGGGAATTGGTTTCCTGTTTTGATCTGCTAATTGAATAAGGAAGAATAAGCGAATTCACGTATTTTTAAAAATATATTCATTCCCATTGTATATCCTTACAAATTGCGTTTATAGCTATGATTTACGAGTTATTCCTAAACTTTATATAATTTTAAATAAATTTTATTTTCTATAAGAAAATATTGAATTAAAACTTATATAGAATCCATAACGACGTAACCATCTAGTAAAGGAATACTTAAACCGTTTTAATAATAAATAAAGAACGTAGACTCCGGATATAATAATTATTACGAATGTCTCCTCGATGTGAAAACACGGATGTGCAGTTGCTAAGATACGATATTAAAGCAATAAAAACATATTTAAACACTTTCTTATGTGGGGATGCTCATCTCGTCTTCTAAAAGTATAGAATTTGCGTACGTTTTCACGGAAATGGATGAATTTTAAGAGTGAAACATAAATTTATTATTGGAAATACGTTTTCAACGCTGAAATCAAAAGGAAAAGCTCGAACTAGAATTATTCAAGATTATCCGAAATTAAGAATTTGCTTCAACTCTATTCAAAATTTAGAAACGATACTTTATTTTATTGCGTACGCGTCGACAATATTATAAGAGACACTTTTGAGAACTTCGTATTTAATTATATTCGACGCATTCAACTTTAAGAGTATTATTCATTCATATCTCATTACGTATATTTATTATTCGTGATTTCAGAGGCAAATTCACGGCTCATGCACGGTGAGTCAATACCTCTGGCGAACGAATATGCTCTTCATCTCATTACAGGAAATAACGTGTTTTAGGAGGTATTACCCGAATTTACATCAGCTTCACACGTCGCTTAGCACCTCCACATTGTTGCAACAATACGAACGTAAAAATTACGAGGATTTCAACAATATTATACAATTTTTCGCGTAATCATTTGGTACTAATCGCGATGAAGCATGAAAAAGTGGGAAATACGTCTTTATTTCGCAATTTCCTAACCTACGAATAAATCTCGACCGATTTTGCAACAATATGCGTTGCCATGGAGAGATTCACGCAGAGAAGGCGTCTTGAGATTCCAAAATGGCGTCGCTCGAAGAGGAGAAGACAAAATGGCGGATGGTTTACACACCCTTAAATCGACAACGTCTTCGGTAACCAAAGAAATAAACAAATCGCTATGGCAACGGTCCGGAATTGAGGGAAACGATTAAAAACACGGGAAATAAGCGCGGAAGAAGCTTCGATTGGTCCAAAACGTGGTAAACATCGATTAAAGATGTTAATTTAAGGATTATTTCGATATTAACAGAGCGTTGTTATGTTTTTTTAAGAGTGCTAGATAGTTTATGAGACGGATCGTGTTCTGGAAGTAGATGGAGTTTTAAAAAGAGATGAGTTTATAATTTGTTGGAGAAGTTTCAAGACTTTCAAAATGGCCGACAAAGTTTCTCCCGCCTATATTGATTTTCCCGAACTAAAGCCAAAGTGTGCTAAAGAGTGGAACAAAGTAGTCCACGAACTGAGGATCCCTTTTTAACACGAAACAAGGTAAATACACGCAGAAGGAGGAAGTGTGTGGGGGAGAAGTAAACCGATGATTTAAAAAACAAAAAGACGACGATAATCCAATGTGTTTATTCGAATATACGCCGTAAACCAAGATGGATGCGTGGGAATGAAGAGAATTCACAGTTTAATATTTGCATGGACATGAATATGTTTGACTTACATAAGAACCTTCGAAATAAACAGATATTTAAGATATTTTTTGACGGAAATGATTATCGCTGTACAAGCGAATTTGTCAATTCGTCACTACACAAAGCCAAATTAACGTTAAAAAAATCTGATGTGGCCAACACTTTCTCCGTATTTATTGAAAACAGAAGCCTATGCCGGTAATATATAAATAACTCCAAAACAATGAGTGTCACAGAAAAATGTTTCAATCAAAGGTTGTAGTAATAAACATTATCTATAACTTTTTCTTGTAACTGTATATACCTAAATTGCATTCTGACAGAGATAAGTATGAAAAACCTCCATTTCTGGTTAAACAACAACTTCCGGTTAACCATTATTGAAGAATAACTCCTAAACAATGAGTGTTACAGAAACATGTTTCATACAAAAGTTGTAACAAAGTACATTATCTATAACTTTTGTATGTAAATGTATATACCTAAATTGCATTCTGACAGAGATATTTAAGAAACAAAACTTTGTTCCGGATAAACCGTAACTTCCGGTTAAGCGATATTCACCAAAAACTAATTGTGAATTTTGGAAATTATCGGATAATTACTTTTTAAGATAGAGCGCCCACAAAATTTGTACCACAGACAGACACACAGACAGACATGTTCGGGAAAATAGCGAAAACGAGCTCTATGGGACCCAAAACATTTATTTCCGGTGAAATCTGGAGGTCGAATTTTTTTGCGAATACAATACTTTCTCTATACTATGGCAGAAAGTTGTATTGGTTAATGCGTAAATTCTTGGATAGAGAAATTGCAAACATAGGTTAAATATTGAATATGCTATGAGGAAATATTTTCAAACAATAAAGGTTAAACATTGCAATTAATACTATTGATAAAATCGCAAAAGTAGTTGTAAAAGGAACGATAAAATGCGAAAAAAGAAAATTCGAAAACATAACAAGGAATTCTTAAGCTGAGGTAAAGGAATGCAGAAATATGCGGAAAGAATGTGCAAATATAAGTGCGAAAATGGTCGTTAATAACTTCTCTAAAAGTGCTACAAAATCGGCCTCAAATCGTCAAAACGTTAAAAGTGGAAAAAATTTAACAAAATAAGATGAATTACGGTTCATTGCAAAAGTTTACGGCTGAGGTGAAGTTAAGCAAATATACGAACAAAAAGGCAAAGAAAAGTAGCTGAAAAATGTCTCCAAACTGCGATAAAATTGGCTTAGAATTCAGGAAACAACGAACGAAAATAAAACGCCCTTTTATAACAATTTCAGACAAGAAAAAGTCCAGGAAATGGTCTTCAAAATGCATTTCGTTAACTTTAACCACATTAAGCAGGTCTGAAGACATTATCAAGTATGTAATACTGTTTATAAATTCCTCATCAGATAGATTTGCACGCAATTTTGGCACCTTTAAAGTTTTGTTTTGCGTGTAAAAAATGTTTTCAACTGCGAATTCCGGTATTAATTCCAAACGCAATGCATTTATGCGAAAAAGTACGCAAAATATACACCATTGGACTCTTCGATGCCATTTTTATCCATAAACGTGCCTATAATCGTGTTTTCTGCACTTTCTTCCCGTTTCCTAGCAGCTGGAAGTGTTTTCCTTACTCCACGGATACCTAATTGTTACGAAGACAGGACTTGGACCAGTTTCAATAAACTAAAGATAAGTTCACTTACTCGATAATAGCTTCGCTCAAGTTTTGTTTTCTCATTCTCGTTACTTGGCAACTGAAAATGGGTTTCATTCACTCTTACAACGACAAATATACAGAGTATAATAACACTTTTAGACATTTTTGCATTTTGCGTATTGCCTGCGCCTTACAAACTGATGATTCCATGCAACGATTACGAATCTTTTATCGCTTCTAACGTTTCGTCCATTTTAAGCTAATTTTATAGCAATTTAAGAGTGATTTTTCAGCAACAATTTTCGCACATTTAGTTGCAATTTCCTTCGCATATTTTTGCTCGCCTTCACCTCACCTATAAACTGATGCTCTTGCGTCATTTTTTTCTTGCGATTTTACCGCTAAATTATTTTCGATTATTTTTTGAAATGTTGAGTTTCGCGTTATTTTAGCAGTTCCGTAATTTTGCGATATTTTCCCCATTATTCATGCAATCTTTTACAATTATTTTTGCATTTCTTTTCTCATAACTAATTCAATCATTTGCCATTTATTTTTGCAATTATTTTTCCCGTAACTTATTCGATCTTTAACCATCATTTTTTTGCAGCTGTATTCGCACAGTTGATTCAACGATGTATAATTTATTCAATTTATGTTATTATGTTATATTTTCGAGTAATTTTTCGCTCTTTTTGTTTAAACCGCTTTTTTGCAATTTTATCATCGCAGTTATTTTAGCTATTCCCTTTTGAGATAATATTTTTGATTTTTCCCGAACTATTTCATCCAATACTTCACCATTATTTATTTTGGAAAGAGCAAAAGGAAAAACAAAGGAAAGTTTTAGAAGAAAAGAATGCAAAGAATTATAAAATATGGATGTTATTCGACTAACAGTAAATGCAAGGAAAGTATTTGCTGAAGTATCGCAATGCGAAATGCAACCAAGAAAAAACACAACCAATCAAATTCTTCCTGAATGAATCCTAAAAGTGGGTGGGGGTCAATGAAATACTTAGAAATGCGGTTGAAATACTTAAGTTGTGAAGGAAGTAAACGAAGTTTCGACTGCATACCGAAGCTAAGGGACAGAGATTATAAAAAGTGAATTAATTGGCGTAAAAAAGCTATACAAGTCAAAACAGTTGGGGATATTAGTGCAATTATATGCGAAGGAAAATACAACCAAATGAGTAAAAGAATAATTGCAAGAACAAATATTCCAAATTGAATAAATTACGCGGAAAGAATTTTCAAAGTAATGGATACTTCTTGAAATATTTGTGCGTAAAAATAATGGCAAAAAATTGCACATTTTAAGGAAAAAAATTGAAAAAATAAACGGTTGAAAATTGAACAAATTGTGAAAAAACAACGGCTGAAGATAGAATTAGTTATGGGAAAAGAACTCGCAAAAAATTACGGCTAAAGATCGAATAAATTATGCAAAAAAATTGCAAAATATAATGGTTGAATATTGCGTAAAATGTGGGAAATAAATCGCAAAAATAAATGGTTTGAATTGCGTAAAATACTATGGAGAAACATTGCAGACATTACAGTCATTGCTAAAGATACTTACGATGGATAAATTTCGAAAAAAGCGGAAAAATCAAATGAAATCATCAAATCGTAAACACAAAATTACAGAATATGTTTACAGCTCAGGCAAGCATAAACATGATGAAGGAAATGCAAGAAAATTCGCGAAAAAGGTCGCTGTAAATGTTATCCCATAAACTGCGATCGTATTTTCTAATAAAAGAGGAAACGAGGAATTGAATTGCCTTGTATTGCCGTTTCAGACACAAGCACTTGTAAAACAATCGAAAACTTTAAAACGTACTTCAGGAAGCACAAGACACAAGATGGAGGCAAGCTCTACACAAATACGCCATAAAGGAGGAATGAACACAATGAACTTTTTAAACACATCCAAAAACACACAAACAACACTCTTACCGGAAGAATGAGAAAGTTGACCCCACTTCCGTCAACTTCTCTCTTGATGTGAAAAATTCTCCAACAAAGCGAAATTAGTAACAAAAAAGAATTAGAAAGAAAAAAACTTTAGTCTACCTTACCCGGAAAGAATCGCGATCATTTTAGTACGGCATCGATCGATAGATGGAACCAGCGGTCACTTTTTTCTTCCGTAAATATATTTGAAATGACGACTTTTCTGAGGAAACAAATCAATCCAATAAAACTTCGGAACTGCAATTGCGAGTGATCACTTCGCACCGAGGCTGTTACGCGACCTTCCCGCGAACCATGGAAACCACGGTTACTATGGAAACACTTTGTTGGTGTATATAATCCGCGAAACTTGCAGATAAAGAGGGAATCAAAAACTGCAAATTCTATCGGCGATTGGAGTCGGAGGCCATCTTGATGTAAGAAGCCGCCGAACTCCGCCGTCAGATGTCTCCACAGTAGTAGAGAATCAACAAAAGAACTTCGATGCATAGAAACTTCGAAAGAACAGTTATAATTCTTCCCACTTTACATCGTTAGCAAATTATACGTACTATCTCAAGCCAAATCGTAGTTTAACAAGCGAGATTATCAATGATTAAGCTAACTAATCATTCAGTGAGCGATACAATCATATACCGAACGTATTTAACATAAAACTATAAACAAATCCCAATCTAATAAACATACTTCTCAAACTTATGACACACTCGTCTTTCCCATATATCCGTACGAAACTCCAACAATGGACTACGTAGTCAGGGGAACTATTATATTAGTAACCACGAAATCGTACATGATATCCGACTTATTTCTCCAAATTCTATTACGTTAAGCAGCCAAAACAATATTCAACGACCAAAATAAGAATCTGCATTCAATTTCCTGTCTTTTGGTGCTTCTTTCGACTTCGTACGACCATTATTTCTAATTTAATTACAATACTTTCTTTATGAGCCTATCTTTCCCATACATTCGTAAGAGAGTTCAACAATCACCTTCGTCGTTAGGGAATTGTTTATACCCACAAAATCACACAAATTTGTTTTCTATTTTGTTCGATTTCTCTCAGTTTCAACTCTAACACGATAATCCACGACCAAAATAAGAATCTTTGTTCAATTTCCTTTCTTTTGGTGTTCATCTCGATTTCTTACGACCATTATTTCTGATAATTATTCTAAAGAAAAAATGTCTGCAATCGATCAAAACTAACTTAACGTGCATTTCTTATGAGAGAGACGATTCGAGTCGTCCATAGTCGAACCAAGGATACATTGGAGAGAAAGATATCAATATGTAATACTCCATTGGATCTATAAATAGCCCCATGTAATTTATAATCCTATCCTAAGTCGGGAAGTAAATAAAATTAATTTTTGAAAATGTCTCCAATGCATTTCTTAGGGGAGTTACTGACTTAAGATATATAAATATGTACAAAACTGCGATTGTTACGTGAGATAATAGATAAAATTCACTACTCTTTGTACTTTCAAAATGAATTTTTGAAGGTGAAAACAAAGATACAACTTATTCCTTCAAAACTAACATCATCTTTCCAACTAAACCACTTAAACTATCGACAAATACAATTTAATATTCGCTAAAGATTAACATCGAAACCTTTTAATCCAAAAGTGTTAACGTTACTATGAGAGATCGATTGATACACAAATCTCTTCAATTGTTAAAAAAGGATTGCACGAAGTTTACTTCTCATCATTAAATAAACTGCTTTTCAAATGAGATCAACTCGCATAATATTCAAAGCATTTAGCAGATTAAATGAGCTCATCATACGACCGAATTTCCTTCTTAGATAAGTATTTCACTAAAACATTCACAAACAACTCCGTTTCTATGAACAACACGATGTTGCTACGGACAAAAAAGCCACTCTGTTCCCTCCCTAATCGATCCAGAGTGTATTCATCAGCAACAACAATGCACATCGCCTAGGAAACAAGAGGGAAGAGAAATATGGATTCAGAGAAATTGACTTTTCGCACAGATTTGGGGAACATTCCAATTGAAGATGATAATAAGGAAACACGGACTCGAAAGACCTTCCTTCTCAATATCTCGTAGAGGTTCGACTCCAAACCATTCTTGTCTTTAAGTGGAAGTTTGGTCGATGTATATAGCAGTCTATGTATGTGATGTAATGTACGTCGATTCCGCTTAGTATGTGCTTAATTTGCTTAGTATATAATGAGTTGTCTTAGTGATGAGTCTCTCAAGTATGTGCTGAGTGCGCTTAGTTTATAATGAGTCCACTTAGCATACGATTAGTTCGCTTAGCTTACGATAAGTTCGCTTACTTTATGATAATTGCGCTTAGCGATGACTTGTCTAACCATGTGATGGTAGCGATTAATGTACATTGAGTCCGCTGAGTATATGATGAGTCCGCTTAGTTTACGATGAGTTCGCTTGCTTTATGATAAATTCGCTTAGCGTTGAGTTTTTTAAGTATGTGATAGTGGCGCTTAATATATCTTGAGTCCGCTTAGTTATAATGAGTCCGCTTAGTTTACGATGAGTTCGCTTATTTTATGATAATTGCGCTTAGCGATGACTTTTCTAAGCATGTGATGATATCGCTTAATGCACATTGAGTCCGCTGAGTATATGATGAGTCCGCTTAGTTGACGATGAGTTCGCTTACTTTATGATAACTGCGCTTAGCTATGAGTTTTCTAAGCGTTTCATGATATCGCTTAATGTATGTTGAGTTCGCTTAGTGTTCTGAGTGCTGAGAATTTGTATTGAATATCGCTGTATAAATAAAATTAAACGCGGAAAAGTTTAAGACGTATTGTTTATTGCCTTCATTGAGTCTGGCATAAGTGAAACGAGTGTTTTAATCGTTTCCAAGGTGACCGTGGAGAAGTTTAAGTCGACTCGAGGGAATCAAAAACAGATGAAGGCGTGATATAGATTAATAATAAGGTGAGAAATTTGAATCACAAACAGATTAAAACGTAGAAAAGAAATAGAGAAAAGAATAAAGAAGTGAGAAAATTGATTAGGAATGTCAAAAAGGAGTAGTACATACTAAGTTTATGATAAGCCAGCTGTGCGTGTATTTCGCTTTGTATATAATGAGTTGGCTTAGTACATTAGGCTTAGTGATTATTTTGTCAATTATTAGCTGAGTGCGCTTAGTTTGTGATTAGTCCGCTGAGTATACGATGAGTTTGCTAGGTACGTATTGATAGCTCCATATATATACGAGTAAAATGTAGCTTGCATACTGCAAGCAGATCGACAAAACATATTTCATGTCGGCATCACATCGGGACGGCTCTCAAAAGAAAAAAAAGGGATTGAATATATTCTTAAAATTCGCTGCAATTTTATCGTCTGGCATCAAGCCTAGGCCTTCCTGGTGAATCTACTATGCAACACAACAGAAAATCACCATCTCTTGGTATGTGTGAAAATTCAAGCAGAATTATTGGCTCCAACTGCCTCAAACGACGTCCTACTTTTCAATAATGTAAATGGCTCTCTGGATTCGAACCAAGCATGATCTAGGAAATCTAAAACCTGTTTTTGAAATGCATCTATATTCTCTATCAATTTCTGGTTTTAATATTATCGGGAAGGGGTTTAAATAAATTCTTAAAAATCGGATAATTTACTGATTGTAGAGACGCCTGGTGTCAAACCCAGGAAATATTGGTAGCTGTGAATGCACAGTATGACTTATTAGGACTTCATCTTATTTCATACAAAGTTTGAAGTCGATATCATGCCGGGAAGTACCTAAAACTTTTGTCTGTTATCTCCATAATAAATGCATTGAGGAATTTAAATGGCTCTCTGGGATCGAACCAAGGACCATCAGCGAATACAAAAAATCTGATAATGAAATATATTTATTATCTTCAACACCTTGCCGAATTTCAAGCTTCCATGCCATCGGGAAGAGGTCCAAAAAAAATCTTAAAAATCGCCGAAATGCATTTTAAAAGGCCGATTTTTGCCTCGACCTAGCATCGAACCCAGGATTTTTTTCGTAAAACTCATTTATTTTTTCGATAGATCATGATCATATATATAGGCTCCATGAGTTTTGATTCTCTACCTATCCGGGAAGTATTTTAAAAAAATTCCTGAAAATCAAAGCAATGCATTTAAATGGGGAAAATCGGGACTTTGGGGCCCTCTGGAATCGAACCTATGACACTGAGGATCAAAATCACATTTTTTCTGGTGGTTACACGTTATGGCCAATACGTTGTGAAAATTTCAAGTAAATCACGCTTGTGGTTTAGGCTGTGAATTAGTATCCTATCTGTCTATCTATATAGGTATCTATTATATATAGATGCTTTTCCGGATTCATTCATTATTATTATTATTATTATTATTATTATTATTATTATTATTATTAGGGTCTTTATTCTTCATATATATAGGGATATAGGTATATAGATAGGATACTATCGGAGAAGCATCTATATATAATAGATATCTATCTAAATAGGTATATACATGAATGAATCCGGAGAAGCTTCTATATATAATAGATATCCGAAAAAGCGTCTATATATAATAGATATAGATATGTTAAATCCGCTTAGTATATGCTGAGTCCACTTAGTTTACGATGAGTTCGCTTATTTTATGATAAATCGGCCTACTGAGTTTAACACTATTCGAATACTCTTCGCAAATCACCCAAATTCGAAACATTTCAATGGCTTTTTCGCACCAATACATACATATATATATATACACGCACCCGTTTCTTTTTCCTTTAATTTTATGACCAAAAACACTCTTAACTCAGAATTCCACGTTCCGTAGCCAAAACTCAAGAACCAGAGATAGCACAGCTTTCAAACTTAGAGAAACATTAAGACGATAACACTCAATGATAATTAACCACTTTTCATCTCCCTATGGCCCCCGGTTCGACTCCAGTCGGCTCAAACCATTCCCATAAGAAATGCACGCCAAGCTCACTTTTATGTTTGCAGACTTCGCTTCTTTCGCAAAATTAAATTAGAAATAAATGTCCTAGAAATTAAAAAGAGCACCAAAAGAAAGGAAATTAAACAGACATTTTAATTGTGGTCGTGGAATATTGTTATCGTTCCGAATTGGCGAGAAGTTTGATGAAATAAACGAGGATTTGGTGAAATTTTGAGGTTGCAAACAACCCGTTCCCTTGACGACCAAGGCGATTGTTGAAGACGAGCTTTTTTCGCTTAGGAATAGGAATTTAGGCTCAGACAGAATAATGAACAGTTGTACTTTGTATAGCGAAGTAAATTCACGAACAAAAAGCCAAAACATTTCATAAAAGTTCATTTAACTGATATTTAAGCCGATAATCGCACAACTTAGTATATAAACAGCCTTATAGAACGATGTTTAAATGATTCTTATTTGTTTAAAAAGTTCGATTGAGACCCATAACGCTTAACAGTTTGTGAATGCATTATAATCTGTTGGTATATTTAATCTTTAATTAGTCGTGTCAATATAAGTTAGTCGCGTGGGGTCGATTTGACCCCAAAATTCTCTTAATTTTTAAGATCTCTTTCAATGGTAAATCAAATAAATTGATTTATTAAAGTTCATAAATGATTCTTTAAAAAAATAAATATGACTTTTTAAACGAAATATCTTTCTCCGTTATTTATTGATTAAATAAAACGTTTAAAGATGTAAAAATATCGCAGTAACTTATATAATTGCTATTTTCTCCTATAAAAAAATATCCAAAGAGTTTCGTAGTATCGGAATATGTAGCAGAGGGTTTATTATTTTCATTTCATTAGCAACACTGTGTTTTAAACGCCATCTGTCGGAAAATAATGAAAATTAAATTCAACTCCTTTCGAAAAAACGCCAAAATATGGGACGAAAATAAAATTTCGAATTATTTCACGAAACTTTCATTTTATGGGTTTCCGACTGTGACAAAACAATTGGTTATACTTTTAAAATCGTTAAATTAATCCTCATCAGTGTCACCAACCTATGAAAGCGTTATTTTTAAACATTTTTAAATACTTCCGCGAAAACTTGGGTTTTGGGAATAAATTGTTTTGGTTGGTATGCGTGTTCATTGTTATGGTGTTGCTTAGAAATTTAATAGTTTTTGTATAGGTGTTTATAAATAATTAAAATGTTTTTTTGATAATTATTTAAATTTATTTCTGCATTTCTGTAAAATCAATCTTTATTGGTGTTGCCGACCTATTTAAGTGTTATTGGAACAATATTATTCAATATTATTATTTATTATATACTGCGTTGTTTTGTACGCAATATTATGCTTCCGACAGCTGATCATAAGCATATTTATCAAATTAATACATTTCTTATGTGAATTAAGTCCAACAATAACCTTCGTCGCTAGGGAATTGTTTAAGTCCACTAAATCACACTAATATTTCGTCTTCTTTGTCCGAATTCGTCCGAAATCCGAAGAATCGAACCCAGGATACTCTGGACGGACAAACATCAATATTTGATACTCCATTAGACCTTTAACGACACCCAAATATTTATAATCCTATCTTATGTCGGGAAGTAAATGAAATTTATGTTCGAAAATTTCTCCAGTGTATTTCTTACGGGATTCACTGACATCGGATACATAAATATATATATATAAACAACGGTGTTTATTGTGCGAGTTACCAGGGTGATAGCGCGCTACGCAGCTCGGGAAGGGACCGAGAGGTAGCTTCAACACTCCGTTTAGGCGGCAGTCGCCAATTCCAACACGTTTTCTCCCAAACTCAATTGCTAAAGAACGCTCCGTAACAATGTGCGAATTGTCAAAAAGAAAATTGCGTCGATAAATTGGCGTCGAACCCAGGATAATTTACGGAGACGTATTTGATAGTTTACATTAGAAAAGCGGCTTCAATAAACCACGTCTTTCTATATCTTCCGGTGATTTATTCTATTTTAATTACCAAATTAGATTTAATGCATTCCTATGGGAAAAGTCGCCATTTTATAGCCCATTTAAAAGTTAATCTATAAATCTTACTTCATCTCGAATGCTCTTATGAGGGAACGTGTGATTCAACAATGGGCTTGGTCGTCAAGGGCTGTTTACAAACACAAAATTCACGTTCATTTCATCAAAATTCTCGCAATTTCGGATCGAAAACAATATTCCACGACTAAAATGAGAATCTTCATTCGATTTCCTCTCTTTTGGTGGCTGTTTCAACTTCGTACGACATTTATTTCTAATTTTAACTTGCGAAGGAAATAAAGTCTGCAAACATGAAAGTGAAGTTTACGTGTATTCCTTACAGGAAAGTTTAGAGCCGTCTGTGGTCGAACCGAGGACGTCTGTGAAATCAAAAGTAGTCTATTGTCTTCTTCAAGTGGAGTTTTAATGGTTCCCCAAGCTTGAAATCAGTGCGACTTCTGGTTCTCGAGTTTTATGGAATTTGTTCATCAACTTAACTGTTTGCCAAATGTCTTTGATTAAAGAATAATACCATTGGTGTTGAGAATAAACTGCAGTCAATGTCAATCCATAGCATGTGTTTCTCTTCCCTGTTGTTTCCTAGGCGATGTTCATTGTTGTTGCCGATGAATACACTCTGGATCGATTAGGGAGGGAACAGAGTGGCTTTGTTGTCCGTAGCAACATCGTGTTGTTTATAGAAACGGAGTTGTTTGTGAATGTTTTAGTGAAATACATATCTAAGAAGGAAGAGTTATATATTTTGTATGATAAGTTGACTCAATGAGTTGAATGCTAAGTTTTGAATAGATTTCGATAACATAAATAATAAAATTAGTTTACTTATCAATTTAGAAGTCAACATTGATTGAATTCGTGTACTCCTTTTTCTAACATTCGAAGATATTTGTTTGTCAATTGGTCGCCCATGGTGACGTCATCACTTGTGGATAAACAACGGTTAGTTGCTAATCTTTAGCGAAGATTAAGTTGTGTCTGCCGATAGTAAAAGTAGTTTAGTTGGAAAAATATGGCGTTGATTTTGAAAGAATGTGATCAAATTTTTACTTTTACATTCGAATAGATAGTTTAAATTTGCATAAACACAAAGAATGATGATTAATATAATATATTAATGCATATAATTAATATTTTCTTATATAATATTTTATAATTAATATAAAAAATAACTGAATACACTAATTCGACCATGCAAACGACAGAATAGCATTGAATAAGGAATATAAAACAATTGAACTTGGCAATCAATATAAAATGGTCCAAAAAAGCATAAAAAGTATCTGAAACTGCTAAAGAAAACGTGCGATTATCGAATGAAGACATATGAGAAACTTAGGGAAACACCTTATCCCATATGCACGAAAAACATCGCCCGTACAAAAAACAAGGAACTTCTAAAAAAAAACATAAAATAGTACCAGGAAAAATATTTAAAGAGGCAAAAACAGCTGAAGAACGTATAGAAATATCGAATTCACACTTATGGACAAATAAAAAACCTTTTTATAAAATCACTAAGCCGACGCATCACCTTCTAAGCGGACTGATCACTCACTAAGCGGAGATATCATGTACTAAGCGAAATAATCACTCACTAAGCGAAATCGTCATAAAATAAGTAAAGTCATTAATTAATAAAAAGATAATCAGCAGTAAAATTCCTTTGGGTTCTCAACATTCTAAGCGGATTGATCACTCTCTAAGCGGACTCATCACATGCAAAGCTAAGTCATCACATACAAAGCGGACTCATCGCTCACTAAGTGATGTAACATAATTATAAACTCTTCTAAGACGAAAAATAATAAAACAATTATCAACACAAAACTTCATTTGGGTTCTCATCACATTCCAAGCGGATTGATCACTCTCTAAGCGGACTCATCACATGCAAAGCTAAGTCATCATAAACTAAGCGGAATCATCAAATGATAGAATAATATGATCAGCACAAAACTTCAATAATATCATGATATATCATTATGCGAGCTCGACACGATACCAAGTGGACTAATCACATTCTAAGCGGAGTCACTAAGCAAAACCATCATAACCTAAGCAAATACTTGCATAGGAATGTATGAAACACTTTTATGATACCATGCAGATGTAATTTCACCCTTTCAAAACAAGAATAAATGTCTAATGAGATAATTAAAGCAAAACGGATCATATAAAGAAGATCATAAGCATTAGAAACATCTGAACTATAGAAACCGCTTACCCATACGCGCATTCATACGATTTTATCCTTACAAACAACGAATAATTTTTAAAGAGTTAGTCAATGACATATAAAAGGATATTATAAGCGTGAGAAACAGCTGAAAAAACACGTGTGTATGATTAAAAACACCGGTTAGAACATGAGAAACTACTTCCTTATAACTTCATTAATTATTAGTGCGCTTTGTTTATGATCAGTTCGCTTAGTAAGCGATGAGTGAGCTTAGTTTATGATCATTCACTTAGAATGAGCTGAGTTCGCTTAGTGATGAGTTTGCTAAGTTTGTGATGACAGCGCTCAGTACATGTTAAGTCCGCTTAGTATTTGCTGAGTGCGCTTAGTGATGAGTTAATTAAGTTTATGATGACAGCGCTCAGTATATGTTGAGTCCGCTTAGTATGTGCTTTGTTCGCTTAGTGGTGAGTTTGCTAAGTATGTGATGACAGGGCTTAGTACATGTTGAGTCCGCTTAGTATGTTCTTAGTTCGCTTAGTGGTGAGTTTACCACGGATTTCTTCATCTATGTATTCGGCCGTACTAATAACAAAAGAAGGAGTCAAAAGGAAACGCACAAAAGAAAGAAACTCTCTCTGAAAAAAGCGCTGAATTGTCTTTAAAAAATCCGACATTTCAACAATTTCAACAATCGAACTGTGTCCATCTCCGAGGAAACAAAAAAAAAGAGAAACCAAACGCTTAAAATTTGGACTTCGAAAGTGCCGCAGCGCAAAAGAAAGAGAAAATAAAACAAAATGGAATTTATGGGAAAATAGTAAGAAAAATATATAAATAGCTTACTTTTGAACAAATAATGGGAATATATTTGCAAGAACAAAAATTAAAAGTTAAATAAATTATGTCAAAAGAGTTTTTAAAATAAGGTAACAATATTGAAAGATTTGTGTGAAAAAATTGCGAAAATTATCGCTAAAAATTGCACACTATACGGGAAAACTATTGCAAAAATCAATGGTTAAAAATTGAACAAATTTTGCGAAAACAACTGCAAAGAAATAATGGCTAGAGGACTTGTGAGAAAAGAACTTTCAAAAATCACGGCTAAAGATCGAATAAATAATGCAAAAACAACTGCTATTTATAATGGATGAATATTTCATAAAATGTGGGAAATGAATCGCAAAAAGAAATGGTTTGAATTGAGTAATCGAAAATAGATAATTAAAAACAAAACGGAATTTGAAAGAGAGATGATGAGAATAACAAACCGCAGCAGAAAACGCATTTGATTAAAGCGCATCTGGGAACGTATAATTGCACCTTTCGGATACAAGAAATAAACCATTTTACCCATTCAAAGGACAAATAATAATAATAATAATAATAAATGGACTTTATTCGGGCGAGATTGAGACTAGAAAGTCTCTTCTTACACCTAACTAGACTGAAAATGATTATGAGTCCACGAAACAGCTCAACAAAACGTACGAATATCCAAAACACGGGATATAATATATATAACACCTTCTATGACCCATGAATGGATTATTTCGGCCATATAAATAACAAAAAAGACTAAAGAACAAGGAGACACCTCTCAAACCACGTCAAAAGTGCTGTATTGCCCCAAAAGAAGCCTTTGCTTGAACACTTGCACCGTTGTGAAATAGATAAGACTATAAGAACAATATATGCGTACAATTTCACCCACACAACCAACGAAAACAGTAGAAAGAACATAAAAACAGTAATAAAGACAATAAAAGTCCTGAATTACTTCAAGAAAGCCGTCTTTTTAACAACGCCTCGCGTCGTAATAAGCAATCAGGACCTGAACAACAGTATTTCTTCACCAACAACAGTCCAACACACACGTAACAATTAAAACTTTGTTAATCGTCTTAGAAACACATTCGAGAGAGGTACTCAATATAAAATAACCCCTTTAGAAAAGGTTAAAAGTACTAGTAAAATATGAATACTGAATGCACGCATAGAAAAATTCTTTTCTATCCCATAAGCATGTACTGTTTTGCCCAAACAAATAACAAACAAGGTCGAAGGAGACAACAAACGCAAAAGGGAACTAAAAAAGTAGATAAGTAGCTATAGAAAGAGCCGAAAAACACGAAGGAGTGTCAAAATCAGACGCAGGAACGTGAATTCAACCTTCACTATCCCATGTATATACTATTTGAACCATACGAATGACAAAAAATGTAAAAAGAGACAAAAGTAACACAATATAGACCTAAAACAGAGATAATAAGCATTAGATACAACTGAAGTACACGTATCAATAGCTTGAAAACACCTGGGAACCATAGAAAACATGTTTTCGATCCCACATAGATACCATTTCCTCCATAGAAATTTAAAAATGTCGATTGAGACGGAAAACAAAGCAAAAGCATCGTCAAAAGTGTCGAATTACGTCATCAAAGCTGTGTATTTAAGCCGCTATGAAAAATCAGGACCCAATGACTCGTATTAGCATATCATTTCGTCAATAGAAACATCAAATAAAGTAGAAATAACATATAAACACCTATAAACTACCTCAAAAGTGCTGAATTTCCCCAAAAAACCTAAAAAAACAGCTGAAAAACACGTTTGGATTTCAAAAACACACGATTAAACCTATGGAACAACATCTTCATTCCATGTTTTTACCACTTCGTCAATACAGACAACAAATAAAGTAGATAGAACAAGGAGACACATAAAAACTCCATCAAAAGTGTACCAATTACCTCAAAAAGCCGTCTTTTTCAACAATTCCAGCGCCGTAAACACAATCGGGACAAAGAAGAACGATATATCTCCTACAACAATAGTCCTGCACACTCGCAACAATTAGAAACTTTGTTTATATCGTTAAAAACACTCGTTAAAACGGGAGAATTGGTGGGAGAGCTATTGCAGCGTCCTCACTTGGCAAAGTTGGAACTGGAGTGGAGTTGGGGGGAGGGGAGGGGGAGGGAGGGGAGGGCCAATGGGAAAAGTTTGTAGCGGCGAGAGGAGGGGGCGGATGGAGGGGGGTCCGAAAGAGAGGCTGTAACAGGGAGTTGTTCCATTCTGGAGATATAAAATGGAATACAGATATATGTATAGAATAGACGAGTAAAATACTGCAAGCATATGATATGTTTCTATGATATTTATTCACATGCAAAGTTTCGAGCTTTAATGTTATCGGGAAGAGGTTTAAAAAATATCTTTAAATCGCAGCAATTTCTAATATTTGAAGTCACCTGGTGTCGAACCCAGGACCTATTGGCAAATGCGAATGGACATTATAGCTTTTTAGGACCTGATCTTATTTAATGCAAAGTTTGAAGTCCATGTCATACAGGGAAGGTCCTGAAATAAGACTCAAATATCCCCATTTGTAATGCATACGGCAATGTAAATGGCTCTCTGGGATCGAACCAAGGACGATCAAGGAAACCTAAAGCACAGTATTTTAAATTTATCTATGATCTTTATCTACAAACCGAGTTTCAAGTTTCTATATTATTGGGAAGGGGATAAAATAAATTCTTAAAAATCGGATCAGTTCCTGATTTTAGAGACACCTGGTGTCGAACCCAGGACATACTGGCATCTGTGACTGCACAGAATTACTTGTTAGGACTTGATCTTATTTACTGCAAAGTTTGAAGACGATATCATGCCGGGAATACCTAAAAGTTGTTTCCGTAATCTCCATAAGAAAGCATTGAGGAATGTAAATGGCTCTCTGGGATCGAACCAAGGACATCCAGGGAAACGTTAAAAAGCTTAAACAAAATATATTCACTATCTGTATTCACATACGGGTCTCAACTTTCCATGTTATTGGGAAGGGAATAAAAAACAATCTTAAATATGGCCGTTATGCATTTTAAATGTGAGAATATTTGCCCTGACCTAGTGTCGAACCAAGGATAACCTTCGAAGATGTCCCTATAGTTTTGTTTGGATATGCACGGCTTCTAGTGATATTACGAGATTCAATTCTCTATTTCGCCGGGAAGTGCCTCAAACAATTTTCAAAGATCCCCGCCATTTATCTTTACGGGAAAAATCGTGACTTTGGGGCCTTCTGGCATCGAACCCATGACACTGAGGTTCGACATCGCCTTTTTTTCTAGCGGAAACACATTATGGCCAATACGTTAAACATATAACTGTTCTGTGATTTGCTAGGTTCGCATATAAAAATCCCTTCAAGTTATGCTATCAGGAGTCTTATGTATTCAGCATGCGTATGTTTGTGGCCCCAAAACTAGAAAAACACTCAATCGATTGACTTAAAATTTCAACGCATCGTTGCATTCAAATACGAAAGTGTTTCTATTGTGAAAAATTTTGACGTTTCGTCCTCGGTTCGATCCCAGACGAGTCAAAGCATTTCCATAAGAAATGCACGTAAAGTTCGTTTTCGCCGATGCCTGCTTCGTTTCTTTCGCAAAATTAAATTAGAAGGAATGGTCTTACGAAATTAAGAGAAGCACCAAAAGAAGGGAAAATGAATGAAAAATCTTATTTTAGTCGTGTATTACTGTTTTCGAATTGAATTATCGAGATTCTACACGAAATACGGGAACTTTTTATGAAATTTTGAGGATGTAAACAACCGGTCCCCATGACGACAAATGCCATTGTTGAATCCTGCATATTGGCCTATTTACAGTTAAGAAGAAGAGAAACGCTGTTGATTCCGTTCACATTGACGTGCATAATCAAATCGTTGGAAGCGATTTTAATTATCCATTTTCGAAAATCAAAGTGTGCGTTACTTTGATTTTTAATGTATTCAATTCATTTATTTCGTATTTCATATCTCCTCACTGAGACACTGCGAGGCTTGGCTCAGTTTAGCGATAAAAAAAGAACTTTTAAAAAAGATGATAAACTTTGTGACTTCCACAGAAAACTTGAGATAAATATTCTGTGGAAGTTCCTCCTCTTTTTGAAATGTCTATTACACGAAGTCACGCTTCAGCATATCAATTTTAATAAAGGAGAACTTTAAATATGTTATGCGCCTATCTTTCTTATATATATTCGTTAGAGGGTACAGTCACCTCGTCGTCGGGTAGACTAGTTGTTCACAAAACGACGCATATTTTTCGTTTTTTTCCTCCAAATTCTCGTAATGTAGAATCGTTAACTATATAACACCACCAAAATAAGAATCCTCATTCAATATCCTTTCTTTTGGTGCTCGTATTGACTTCCTTAGGCCATTATTTCTGATCTGCAAAAGAAGCCAGTTACGAAAGGGAACTTGCATTCTCTATGGGCAAAGATTCAGACAGATTTTCTAAGTTATGAATGTGAGTATAGTAGCTGAAGTGACCGTTCATTTTCACTGCATAAAGTATGATTAGATACATTTCCCCCTATTTGTAGATATATCTCTTATCTAACCTTGTTTCAATAGGTGATCAGAGACAAATATCGTCAACAATTTGAAACTTTATCTAACTTGGACCTGATGTACACCATTAAAATTACAATCTTTTTAGATTTTCCATTAATCTTTTCCTTCATTGGTACAATCATCGATTTGATATTAAGACTCCATCAGTACGTGAACACCATTAGAATTAGCTCTGCATGCATTTATAAAACGCCCCTTAAAGTAGGTATTCCGTGGTAATTTATAAAAAACTGTGATGTATGTCCTTCCTGCTATCAGTCACTTCAAATGCCAAAAACATTATAAAATAACGTCTTCTTCACATGGTTAATACTCAATGCACACCTTTAATTCGAAAAACACCTTCACAACGCGAACAATTCACAATGCGTTGCAATGTAAAATCGGATTCAACAATCGCATCGGTCGTCAGGGGGACTGGTTGTTTACAACCTCCAACATTTCGGAAAATTTCGCGTATTTTGTCAAAATTCTCGTAAATTCGATTTAAAAACGAAATCCCACGACCATAAAAAGAATTTTTATTCAATTCCCGTTCTTTTGGTGTTTTTCTCGACTCTTTGAGACAATTCCTTCTAATTTAATTCTCAAAAAGAAATTAAGACTGCAACCGATAAAAGTGAAGCTTACGTGTATTCCTTATGGAAACTAATCTGAACGATCTTGGTTCGAACTCAGCAAAGTTATCGATCTAAAATAAGACAGTATTTCTATCCTGATCCCAGAGAATACGTATGCAAAGTTTAAGGCGATTCGGGCAAACGGTGTGGACTCCAATCGAAGACAAACACACACACATAGAATTTCTGCTTTATATATATACAGATAGATTGTGAGCTCACTTAGCGCATAATAAGTTCATAAAGTACTTGATGATTTGGCTCAGTTGGCGAAGATTATGTTATCAGAAAGATGGTCAATATAAGTAAGTAAACAAATAGATGTATGTTTGTAGCATGTGTTTATGATTTGTAGTAAAACATTTACGAAAATATGGGATACCTTCCAGTAAAATATAATATTTGGAGGAAATTTATGCAATAAACTAAAGCAATTGTTTGCGGTGGATACTAACAACGAAGCTGTTTTGTTTTGCACGCAACATCATGGTTCCGACAGAGAACAGCTGTTCTTTAAGCATATTTAAGGAATAAAAAGGTGAAATTTCCCCGTCGAAAATGACGGATATTAAATTTATTTAATACTATTTCTAAACTAATTTCGATAAAATTGCATTCAAATGCATTTTTATACCTTTCGATACATTTTTACGGCAATATTCAGCGATAAAGATTAATAATTAGAAAAAGTATTGGAAATATTCTTCAAATTAGCTGCAATTTCACCGTCCGGCATCGAACCAGGGTCTTCCTGGTGATTATTACTATGCAGCACAACAGAAGATCACCGTCTCTAACTATGTGAGAAAACTCAAGCCGAAGTATTGTTTGCAACTGTCTCAAACGATGTCCTACTTTTCCCATATATTCCTTAGGTGAGAAATTTAATATGCTCTGGCAAAGAACTCAGGAACAGTATGGAAGTATTAAAATGTTTTTCATGAACCAAGTCTTAATATACATTTTCTAACAAAGGGAGAACTTCCTATTATTAAGATAAATTCATCAAAAAATATAATGAAAAACTACCTCAATGTATTTTATATGACGGATTTTTGCATTGTCCTAGCATCGAACCCAAGACATTTTCTGAAAAAATTCATTAATGTTTTTGATAGATCGTGACCATATCTATAGGCTCTTGGAGTTTAGAATCTCTACCTATCCTGGAAGTATTTTTTAAAAATTCCCGAATCCCGAAGCACGAAGCACGAAGGACGAAGAAGTCCCGATTTTTCCCGTTTAAATGCATTGCTTTGATTTTCGGGAATTAAAAAAAAATACTTTCCGGATAGGTAGAGAATCGAAACTCAAGGATCCTATCTATATAGTCATGATCTATCAAAAACATAAATGACTTTTACGGAAGATATCCTTGGTTCGATGCTAGGACATTGCAAATATCGGCCATTTGAAATACATTGAGGTAGATTTTCATTATTTTTTTTTCATGCACTTATCGAAATGATTGGAAGTTCTCGCTTATATGGAAGATGTAAATTAATCATAGGTTTTTGAAAAAAATGTAGATAAGACCCTACTGTTCCTGGGTTCGATGCCAGAGCACATAAAAGTTTCTCTCATAAGGAATATAATAAGGAAAAATTAAATCCTTTTTTTTTCTTATGAGGACCGTCCCGATGTGATGCAGATATGAATTTAGTATTGCCGATCTGCTTGCAGTATGCAAGCTACATTTTACTCGTATATAATAGAAATAAAAACCTGTATATATATATATATATATATATATATACACATATACATATATGTATGTATCCCATTAACGATTAACAATTGTAGGTGTTTACAGAGTTGTAAGTTACTATTGCATTACGAAAATAAACATTACGTTCAAAAAACTTAAATATTTTTATTGTAAAATAATTAATCAATGGCTAATTGATTATATTATAAGACTACTAATTAATGATCCAATTCTTATAAAATTTGGGGGGAATATCCTATAAGTTTAATTAACAATTACTTCGCTTAATTTATGATTACTTCGCTTACTTAATGATTACTTCGCATAGTTAATGATTACTTCCCTTAGCTTATGATTACTTCACTCAGTTTCTGACTACTTCGTTTAGTTAATGATTACTTCGCTTATTTAATGGTGAGTGCGCTTAGTTAATGATTACGTATGTTTTTATCTTCGCTTAGTTTATGATTACTTCGCTTGGTTAGTGATTTCTTCACTTAGCTAATATTTACGAAACGAAAATGTTTTTGAGATATCTTCATTAGTTTCTGCGTTAATGAAGGAAATATTAAGTTTGGGGTCAAATTGACCCCAAGCGACAAATCACATTGTGACGAAAAGGTCGTAGGATAGTTCCCGAAAGAGTCTGACTAGACCGGGAGTCGAACCCGGCCTTTTTAATACCGGAGCAGTCATGACGCAGTCGTTCTAAATGAACATCCTTATTTTTCTTACTTGATTACATAAAAATGTGCCCATTTTAACATCAGTGCCAGAAATGGTACGATTTTGATATTGTTGTTATCAAACAGCAACAGTTTCCTTGACAACTAAGCTGACTAAAAAAGTACGAGTAAATTGGAAAGATGAGAATGAATTTACCGGTTTAGTAACATTTCCTTAATCTTAATTAAGGCTGATTTTTTTTAATTTCGGTTCACAAAATATTTTTCGAAATGGTTTTCATTTAATAAATTGGCGCCGTTGATTACTTTCAATTGAGCAAAAGGAATGCAATTTCAGGATTTGAAACTTTTGTGCTGATTAACAACAATGCGATAGATAAATTTAGAAATACTCATCGCGCGGCCAAGATGCGATTCTGGATGTAATTGCGCTGTCGAAAAATGTGCCATTTATTTGCAATTAGATTTTTATGGATCGCGAAAATTCCGAAATTGGGAAAAGTGCCTTTTTTTCGTGTGCATCGGTTTACATTAATCCTCGTGGTGAACCAATGATTCAATCTGTAGATGTAGTAAAAATATCACTAAGAGAAAATAATATTATGTTTACTTAGAATAATTCATATTAGTACTGCACTTAGCTAACAATAAATTCACTAATTACAGGAACACATAGCTAATACTTGGACAGCAGAGTATGCATATTGTATGGGACCCTATATGATAATATATAACTAGCTGAATTGATCCTCATAACGGGGAATATAAAAGTAGATTGAATTCTAAAGTTGTCGGTCAATGCAATGAATAAATATACCCTTTAAATTATACACAACTTAAATCCCATTCTATTCTATAAATAGAAATGCGTGGATTCAACAATTGGATCGGTCGTCAGGGGGATGAGTTGTTTATAGCCTCGAATTTTCACAAAAGTTTCGTATATTGTACCGATATTCTCACAAATTCGAATCGAAAGTAAGAATCCACGATTTAGATAAGAATCTTTATTCGATTTTCTTTCTTTTAGTGTTTGTCTCGTCAACGTGCGACCATTCCTTCTAATTTAATATTGCTATAGAAACAAACCCTGCACGCGATGAAAATGAGTTATACGTGTATTCTTTATGGAATTCTATCAGAGCGATCTGGTTTGAACCCCGTAAAATTGTCAATAATTGATACTTAGACAGTATCTTTCTCTCGTTATAAAAATGCCCATTTCAAACATCACTACACAGCATCCACAAGATGCTGGACCAACCGGGGATCCGTCTTTGGACATAGACTCTTACATCTCCCATCGATCCCTCTGTATCTTTTCGCTAAACTTCGCCGAAACTTTCGTCGTATCGATTAGCGGTCAGAGCGCCCTGACGGAGAGCGGAGGAACTAATCCGCCCTTCAGGAAAACACGCTTTCATGAAATGGGGATTGAGATGAGGAATGACAAGCAAAGGAATAAACGCTCTTCAATCCACGTTTAAACTAAGAAAAGAGAATAATCGGCGATATTTTGTCAACCTCATAAGAAATAATAGCCCAAGCTGAAATAGATTACCAAAGGCCATAAGTCAAGAACCAGAAGTAGAACTAAGTTCAAACTTTAAACGCAGTTAAATATGCTCATTGAGTAGATATTAAGCTACTTTACATTGGCCTAAAGGTACTCCGTTCGACTCCAGACGAGTTGAACTAACCCACAAGAAAGGTTCGTTTTTTACCATTTGCGGGATTTATTTCTTTTGCTAAATTTAATTAGAGATATTTGTCCTGCGAAGTCGAGACAAGCGCCAAAAGAAAGCAAATTGAACTAAAGTTGTTATTTATATCGTATAACATTGTTTTCCAATCGTAATTACGAGAAAGTTGGCAAAATACACGACTATTGCCAATTCGTGCATTTTTTCGTATAAATAGACTTCCAGAAATAGAACAAACTTTAAACTTTACACGAAGTTTAAAATCCTCCCTAAGGAGATAATAGACTACTTTCTATTTGCTTAAAAGTTCTCAGTTCGACTCCGGAATGGCCAAACCATTCCCATGATAAATGCACCTAAAATTCGTTTTTCGAGTTTCAGGCATTTATTACTTTCGCAGATTTAAATTATAGATAATTGCTCTAAGAGATGGAAACAAAAAGCTTCCAAATTGCAACATTTGCATTGAAATTGCACTACGAACCAAATTATGTCAACTATAGTAAATTTTAATCTTATGAAGGAAACAAACATTTTGTCTCCGTAATAGTATGTACGTATTCTTTCCTATAGCTTGGCATCCAGTAATAGAATAAGGTTTACACTTTACAGGTTGAACGATATGTTTGTTAGGCAGATAATAGGCTACTTTGATTTTGCGTAGAAGTCCCAAGTTCGAACCCAGACGGGTCGAACCGTTCAGATCAGAAATGCACGTAAAGCTCGTTTTAAGAGTTTACAGGCATTATTTCATTTGAAGATTAGAATGAGAAATTATGGTCCATTGAAATTACGACATATACCTAAAGAAAGGAAATCGAATGAACTTTTGTATTTTGGTAGTGAAATATTGTGTTCGACTCGAAATTTCCAGCTTTTAGACTAAATAAGCGAAAATTGCCCACTTTTATGTTTTACATAACACTGAAATTTCAGGGATAGCATTTTAGGTTCTGCCTTAAGACGTTGATTAATTTCTTCTTCGGGCAGAAAACAGGCTACTTATTATTAGTCTAAAAGTCCCCCGTTCGAATCCTGAGGAGAAATAACATATGGATGATAAATGCACGTTGAAGTTCGTTCTTACATTTTGCAGGTTCTACTTCTTTTACGAATTTAAATAAGAAATAATGGTCGTACGAGATCGAGATGAACACAAAAGAAAGGAAATTGAACAAAGATTCTTATTTTGGCCGTGGAATACACTTTAAGATCTGAAATAACGAGTAATTGGACGAAATAGATGAAACTTGCTTAACATATTGAATCTGTAAACAACCCGTCCCCCCTGGCGACCAAGGCGATTGTTGAATCCGAGCTCATGCGTCTTGCCATAACAACACACGGGGAATGAGTTTCAAATATTATTATGGCATTAACGAGTGACATTATACGTAGTTTAGCCTGGGCTCCTTGATTTCAATTAACTGGCACTTCATCTACTGTCCATGCAAAAAGTCCAGATACTCGAGTTTGAAGTGTCTCATCTCAGTAACTTATTCATCGATTTCATTGAAATAGACTGAAAATGAAATAAATTTATTTCTACGTTTTGCGAATACCATCAGCGATTTTTTACCTTATCAACAAATTTTATATTTGGCTTTGTATGAAAAAGCACGGTTTTTGGCGCTCAGAAAACGGTCATTTTGAACGCTAATTTTTCAAACACTTCTCAAGTTATGAGACTTAATAAAATGCAAGATTAATCTCTTATAAATGCATATGCTGAAGCAAAACCTCTTCACTATTTACTTACCACCCAAAAATTGTTGATAAAGAAAACTCTGCAATTTTCGTTATTTAACGACATACGAGAAATTTTAAATTGCCGTAAGCACCACATACACGCACTGTTGACGAATTTGATAAGTTTTATAGCGAAAAATGACTACCATTGTCCATTTAGAATTCCTTGTTTTGTGGCGCGCCTATCTCACCGAGAAAGAAGAGGGAAAAAGCGTTTCCATTTCTCCACAGTCCACCATTTCTGATTTAATTCTTCAAATAAAAAATGTCTGCAATCGATCAAAACGAACTTTGCGTGCATTTCTTATGAGAGAGACGATTCGAGTCGTCCAGAGTCGAACCAAGGATACTCTGGACAGACTAAATATCAATATGCAATGCTCTGTCTCCCATGTAAAAATCTAAATTCATCAATCAACAAGAGAATCAATTAAGAACTAAAGGCACCAGAAAATCGTGTATCTTCAATGACATAAATACTTCATTATATGGGTACAAACTTATGATCGCTTATCACCAAAGATTTTTATTATTATTACAAATTTTCGTGAATTTGAGGGCGTAAACAATTCCCTGACAATCAGAGGTGATTGTTGAACTATCGTACGAATATACGAGAAAGAAGTACATTTATTTTTTATTAAATAAATGCATCAAAATTAACCTACAAGAATAATTAAATATCGAATTGGGATTATTTAATGTTGTTCTGTAACTAAATTTAATATTAATTCCGCCATTTCTGACTGTAGAATCCACTACTCAGGTCACAAGTGTTGTTTTTTTTTCTTTTATTTCCACCACTTTTTGGTACGGAACAAAAAAGTCAAAACAATTTAATTGAATGGGAAAAACATTTGCATAACGAATCAATGGCGAGAGACAAAACACAGTCATCGTCTTGGACTTAGAGAGCTACTTACTTGGAGAGAGCTCTTGTAGTAAATCCGCGCTAATACATCTTAAGGGGGCATAAAAAGTCACGCTTGGCTGGTCGGGGAAAATGCATCCATTGAAAAAGAAATACACGGAGGGGGCGCCATCTCCCGACATCCACGATAACTAAAAACATCGATAATATTTTCATGCTTCGACCGGCACGTGCAAAAAGGCACTTATTTGAATTAATCACGGGGAATTGAACCCGGGACTTCAAGATGGAGGAAAGTGGCTTGAGAATAGGTCGTTGATGTTCGATGAGTTTGGTTTTGATTTCCTTTTACGGGAATGTTCTAATGCCGGGAAATTTATTGTGATGTTACCCATTTACTCGTAGGTCAACAATTGCCTTAGTCCTCAGGGGAACTGGTTGTTTACGACCGCAAAATCACTAAAGTTTGTCGTCTTTTTTCACCGAATTCTCGATTTTTGGTATTCAAAACGATAAAAGTTAATAACGCAACAGGACGAGTTGTTAACAGCCTTAAAATATCGCAAATGTTTCGTCATTGTCGTCATAATTCCCTCTATTTAGACTCTAATATTCCACGAGCGAAATAAGAATCTTTATTCAATTTCCTTTCTTTTGGTGTTCATCTCGATTTCGTACGACCATTATTTGTAATTAAAATCTCCAGTTAGAATGAAGCCTGCTTACTGTAAATTACTTGAATTGTGGATATTTCTACGCATTTAATAGTGTCATCATACGTCGTGTCATGACAATAATAAGTGGCATCAATAAGTATCGCGGCAGTAATAAGTGTCATGACAATAATATGTAGCATCAATAAGTATCGCGGCAGTAATAAGTGTCATGACAGTAGTAGATGTCAAGACAGCGAGAAGTGTCACGACAATCGTAAGTCTCATTTAAACCTTCGAAAGCTGATTTTTTTGGCCCACATTTTCGCGTTCTTGGAAAAGTATTTTAATCGTGATTTGTTAATTTCCGACAGATGTCGTTTGAGATGTATTAAATTAAACAAATATAAAAGTCTGCAATCGATAAAATTGAACTTTTGATCAGTAAACAAGGAAATTAGGTGATTTTGCACGAAATGTCGTGCATGGGGCAGGAAAAATCCCTAATTAAGAAAAGACATGAAATAAGTTTCCCCATTCAGGTGCTCTTTTCGTTGAGCTATCCCGCCAGAGCATTCTCTCACGCTATTAAGGAGACTTTGTGGGCGTTAGACCGATATTTGGGAGACCCGGGTTCAATTCTTGGTCCTATCGGACTTTTTTCACGTATTTGGGATTTTCTACATTTATTAAGAGAGACGATTCGTTGGTAATCCCAATTCGATGTTACATAAGTGACGATTGTGCTTAGTAATTTCGCTTAGAATCCGATGACTATGCTTAATAAGTGATGAGTACGCTTAGAAAGTGATTAGTGCGCTTAGTACGTAATGAGTTTAATTAGTAAGTGATGAGTACGCTTATTAAATTATTAATGTGCTTAGCGAGTGATTAGTATGCTTAGCAAGTGATGAGTGTGCTTAGTAAGTGATGAGTATGCTTAGTAAGTGGTCATATCACTAGCTAAGTATGTGAGGAACTTATCATAAACTAAGCGAACTCAGCGTGCACTAAGCGGATTCGATTCAAAAGCAGATACCTAGCAAGCTCATCATCATATACTCAGCGGACTCATCACAAACTAAGCGCACTCAGCACATACTTGAGAAATAAGCCAACAGCAATTTTTCGATTGGAGCTGATTTCTTTTAAGACTGGTTTTTTATATTTCACTTTGGACTGTTTGTTGATGTTTTAAAAATTGTTATTTATTTGTCTGTTTTTACCACTTTATTCTCATTTACCCTGTTCGAATTTGATTTTGTCAAGTAACTCATAAATTGCTATTTAAACATGCAATAGCACACTTTCGCATGGCCTCCTGATTGCGTCGAATAAATAAATAGATACATATGACAAGCGTAAAAAAGGTCCCGCAAAAAATATAATGACGACGGTGGTCCTTAGCTTGGTTGCTATGACAACATCGTATTATTTTTAATTCTTGTCGCCAAAATCGTTCAGTAATAAAACAGTAGTAAATTGAAATTATCTGCCCAAACAAATATCACCATTTTCAGTATGGACGATCTATAAGCAGGAATTCTGTGGTTTTGTATTTGTGGGTTAGTCTTCGATTGGAGTCTGAACTGTTTGCCCGATTCGCTTCAAACATTGCATTCTCTGGGATTAGGAAGGAATTTCTGTTGCTTTTTGTATGGATATTATTCCTAGGTTCGAACCGAGATCACTCGTATAGACTTCCATAAGAAATACACCTAACTTTGCTTCTATCGGTCGCAGGCTTTGTTTCTTTCGAAGAATTAAATTTGAAGGAATGATCTTAAAGAGTCGTGACAAGCACCAAAAGAATGAAAATTGAATAAAGATTCTTATTTTGGTCGTGGAATATAGTTTTCGAATCGAAATTTAAAGAATTCAGACAAAATACGCGTACGTTTTCCAAAATCTTGAGTTAGTAAACAACTCATCCCCCTGACGACCAAATTCGATTGTTGAATCCACGTATTTTCTTGTATGGATTAGAATGGGATTTCAGTTGTGTATACTAATATGGTATTATGTACTCATTGCACGACCGAAAAATTAAATCTATTTCTATATTTCCCAATTGAAAATCAACGGGCGTTTCAGCTAGCACTATTTTGTAACGAGTAGCGAGAAAGCACGCAATATATAAATACCAGAGTGATGGCACTGAAGGAAGTCGCGAATTTCCCTACTCCATCGCGAAAGAAGCCTTTTTTTATTTTTTGCGAATTATCAAAGTTGCGTAGAACACCAATCGAGCCAAACATCAATTTTCTCACTCTTCTACCATTTTATCACGTTTTCATCGGTTTGTGCTGTGGCGTCAAACTTATTTACGGCCATCTTAGAATCGCGTGCAGTATAATATAGAGTGTACCACTCATACAAAAAAAGTCAATGAATACACATATCTCTATATAGGTAGAAAGGAATGCCTCCAGTTGTAAGGCGGACCACACAAGGACTTCTTTGGAATATTTTCAATGTGCAGACCAAATTAAGTTTCTTTCTTCTCAGCATCACCATAATGCATTCGATATGAGGCCCTTTTCTTCTCTATTTGAATATGAAACAGTCTTTCCGTATTTTGCGGAGGGCACTGTTCAAATTCTCCAATTCAAAGGAACACACCCTTCAATACACACTTCTGCATTTCTTTGGAGGGTGTCCGTATGTTGTCATGGGTACGGAGCGATGCCTCGCAACCGAGGAAACTTAACGCTTACTAACCTAGTCTTACACTACTGGTTCGCCAAATTGAGAAAAGTCCATTACGAAACATTTCCAAGGAACGAACGACTCTATTATCGAGTTGAATAAAAAATAATGACTTTTGCAGATTCGCGTATTCTAAAAGTCCGAGCGATTTTTTCACTTTGTTGTTTTGGTACACTTGTCACAGTTGTTGTGTTAGTCGCATTGAATACTATGTCTATACTCAGCTGTCAGAAATAATGAATGTGTTATATTTAATACAAGACATCTAACTTCGCTCATCGATGAGCTGGTAATCTACTCTTCCTGACTGTAATTACTGCATTTGTTGGTTACCTTCTTCTTCTTCTTCTACAGAAAATTTCTCCTTATCCGTGTAATGCATATTCCTCTTTCATCATCATCTTTATGGGCCTCGAGTATTTTTACGGGATAACACATCGGATTCAACAATGGGATCGGTCGTCAGGGGGATCAGTTGTTGAAAACCTCGAATTTCCACTAATTCTTTTAATATTTCACCAATATTTTCGTAAATTCGAATCTGCAGTAGAATTCCACGAATAGAATAAGAATATATGTTTGATTTTCTTTCATTCGGTGTCGGTCTCGTTGAAGTGAAACTATTCCTTCTAATTTAATTTTACGAAAGAAACAAACCCTGCATGCGATGAAAATGAGTTTTACGTGTATTCTTCATGGAATTCTATCAGAGCGATCTGGGTTCGAACCCCCTTAAAATAGTCGAATAAAAAGGCGACATTGATTCCTTCTAGGTTGCAGAGGACACGTGTATTAAGTTTGAAGCAAATCGGAGGAACGGTGTGGCCTCCAATCTAAGACAAACACACCCACAGAATTTCCATTTTATACATATAGTTTTATTAATCTGTTTTTACTGTACTTTTCTGTCTTAACGACAGATAGGCTGCCGTCCTTGGGTCGAACCCCACCTTACTAGAGTCACGCAATCATTTATCCCAATCCTAAATGTCAAACAAGAGGAAATAAGTCTCATCTTCCTTGGCTGGGACTCGAACCGAGGTCTCCCACTTTCCGGGCATATCTCACGCTTCATCTTAGTTACATTAAATGTATCCTGGAACGTAGGCAGAGTGCATTGCGCCTCTGCATCACTGTGACTATAAGATTCAGGGGAAAATGTCATAATCTCCAATCAGTGGGATGAAATATAGTTTATAGTGTATGTCCCAAAGAGAGAAATAATTAACTACGCGAAGTAATCATTAACTAAGCTAAGTAATCATTAAGTAAGCGAAGTAATCATTAAGTAAGCGAACTAATCATAGAACAAGGAGAAGCAATCACAAACTAAGCGAATAAATCATTAAATAAGCGAAGTTCTGATGAATTAAGTGAATTACACTTCGCATTTCTTTTGTGGCGACCGGAAGTCCTCCAATTGTCCCAAAGTACGCGATTATCAGCGGAATCCAAACGTTGTTATATTTACATACGTTGTCATATTACACGAGAAAAAGTAGCATTCATACTGCAAGAATACCGCTTAGTTAGTGATGAGTTCGCTTAATAAGTGTTGAATTCCCTTAGTTAATGACGACTACGCTTAGTGTATCATGATTTAGCTAGGTATGTGTTAACAGCGCTAAATGTCTGTTTAATCCGCTTAGTATGTGCTGAGTTCGCTTAGTGTGTGCTGAGTGCTCTTAGTATATAAAGGGTTGGCTTAGTGATGAATTTGCTAAGTATTTGCTGAGTGCGCTTAGTTAATGATGAGTCCGCTGAGTTTAAGATGACTTTGCTGGGTATCTGCTTATTGCGGCTAACGCATGTTGAGTTCGCTTAGTACTTTGAAGTACTGTGCTTTGCAAAGTTCTATTTGGTGTGAATAATACTGGAACCCAATTTTATGTAGGTAAAATCGATTCCGTATCTAAGTGACCTGGTGTCGAACCCAGGACCTTCTGGAAGATACATACGACGACATGTTAGGGATAACACTAATCCAATCAAAAGTTTGAATTCGATATCACACTGGGAAGAGCCTAAAATTAAGTTATCCTCTTCTGAAATGCATAGAGCAATGGCTCTCTGGGATCGAACCAAGGACGATCAGGGAAACATAAAACACCGCATATGAGTCATATCTATGATCTTTATTTAAATGGCGAGTTTCAAGTTTCCACGTTATCGGGAAGGTATTCAAAAAACGATCTTAAAAATCACCTTATTGCATTTTAAATAGGACAATATTTGCCCTGACCTAGCGTCGAACCAAGGATAATCTGCGGGGATGTCTTTGTGGTTTGAATGTTAATTAAAATTGTTTATATTCAATTAATGAATTTTTAAACCAACCCGTTCAATTTCATAATTAATTTACTGTCAACTTATCGTAAATTTTAGCAAGTGATTTTTTTCTTCTTTTGCGAAAAATTATGAATTTTTGTACGTAAGCGTGTAAATATTTGTATGTAAGCATGTTTATGTATATATTTTGTTATATGGAGTCTGTAATTGTAATATTAATAATGTGACAATGGAATACGTAATTAGTAATGTTTTAAAACTTCAGAGCAGCTGTATTTTAAAACAGATACATCGTAAAAATTGGTAATTATTTACAGTTATTTCGTAATTTTATTTGTAAATGAAGCCTGCAATGGAGAAAATGATAACTTAACTTAAATATTTGCGCTAGTTTTGAAACAGCTACTTCCAAAGAACTGCTAATTTCTAAACTGCTATTTCTGAACTGCTAACGCTTGAAAGGAGCTACCTTTGAAACTGCTACTTCTTCGGAACTGCTAAATTCGAAACCGCTAAATGGTAAGAAACGCTAATTTTAAAAAGAGAACTGCATATTTTCGATATTATTTTTACATCTTATAATAAATTAACGGATACGAATGTGTGTAGCAAACTTCAGAATTCAAAGTCTCCATCGCTATCAAATGAAACAGTGGAATTTCGGCTCCGTATTACGCACTCAATAATAGTACGATCGCCATGGAAACACTAATTCGATCAAAGAAACGGTAACAAACATTTGAACACATCGAACCAATGAAAGGTCAGAACGAGTCAGGTCAGTTGTTTAGAACCTCGAAAAATCACAAAATTTCCGATTATTTCATCGAAATTATCGCAAATTCAATTACAAAAAAATCGCTTACTAAGCATTCTCCAATAATTATAAGCAGATTCATCATTTACTAGATAAACTTGGCACTTACTTATCAATCGTACTCTAAGCGGACTCATCACTTGCTAACCGAAGTCATCACTTGCTAAGCGAAGACAAAGCACTTAAAAAGCGAACTAATCATTTGTTAAGCAACATTATGACGTAATAAACAGACTAAGAACACACCTAGCGGACTAATCACTTACTAAGCATACTCATCACTTTTCTAAGCATAGTCATGGGATTCTTTGCATACTCAGCACTTACTAAGCGCACCCATCACAAACTAAACATAGTCATCGGCTTCTTAGCGCTCTCATCACTTAATAAACATACTCATCACTTACTCAGCATAGTCATCAGAAATACTATCAGGTACGCAGGTAACGTTGGCAGACAGCGTAAAAGTCATGGCAACGCATTTATTTACATCCATTCGTTCACAACGTGAGATTTAGCGCAAGAATAGCCGTGGTAGTCAAGGTTACAGGTAGAATAAACACTGGGACACCAATTCACAAAGGGTGGACACCAAAACAACACCAAATTGCGTAATTAATTAAATTTCAATTCGAAAACTCACCGAATTAAACAGTCGAAGCACGAAATTCACGAAAGTTGCGGACGAAAATCGAAGTTCTTAATTCACGATAATCACTCACGCACCAGGGTGTTCCAAATCGCACCAAAAACAGTTGAGAGTTTGCAATAACAGTCTTCGCGAATAATCCACTCCAAATCGCGACAAAAGTTCTTCGACACGTGGCTCCTCCGCACGGCCGATCGGGGAACCAAAAACTTCGCGGAAGAGAGAGAGTGATGTGGAGTGAAAGGGAGTTGGTTGTGAACTAAAAGGGGAGAGAAGCAGAGAGCCCTCTTCCCGACCCCTCCCCCAACCAACCAATCAGGACTCTCCCCCCTTTTGCTACCGAAATAAGGGGGGAATTCCTATACGGGGGAAGTTTTCGGGTGTAGGTCAAACAAAAGATAGGCGAAAAGCACAAGTAAAGGGGGGGAAGGTGAATTCGATTTGGGTTGCGTAGGAAGAGAATAGGTATCCTAGCAACCAGGTTTGAGACAAAACAAGATAGAAACGATAAAATAAATCTGGAAAAGGAAAAATAAATTAATACTGATAAACTTATTAAATAGAAAAAAACTGTTTATAATGTTACTCGTTGAAAAAAAGGAAAAATAAAAAGAAAAAATAACATGAAAATGATTGATTTTACGAAAAAAATGAAGAAACTAAAAAATCGAATTGAAAAAAAAAACAAAAACCAAAATATTAATTTATATACTTATTTAAGAATACAACTAATTGAAAAATCAAATTAGAATGATAAAAAATACAACAAATAATTGCTAATAAAAATATTAACTACTAAATAAGCAAATTGAAAAATAAAGCGATACCGAAAAAATAGCAAACAAATTGAAAAACAAGAAATTTCAACAAAAAACAATTTAAAGACAAAAACAAACAAATCGGAAAGTAAATAAAAAGTATGTAAACTAATTGAACTAAACAAAAAACATACATATATAGTGATTAGTGTGCTTAGTAGGTGATGAGTGCGCTTAGTAAGAGATGAGTATGCTTATAAAAGTGTATAGTGCGCTTAGTAAGTGATGAGTAGTCTAAGCGAGTGATGAGTGCGCTTAGTAAGTGATGAGTGCACTTAGTAAGTGATGAGTTCACTGGAAAACTAAATCCACGATCGTAAAACATACGTAAAAATAATAATTTAAATAACAAAGTTCCAACTTCGGAAAAATATAGAAAAGATGACAAAATGGTAACCAAAAAGTTAAATATCCAAAGAGAAATATTCACATCGAAATCAACGTTTTAAAAAGGAAACATTATACATCAATATTGCTTTCAATAAATTAATGCGGAAATTTTATCGATGATTTAGATATTATAATTTCCTGCCGTTCGTATAAATGCTGTCCAAGCTACAAACAAAAGTACAGAAAAACTTCGCATAACTTTGTTGCAGTATTTTAATTTGATATTTAATCACTAAAAATAGAAAAAAATGTCGGTTTTCTAAGCAAAAGTGTTAATCACATAATTTTATATGAAAACGATAATTAATATTTAAACGGAATTGTCTCCGCTGTGATTGAGCACTTAGAAGTAATGGAATTCGGAAAGAAAAACGGTTACTCGTACAACCGATTCCAAGATGGATCGGATTTGAAAAAGTCAGGCGGGGCCGGGAATCGAACCCGGGACATCGAAAAGGGTGCTTTCTTTAACTAAGCCCCCCAAAGATACATTATTTATGGTTGTTTTCGCTGCGTTAAATACATAAATACGAGTAGACTGTTGCTTGCAGGTTCCGCCATGTAAGATTGGAGAGGAAAACGGGAGAGAAATACCACACTCCTCATCTGCCTTCGTAAGCCTCATCAAATGCCAAAAAAGTTACTATTGGAGAAATGTTGATTCATTAATGATTAATATTCAGTTTGAACTGTTTTTTAGATTGCATTTTGTTTTAAGATACTCCAATATTGTTTACTTTCTTCCCTTTTTCTTTTCTTCTTTAGTTTTTCTTTTATTTTCGATTTGTTTCAGTTTAGTTGTTTTTATTTTATTTCTATTTTTTTTCTATTTGTTTGTTTTTAGTACATATTTTTCTTGTTTTTAATTACCTTTTTCGTTCGTGTTTCGTCTTTTGTTAGACATAAGAACTCTATTTAAGCCCACTGACTGGAGGTGAGGACATTCCCCCCCTGAATCTCATAGTCACAGTGACGCAGACTGCCCACGTTCGAGGATACATTTACTTTGTATGTAGTTGTATATATTCGCATCTTCCAGAATATCCCGGGTTCGAGACCAGGCGGCTCTACCATTTGAGATGCATGGCTGCAATTCCAATGTTCTTTATGGTTCATTTACCTAGAAGGTGGAAATGTCCACATTTGTCTAATTTCCGTTTGCAACAGAGTAGAGAAGTTTTCGACTCGTCGTGACTGTACCATAGAGATCTTTTTTATTATTTATTTTATTATTATAAATTTATAAATATTATTAGTATTTTCTCAGATCATTCCAAATAATGAAGTAAAAGTGTATTTATTTCAGCAATTAAAGCAAGCCATGTGGTTTATTCTGAAAAAAATTTATAATTCCGGAAGATTCTTCATTAAGATGCATTCCAATCAAAATAGACATAAAAATCTGATGCGGAAACACTTTCTCCGTATTTATTGTAAACAGAAGCCTATGCTGTAATAGTAGTAATTTTGAAATCTATTTTTTTATTGCTTGCTTTCACTTTTAATTTAGTAAGTGATAAGTATGCTTAATAAGTGATGAGTATGCTTAGTCATTGATGAGTTCGCTTAGTAAGTGATGAGTATGCTTTGTAATTGATATTCAGGTATCTGACCACTTCTTCTGTGAGATCGAGTATTTAAAAACAACACGGATTGAACAGTCGACATGGCAACTCGGATGAACTCAATCTCCAAGTGGGTGTGTCCTCAGAAGGAAGGAATCTTAAGAGGAATTCCATTGGGCCCTCGCTCTACGCATGAGCATTCACTCTGCCCAATAGCCTCTCTATCCAGGACCACGAATATATAAAAAAGGTCAATCTCGACATTAAAACATTTGAAACCAAAGAAATCACTTTTCTATTCTCTATTTTCGAATGAAAGGGTACGTCTATGAAATACATTTATGCATTAATACAACTGCAAATATGCAGGATTTTGGATCCAACAATGTCATTTGTCGTCAGGGGGACCGGTTGTTTACACCCTCAAAATTTCAATAAAATTTCCTGTATTTCGTGTGAAATCTCGATAATTCAATTCGAAAATAATAACACTCAACCAAAATAAGATTTTTCATTCATTTCCTCTTCTACTGGTGCTTGTCTCAATATCGTACAACCATTCTTTCTAATTTAATTTTGCAGAATAAACGTAGTCTGCAGCGGCAAAAACGAACTCTACGTGCATTTCTTATGGAAATGCTTTGACTCGTCTGGAATCGAACCAAGGACTAAATGTCAAAAATGCTTTAAAACAGAAACACTCTCGTATTTGAATGCAACGTCGTGTTCAAATTTCAAGTCAATCGACCGAGTGACTTTTCGAGTTTTGCGGCCACAAACGTACGCAGGTTTGAATTTATATTCGTAGGATTGGAATAAATCCACAATTCCACGTATGAATCTGTAAAACCCTTTTCAGCGATTTCCAAACATTGAATGTTAGATGTTTTAAGCAGACAACACGTTTTTTCCTTTCTATTTTTGCGCTAAATTCAACTCCAATTCATTTCGAATTATATCAGAAATTTCGGCTCCAATTGAGTTTGACTGAATTAGAGATGTCCTGCAAATGTGTAAAACACCACCAAAGTCCTTTATTAGCATATAGAATAAATCACCATTTTGTGGTACTTAAAAGTCAGTATTACTAAAGATAAGTTTATATTGCGAATTACATGTCCACTTGGGTTGTCTGACATTGTGTAACTCCGCTCGAAATATGTTGAATATCCTTATTAAATGATTCTTTTTTATATTTAGTTCGCTTATAATACGTTTAGATCGCTTAGTTCACGATTACTTACTTCGTTGTTTCCTAAATCGTCTAAATAACACGTTGAATTGGCTTAGAATTCAATGGAATTCGATCGTCTCTAAATACTCCGCAGTAATTCTGTGGGTTCGTGTCTTCGATTTTAGTCCTAACCGTTTGCTTCAAACTTTGCAGAAATGTTCTCTGGGATCAGAAAGGAAACACCGTTGCATTTTCATGTGATAATTCTGCTGGGTTCGAACCAAGATCGCTCGGATAAGTTTCCATATGGAATACACGAGAACTTCGCTTTTATCGGTTGCAGTCTTCATTTATTTTGGAGAATTAAATTAGAAGGAATTGTCTCAAAGAGTCGAGACAAACACCATATTAAAGGAATGTGAATATACATTATTATTGTAGTGGTGGATTATTGTTTCAGAATAGAAACGACGAGAATTTCGACAAAATACGCGTTATTTTTGCAATATCTTTGAGGTATTAAACAACTCGTCCCCCTGACGACCAAATTCGATTGTTGAATCCAATTGCATTTGTATAGAGTAGAATGGGATTTTAAGTTTTGTATAATTGAAGGGTATTTCCTCATTGCATTGACTGAAAACTTTAGAATTTAATCTACTTTTATATTCAATGAAAGGAATCAAAAGGCGCTTCTCAGCTGGTATACATACATACATATATAGCACATCAGAATTATAACCAAAATCTTTTTTCTTTCTGCACGAAAAGTATAAATTGAATTGGGCATCTCAATGAACATCAAAAACTGAGCGCACAAATCATAAATTAAGCACACTAATCACAAACTAATCGCATAAGTCATTAACTAAGCTAAATAATCACATTCTTATCAACTTTATGATGAATTTAGCGGAAAAATCATGAACACGGTGTACAAATCATAAACTAAGCGCAAAAATCAAAAATAAAGCACACTAATCACAAGCTTATCGCAAAAATCATAAACAAAGCCCACTAATCTATTGCTTATCGACTTAATGATAAACTAAGCGCAAAAATCATAAACTAAGCACACTAATCATAAACTAATCGCACAAATCATTAACAGCAAATGCGATTCCGAATGTTATCAGAAGTCTTTTGACGGAATATAAGGATTAGAATAAAACAATTGTACTATTTTTGTATAATTAAACCAAAAAACCTTTTTTATCCAAAATATACGGAAATTAATCGCTATGAATTCCGTCACCTTTTAAATGTTTCAATGCGCAAGATGGATCTCAAGGAATGTGCTTTATGTCTCAAATTCGTTCTGAAACACATTCCCATTCCCGCAATCTCAAACTTCGCATTATTGATCGTAGTTTGTTTTGCTCTTCGCTACTTTTTGGTTCCCCCGCTCGCCGTCGAGGTTAATCGCGGCGCCACCGTACGCTACAGACTTCTCAATCCTCGTAATTGAATCGAGAGATTGAATAGTCGAAGTGAAATCGAAAATTCGTCATTTAATTGAACTGTGATTCATTTAAAACCACAAACCTATACATATTCATGTAATAGCTATCCGATGCCAGTAACTCCCGTAAGGAATGGGAGATATTATTGAACATTGAATTCATGCACTTCCCGACATAGGATAGGATTGTAAATTATATGGGAAACGTTTAAGAGGTCCAAAGTAGTATTGGAATATTACCTATTGATATTTTTCCGTCCTTAAGTATCATTGGTTCGACTCTGGACGACTCGAATCGTCTCTCTCATGAGAAATGCACGCAAAGTTCGTTTTGATCGATTGCAGACACTTTTTCTTTCGCGGAATTAAATCTGAAATAATGGTCGTACGAAATCGAGATGAACACCAAAAGAAAGGCAATTGAACAAAGATTCTTATATCGGTCGTGGAATATCGTATTCGAGTCGAAATTGAGAGAATTAAGACAAAAATGACGAAATTTTTGCTTGAATTAATTGGCATAAACAATTCCCTAACGACGAAGGCGATTGTTGAACTCTCGTACGAATATAAATGGGAAATGTATGTTGAAGAAAAGTTGGCATTTTACGGCAGTAAAACCACAATGTTTTGGATATTGATAATTGAAATATTAAAATATTAAAATTGACATATTTCTAAGGTACAATCCAATATTCTAACGATGTTTATACTACGATTAAAAATCTACCATTTGCATATTTCAATTAAAATATACATTTTGAAATTAACTATGAACCTTTATTAGCATACAATTATGTATAATACGAGTAATCTGTTGCTTGGAAACTATCAGCTTAGTATAAAAATAATCCCACAGAATGAGAATAAGGAACGCCTGGTCTCGAACCTTTCTGGAAGAAGAAATAGCATATCTGGTAGAGACTAACTTAGTCCTAAGTTTGATGTCGATGTATGGAAGGTCCTAAAATAAGATTATCCCGTTAGAAATGCAAGATGGGTTGTAAATGGAGTCGAACCAAGGATCGTCAGGGAGAAAATAAAATACGTATAGGAAATGCATTCGTGACTTCTGTTCGCACACCGGGTTCCCTCGTTAAAGGGATTTCTAAAAACAAATTCTCAAAGAATTACAAAGGTGAGAATTAAGCGCATCTTTTGGGTCCTCCGTGGTTATCCATCCCGCCCGGGTGATGCTTGAAAACATTTTCTTGTATTCGCGCATAACTTTGTATCGCATGAAAAGAGGTTTCTCCAATTACAGATTTTAGAAGATTTTAAAATACCAAATCTTCAACAGCCAATTTTTCTCGATTAACAATGGAAAAGAGTATTTTAATCGTTATCTAAGTATGCTTATCACATTCTGAGCGCATAAACCATAAACCAAGCGCACTGATCATTAACATAGGGCACTAATCACCACTAACTATGAATTATCTGATGGCATAGGTTATGTGAAATGCATATTTATGTGATGTAAGATCGCTCTTATAAATTTCCATAAGGAATACGCGTAGACTTAACTTTCATCGGTTGCAGGTTTTGTTTCTTTTGGAGAATTAAATTAAAAGGAATTGTCTTAAAGAGTCGAGACAAGCACCAAAAGAACGGAAATTAAATGTAAATTCTTATTTTGGTCGTGGAATTTAGTTTTCGAATCGAAATTTGAAGAAATTCGACAAAATACGCGTGAATTTTTCAAAATTTTCAAGGTTGTAAACAACTCATCCCCCTGACGACCAATGCGATTGTTGAATCCACGCATTTCCCTGTACAGAATAGAATGGGATGTAAGTTGTGTATAATTAAAGGGTATTTACTAATAAAAATTTAGAATTCAATCCACTTGTACATTCCCCGTTCAGAGAATCAACGGGCTGTTTTCAGCTGGTATATAGGGGAAGCGGATTCAACTTATAAGCAGCGGATTCATCACAACCATACCACAGCTGTCACACCGAATGGTCCTGAGTTCAACGCCAATGCAAATTCCTCCCGATTTAAATGCATTTCGGTTATTATCAATTTTTTTTTTAATCCCTTCCCAAATAATACGGAAACATAAAACCATTTAAGTGAATAGAGATAAATAAATGCAATATGAGAATTTAAAGGTTTTCCTAAAGGTCCTTGGTTCGATCCCAGAGATTTACATTCCTCTGTGCAAATGGAGAAAATGGAAGCTCATTTTAGGACCTTCTTAGTGTGAATTCAAACTTAGGATTAAGTCAGTGTTATTCTCTCAGCGTATGTATCGCAAACTCATCATAAACTAAGCGCACACATCATATACTTAGCGGCCTCATCATATACTAAGCGGACTCATATTATTATAAGCTGACTCATCGTATACTAAGCGAACTCATCATATTCTAAGCTGACTCATCGTATACTAAGCGGACTAATCATATACTAAGCGCACTCATCACATACTAAGCGCACACATTATAAACTAAGCGCGCACATCATATACTAAGTGGACTCATTATATTATAAGCGGACTCATCATATACTAAGCGCACTCATCATATACTAAGCGGACTCATCATATTCGAAGCGGAATCATCATATACTAAGCGCACTCATCATATACTAAGCAAACTAAACATATTCTAAGCGGTCTAAGTATATTCTAAACGGACTAAACATATCATAAGCGAAATAAATATATTATAATCGGAATAAGCATATTATAAGCGGTGTAAGCGTATTCTAAGCGGACTCATCATATACTAAGCAAACAAAGAAGCTTTAAAGAGATGGATTCATATTTTAAGGTTTAAGGCGATAAACGTTGGGATAGGCGAAATTCCCCGAACTAAATTTTACAGTTGTTCGCTTTAGTTTAGTTCTCAACTTCGCCTTAAATATGGCCGCTCGAAATTCAGAATTAGTTCAAAACTCCCCAAACTTTCTATATTGCAACTTTCGCTTTCGCTATAAGAAGTTCGCCGAAGTTCCTCCGATCTTCAATTGTCTGTCTGTGGAGATGACGTCATCATTGCGTAAGGAAATACTTAAATTAAATGGTTTTTAAATTAATGTTATTTGATTCAAATCTGTCTTTTTAATGAACACGCACAATGTGGTGATGACTTCCCTTAGTGATGAGTTAGATTAGTGATGAGTCAGCTTAGTGATGAATGCGCTTAGTGATGAGTTAGCTTAGTGATGTGTTCGCTTAGTGATGAGTTAGCTTAATGAGGAGTGCGCTTAGCGATGAGTTAGCTTAGTGATGAGTTAGCTTAGTGACGAGTTAAATTATGGATGAGTTAGCATAGAGATGAGTTAGCTTAGTGATGAGTGCGCTTAGCGATGAGTTTGCTAGGTATATGCTGAGATCGCTTAGTTTATGATGATTCCGCTTAGTCTGCGATGATTTAACTTAGCCTATGAGAGTTAATGAGGCGTTCACTAAACATGTTATGATTTGGCTTAACATACGTTGAGGCCGCTCAGTATTTGCTGAGTTCGCCTAGTATCTGATGAGATCTCTCAGTATGTGCTGCGTTCACTTTGTGATGAATCCGCTGAGTATCTGATAAGTGCGCTTGGTTCACGAGTTTCAATAGAGATGACCTTCTAACTATGTGATACTTCCGCTTAATATACGTTGAGTCCGCTGAGTATTTGATGAGTGCGCTTAGTTTATGATGAATACTCTTAGTATGTGATGAGATTGCTTGGGATATGATTATATCGCTTAGTGATTAGTTTGCTAAATATGTGATGATTAGCTTAAGGTAGGCTGAGACCGCTTACTAAGCGATGAGATCGCTGAGCATATGATTCCATCATCTGAGAGTTCGTTGAGTCAGCTTAGAGTGTGTTTAGTTCGCTTAGTCCTCGTTGAGTTCGCTCAGACAAGTCAAAGGAGCATTAGCATGACTCCTCTAAGTAAATCGCCTTTTTAAATTGAGAGCAGTTCCAATAAATGAATTCGTAAATCTTGAGTTTAATGGACCACAGAATGGACTCAGGAGAGGCCAATATTTAGGAGGGCACTTACAAAAAATTGACGGGAGATTTATGCACAATTAAAAGGAATAAACTGCCACCTGGCGGAAGAGAGGGGAACCAGAAAAAAAACGAAATTCCTTAGCATATCTAATATTGGATGAATTTTCGAAAAAGAAAATAATCCATATTAAACTCTTTAGCTGAATGTTGGATTTCTTCTTTAGTTCAACGAAAACTATAAAGACATCTTATTCCTTGGTTCGAAGCTAGGTCATGACAAACAATCTACGTAAGAAATGCAAGTGAAGTTCGAAACAGTACACTAGTTTATGTTGAGACGGCTTAGTTAATGATTACTTCGCTTCGTAATAATACTATCGATTGATTTTGTATCGGTATATCAACTCATCGATAATCCTTTCATTTATATTTCCAAGGCGATCTATTTATGTAACTATTGATTACTGATGAATTTGCAAAGTATGCGATTATTCTGCTCAATTAATGCTAATTAGATATGTGCTACATATGCTTAGTTTATGATGAATTCGCTTAGTAATGGGTTCGCTAAGGACGTGATGAATCCGCTTAGTAAGTGTTGAGATAAACTGTTAATAGAATAAACTAAAAAGAATATCTCAAAGCTGTAATATAACTGTGCGTTATAACACAAAATAAGGATTAATTTTACGACTAATCATCATCTATGATTATATAAGGGTACTCATCAAATAATTATGATTTACTAATCGCTTTGTCATAGTCGAAAACCCGTAAAACTAAACATTTCGTAAAACAAATTCCAAAATTCAATTTTGCCTAATGATTTGACATTTTTCCAAAGGGAGTGAAATGTAATTTTCATTATTTTCCGACAGATGGCATTTTAAACATATCTTAATTTCGCTAATGAAAATCAAAATAATAAACCATATACTAGATATTCCGACAGTTTGAAACCCTTACCTAAAATCTTTAAAGGAAAAATATCAAATATATAATTTACTGCAATTTTGATGGATGTTTAAACATTTTATTTCATTAATAATTAACGGAAAAAGATATTTCGCTAAAAGAGTTAGCTTTATTGTTTTAAAGAATCATTTATGAACTATGATAAATCGAATCAGTTGATTTATAATTAAAAAGGGTCTTAATTAAATTCAGAGAATGTTGGGGTCATTTTCACCCCACGAGTCTAATCACGTAACTTATTTAGACGCGACTAATCAAAGATTAACTGTAGGGCCTTAACAAATAATTCCAGAAAAAAACACTCTTGAACAAAATGATAACTGCTGACGAAGACAACTTCAAAGCAATGAAAAAACACTCAATAAACAATTATCCTCTTATCTACAAACAGCACATTTCCAAATAGATCCGAGGATATTTTTACGCCAACAACTCTCCGACTCTCTAATTAAGCAGCAGTTTAAACAATTGCCAACAACAACCAACACTCTTAAAAAATACAACACATTTAGTTGAACTTTTGGTCTCATCTAATGAATAATGAGATTTTGGTATATTTATAAACTAAACAAACTCTAACAGTTTTGAAAGGGACCTCATCAGATCATATTCTGCTCAAGGAATACACTTTGTCGATCCTAATTACGAGAACTACGGCGAAATAAGCGAAAATTGCGTAATATTTCACCGAATTCAAGTAATTGTCTCCCTGACGACCGATTGTTGGAACATAATTATTCCCAATTATGTATTTGCGCCAATGTCGGCTTTTAACAATTCTATCCCATTTAAGAAAAGAGAATTTTGCTGATTGATTTAGTATAGATTTCGCTTACTTAGTGATGAATTCGCTTAGTGGCGTATTTTACACACATGTAAGTGTGTGCTGAGTGCGCTTAGTTTATGATTGGTTCGCTGAGTACCTGCTGAGTGCGCTTAGTTTGCGATGAATTCGCTTAGTTTATGATGAATTAGTTTAGTGATAGGTTTGCCAAGTGTGTGCTGAGTGAACTAGACTTATGATTGGTTCGCTTTCCAACTGCTGAGTCCGATTAGTTATTGATTAGTTCGCTTAGTTTACGATGACTTCGCTTAGTAAATGATGACTTAGCTTAATAGAAGAGGTTTTCAAATCGCTGTGAATAATCGAAATGAAACGTATTTTATTAAAATGTTTACAGTTATTTTCTGAAGAGAAAAAAGTCCAGTCCAACGATTTTTAGAAGCTACAGCTTCCAATAGAGTCCACTGATAGTAATGAGATAAACATCAGCAGATGAAACGTTCATTTATTCGTTTATTAATATGCGTATAGATTTTTTACTTTCCATTGTTCTACTTTTACTGTACTTTTTTTGAAAAAGTACCCGTTTTCCGCGCAAACCGATGGCCCAACTTTCTCCGATTGTAACATGATTAATTTTAACAGAATAACTTGCAATTTGTGTATGTGTTAGCCTTTAATTCTTCCAACGTTTTCGTTTAAAGATTTTGCAGAAATACTTACATTTGTACCAGCAATGGACAATGTTGTAAACCTCTGCTAACTTCGAAACAAAACAATTGATTGGAATATGAGTCACATCGTTGTGACCACAAGAATAACAAAAATAATTCGTTAAGAAATATCACTTGAACATGCCAATATATATATATAGAATCAATTAGTATTCATCTCCGTTTTTTCGCTCTCAAAACAGCGTATTAAGCGGAGGGAAGTGTGCCCAAACGCTATCCTGGATTGCTGTCGTGCCCTTTCTTTCCAACTCACGTAAGATGAGACCTCCTAGTCTCAATCTGGCCCTAATAAAGACCTTTTATTAGTGGCGATTATTTATTATTAATAATGTAATCAATTGCAGTTATCAATAAGCTTTCAAATTAATCCCCTTTCACCTATATTGACTCCATGTTGAGTCATTTTTCACCAATTTGTGTTTAATTTTGGCCCAATTTCGATTATTTTGTTTTTCTTTCGTGACAGAATACGCAATTTGTCGCTCGCTTTAAATGAGTTCGACTACATTGGCTCGATATTTGACATTTTTGCGTAAATGTATGAATTTAATCGCCTCATCAGTTAACTATATATTAGAGTAATCAAAGAACTTTGAAACCATTACACTCTAAAGATACCAAATTCCGATAGCTGTTGTACTTTCCACAATATAAACATTCCATAATTTAAACATCTCAACGAGATTATTCCAAATATTGCACAATTACTAAAAATAACTGGGAGTGTTTACAAAACTTTTTAGTTTTTTGGCTCCATTTTTGTTGAAATTCATGTAAGTGTACCCAAATTTGTATTTAATTCGCTTTAAAATTCGCTTAAAAAATCGCTTTAATTCGAGTTAACGTAGTCTAAGTCATTTTGAACATGGGAAAGAGAGAATTTTCCGATTTTTTTGCAAAAGAATAATTATTTACAGCAATTTACGAAGATATCGACGAAAACTCGGTATTTTGTCTAAAAATTTCAGTATTTTGGTTGTATTTTGTTGAAATTTGGTACTCCAATTTAACTTTAGATTCGTTTACAAGATCTTGAAGAGATTTTTCCTAAACTCCGACAAAAACTTAAATTGTTTCAGCAATTCACGAATAAATCGGCAAAAACTGCGAATTTTTGCAGTATAGTGAAGGACAATGCTACCTAATTGGTTTCGAACCAGCAAAATAACCATTAAGAGTGAATGACGTCATCGAGAGGCTGTGAAAATGGAAGCTTTACCTTAAATTGAGGTATTAATATCATTGTGCCCTATTTTCTCTCGAACCCGGGCCTATGTGGCACAAAACCCATCTTATCTCATTACCAGTCAATTACGTCACCGCAAGACAAATACAGGCTGTGGACTTGCATTGATGTAAGCCCACATGAGACTGTCATGTATTCATCTAAAAGGCTGGTTGGTACCTCATCCCCTCAGACATAAAATACCGACTTTTTATAGGGAAGAATGAGGCTTACTAGGCAGAATGAGGAGTGAGATGGTTTTCCCCTGCTTTCCGTTGATCTAAGAGCACATTCATATCAACTCGCATGTATGTAAGCCCACAATGTTGTAAGCCCACACTGTTGTAAGCCCACACTGCCATAATATCACACTGAAAAACATATATTTAATCCAACTTTTTTTATTTTTAATACTCGCATACTTATCCTTTACTAAGATGAGTCATGAGGTACTAGGCGGCCAGGGAATTGTTTATGCCCACAAAATCACACGAATTTTTCGTCAATTTTGTCTGCATTCTCATAATTTCGACTTCAATGCGATATTCCATTACCGAAATAAGAATCTTCGTTCAATTTCCTTTCTTTTGGTGTTCATCTCGATTTCGTACGACCATTATTTCTGATTTATTTCCGCAAATGTATCTTAACCTGCAAGGAACGAAAAAGAAGGTGCATTCCTTACAATATCCCCACACAAGACGTTGGTGCCTCTATTAGAAGCTGTCCTCGTATGCGCTTTGGAAAAAAGTTTAAAAAAACACACAATTTATAAATAAAAGGTTCAATTTCAAATATAAATATTTTCATACATATATACACAGCTTAGAAAATGCATCACTAAGCGAATTCATCATAATCAAAGCGGAATCGTCACATACTAAGCGGTCTAAGCACTACAAGCTAATCTACTAAGCGAAGAAATCTTGAACTTTGAGGAATCATTACAAACGTAGCGAATTCATCGCAAACTAAGCGCACTCATCAGGTACTCAGTGGACTATTCATAGAGTTAAGCGAACTCATCACACAATTGGCTAACACATTACTGAGTAGATTCATCATAAACTAAGCGAATTAATCATTAACTGAGTGAACTGAGCACAAAAATTCATCAATAAGCGGATTCATCAGAAAAAAAGCGAACTAATCACAAACTAAGCGCACTCAGCAGGTACTCAGCGTACTAATCATAGACTAAGCGTACTCAGCACATACTTGGCACAGTCATCACTTAGCGGATTTATCATAAACTAAGCTATTTCAGCTCAAACTAAGCGCAATCAGCAGGTACTCAGTGGACTAATCAATAACTAAGCGCACTCAGCAGGTACTCGGCGTACTAATCATAGACTAAGCGCACTCAGCATACAATCAGGACATTTTCTAAAAAAATCTAAAAAAGAGATCGTTTTTCGTGGGAATCAATCAAAAGACGTTCTGATTGATACTTCGTGTGTGCTCCCGACAGATGTCTCCGCCTGTTATCTGAAGACGGCAAATGAAATCATTTCTCAACGCAGCATCTCATCTGGAGCAGAAGTGGGGAAGAATGAAGGAATTTGAAAAAGATTTCCCTCTAATATATCTAATCTATATCCATATATACATATATATATAAGCAGGAGTTCTGTGTTTTGTCTTCGTTTGGAGGCCACACCGTTCGTTCGTTCTGCTTCAAACTTTATACACGTGTCCTCTGCGACCTGGAAGGAATCACTGTCGCCTTTTGATTCGACGATTTCACTGGGTTCGAACCCAGATATTAGTATAAAGAGTGTCCCGGGAAGTAGTGATAATTGGTAGTTACAGTGCTGGGCTGCCTCTCAACTTTATTCGAAACTTATGTGTTTATAAAGATTCACGCAAACACGTATTTCATTGCGAAAATATGAGACGACTGATCAATATTTTAATGACGAACGCACGGACTGAAAAGTGATTCACACAAACTGAATTGATAAAACGATAAAATTTGATACAGTTTCGTAGATTTTGAATTCGTCGCTCATTTATTAATTCAGTTTTGGCTAAATTAACACAGAATGCCAAAAACAAGAGAGTTCTCCTTGGTCCACCCGAATCATCTAACTTTGGGTGTCCACTTTCTATTCTTTTCCACGAATTATTGACGTATTTTTAAACCATGATTTCAGCACGTTTTTGGTCTTAAAAACGTGAATAATTGAGACACGCGGTTTATATTTATCTCTAGAGAAAGTGAATAGTTGCTTTTATTACTTACGCGAAATTATTTATCGTCGAATTCGCAGTCGCATCAACAATCGCCTTTGTTGTTAGGGAATTGTTTATCCCCAAGAAATCACCCACAAATATATCGTAATTCTTGTCTATATTCTCTCAATTTCGACTCGAATACGATATTCCAACACCAAAATAAGAATCTTCGTTCAATTTCCTTTCTTTTGGTGTTCATCTCGAATTAATACGACCATTATTTCCGATTTAATTCTGCAAACGAAAAAATGTCTGCAATCGATCAAAACGAACTTTACGTGCATTTCTGATGAGAGAGACGATTCGAGTCGTCCAGAGTCGAGCCAAGGATACTCTGGACAAAGATATTAGCTTTCGCCCATTCTCCACTGTATAAACTTTGAATATGCCAAATCTCAAACTCCTCTTTATGCGCAATATCCTTAATTAGGGATCCAAAGTTTATTAATTGATATATATAGAAGGAGAGGAATTTCATACATTCAATCAAGAAGACGCTACGTTACCACAGTTCCATTTTCGACTTAACGTCACAACTAAAAGGAATTCGACGGCGCAGTTTCAATAGAGCAGCAACTGGTGCCTGGTGCACTCTATTCTAGGTAAACACCCACAGATAAGTGACCTCTTGTCTGGCTTTCTAGGGTGCAATCAAGCGATCTGGGAACTTTATTATCAAAAGAAATCAATTACTGCATAATGATGCGCCATCATCAGGCAAACGTAGAAAACATTTCTAATCACTCGTAGAAACAGCTAATGAATATAAATACTCGCGAAATATCGTCAGTTCTCAGAAATGGATTATTAAAAGTGATTCCAGTCATATAAATCAATGGTTTTCGTATAAATTCGTAGGCGTTCGAAAAAAAATTGATAATATTTTCAGGAACATTAAAATTGAAATTCTTTATAAACGCATTTATTTATCACGGCCGTGTTTTTTAATCTTGTTTTTTTAACGAGCTATTTTGAGTTTTTCTTGGGAAATTTAAACTAAACTAATCTTATTATAAAATATCTAAGCGGAATAATCATATTCCAAGCGGACTTAGCGTTCTAAAGCACTTTTCTTCAGACTAGATCTTAATCGTAAGTGGAATATGCCGATACTAAGCGTTGTAAGCATATTCTAAGCAGTTTAAGCGTATTCTAATTGGACTGAGCGTACATTAAACGGAATAAGCATACACTAAGCGTTCTTAGCATATTCTAAGCGGACTAAGCGTACTTTAAGCGGAATAACCATATTCTAAGTGGAGTATGAGTATCCTAAGCGGTCTAAGCGTATTCTAAGCGGACTGAGCATACTTTAAGCGGAATAAGCATACACTAAGCGGACTAAGCGTACTATAAGCGGACTAACCATATTCTAAGTGGAGTAAGCAAATCCTAAGCGGTCTAAGCGTATTCTAAGCGGACTGAGCGTACTTTAAGCGTATAAAGCATATACTATGAGGTCTAAGCATATCCTAAGTGGACTACGCATATTCTAAGCGGTCTAAGCGTATTATAAGCGGACTGAGCATACTTTAAGCGGAATAAGCATACACTAAGCGGACTAAGGTGCAATTGATAGCGTCGAAGGACCGATAAAATGAGTGATATCTTTTAAAGGGTTAAAAGAGGAATGCAACTCGGATTGATGGGGTTTATAAAAAGGGGTTGTAATTAGAAAAGGGGTGCAAAGGGTTGGAAAGGGACGAAAAAGGGACACCCGAAGTAATTAAGCGCATTCGAAAATCACTTTCCCGAATTAATCACTCAAAGACGGATGTGCTGTTTATATTTGGAATGTTTTTGTTTTTTACACTTTAAACTTCTTAACATTCCTTAAGAAGAGGTGGTCATCACTTCGATTACTGAATTTCATTGCTTGTATGCATCTTGGAGGAGCTGAGCGGAACAATCATTAAGTAAGCGGTCTCAACATATAATAAGCGAAATAATCATTAACTAAGCGGTCTCAACATATAATAAGCGAATTAATCATTAAATAAGCGGTCTCAACATACACTAAGCGGAATAATCATTAACTAAGCGGTCTCAACAAACACTAAGCGGAATAATCAGTAGGGTGTATCAAGGAAAACGTGTTTTTTTCGAAATTCAAAATTTGGAGTCGATAAGAAGTCGTCACCACGTACACATATTTAACCAAAAAAAGTTTGTTCGAATTGAAAATATTTAGTTCTCCCGAAATTTTGATTTTTCTTTTTAAAAACGAAGAATTTAATTACTTTTTAAAAATAAATACAAAAAAAATTTGATGAAGAACAGATAAAGCTTTGTCAGTTCGCTTAACATAAGCAAACTTAGCGTATTACAAGCGGACTAATCGTACTCTTAGCGGAGTAAGCATACGATAAGCGGAGTAAGCATGTTCTAAGCGGACTAAGCGTATTCTAAGCGTACTCTAAGCGGATTAAGCACACCAGAAGCGGAATAAGCACTTTTTTTAGCTGATAAAGTACATTGCAAGCGAACTAATCGTACTCTTAGGGGAGTAAGCATACTCTAAGCGTATTAAACATATTGTCTATGTCTATGTCTATGTAAGAACCCTGCAAGCCGCCTTTCGGCGTGTGGCAGAGGGTGCAAGCACCTTGACTCTATTTTCCTAAACGGTTGCTTTCGCGTATACTTCGATGAAAAAATGAATTTTTGAAACGATTCGTTTTAGCATCTATTTCCCTAATCTTTCTGGCAGTATCAGCACGGCCCATATAACAGGGGGGTCGCATTATATCGGTTACATCATCTGAAAACGTAATTTCTCTGAACCTTTTTAATAAATTTATCCTTTGAATTTTTCTTCTATCTTCAAATGATTCCCATCCCGCGTCCTGTAACATCTGAGTGACACTCGCTGTTTTATCGTAGCAATTCTTTACAAATCGTATCGCCTTCCGTTTTACTTTTTCTAAATCCCGAATATGACATTTCTCGGCGGGGTCCCATACACTACTTGCATACTCAAGGTGAGGCCTAACTAACGCTAAGTAACATCGCTCGCGAACCTTTTCTTCGCTCCTACCGACTATTCTTTTAACGAAGCCGAGTTTCTTAAGTGCTTTTCCACATATATTTCGGATGTGGGCACTCCATGATAGATTATTCGTGAGAGTTACCCCAAGATACTTTACCGATTCTACTGACATTAGGTTTACCCCTCGGAGACTATAAGAATAATCATTTATTATAGATTTACTTTCGAAGAAGTTAACTACCGAACACTTTTCTACATTAAGCTCTAATTGCCAATCATCGCACCAATTCATAATTCTATCTAAGTCGTTCGAAAGGGTTAATCTATCCTCTGAACTAACTATTTCCCTGTAAATGACTGTGTCGTCTGCGAATATCCTAACATTGCTTTCAATGTGATTGCTGAGGTCGTTGATGTATACTAAAAATAACAACGATCCAATTACACTGCCCTGAGGGACGCCCGAGGTCATCTTAACCAAGTTGGAACTAATACCATCGAGTACTACTCGTTGCTCTCTATCGGTGAGAAAGTCTTTTATCCAGTTAATAACTTGTGCATTGATACCCGCAACTTCTAATTTGTACAGCAATTTATGATGAGGTACCTTATCGAAAGCCTTCCGAAAATCTAAAAATATCGCATCGACTTGCTTATGTTTTTCAGCAGAGTTTAGAACATCGTGTACTAATAAAGCCAGCTGAGACTCGCAAGAACGAGTCTTACGAAAACCGTGTTGATTCCTAATTATGAAATTGGACGTTTCAAGAAAACCCATTAAAGAGCTAGCTATTATATGTTCCATAATTTTACCGCTCAGTGATGTTAAAGATATAGGAATGTAATTAGCTGGATCGTCCTTAGAGCCACTTTTAAATATTGGCGTGACATTCGCAATTTTCCAATCTTTCGGGACCTTTCCTTCGCTCATACTCTTGTCAAATATAACTTTAAGAAAAGGTGCTACGCTCTCCGCAACTTCCTTGAACACTCGAGCCGGTATGTCTTCAGGACCCGGAGCTTTATTCGGTTTAATCTGTTGCAATAGTTTAATGATGCCGTCTTCTCTGAAGGTGATTTTCGACATTGATTCAGGTTTATCAACATTCGGGAGAGTATTTGATGTATCGTCAGACGTGAAAACGCTTCGAAAAAATCATTCAAGATATTAGCTTTGCCTTTAGCATCGTTTACTATATTACCGCAAGTATCCTTTAATGAACCAACAGTTTGCTCTTTACCTTGGACCTCACGAACGTACAACCAAAACGCTTTTGGGTCCTCTTCCAAGTGTTCGCATAAAATCTTCTTTTTATATTGACGGAGGGCATCTCGCATAATTCGTTTAGTTTCCGACTTTGCTTCCTTATGTTCGCTCTCTACTCGATCTATGTTGATACTATTCGGTTGCCTCGCAGCGGCTTTTAATTTGGAATGCAAACGCCTCTGTTTCTTTAGTGCTCTCCTAGTCTCCTTATTATACCATCTAGGTTCATTAATTTGATTTGAAAGTTTTGAGGGTACAAATTTATCCATTAGGTCACGCATTGTTCTTACAAAGAGATTCCACGTGTCCTCGGTATTTAAACATATCGTGCGCGTTTTATACTCCAGAAATTCGTACATGAGTTTACTACGATATCCTTCGAAAGCGGCTCGCGGGTAAAGATAAACTCTGCGCTTAGGTTTTCTGTGCTTTACCAAGTTAAGGTCGAAATCTATAATTATGGCTTTGTGATCGGATATTCCATCGCAAACAGATGTGTTAGATACTCGTTCGGGGGTGTTCGTAAGAAAAAGATCTAAAATGGTTAATTCCCTGGTAGGCTTTTTGACTAGCTGGTGTAATGAATTTTTTTGTATTAAATTTAACAAGTTCCTACAAGAGTCATTGTCCCGAGCTCTTTTCTTGACTACGTGCTTTTGCCAATCAATGTCTGGAAGATTAAAATCTCCTCCAATTATCATTATGCTATTGTTGTTTTTACGCGAGTAAAAATTTATTTCATCGTTTAGGTTACGCAAAACATGACGCGAAGAGTTGGGCGGCCGGTAAAAAGCACATACATGTAGATTGGGTTTATTTGGCTGACTAATGGTACACCATACGCTCTCGATGCAACTGTTAGGATACGTATATGAACTACTCCGCAAAGAACTTTTAACCGCTATAAATACTCCTCCACCCACTTTATCCTGACGGTCCTTCCGATAAATCTTAAAATCTTTAGGAAATACTTCGTAGTCATTAATATCGTCTGTTAGCCAGCTTTCGGTGCCTATAATTATGTCGGAGTCGTTACTTCGGATAATATGTTCAAGATCGGCTACTTTGTTTTTGATGCTTCTACAATTAATAATGGCAATCGATAGTTCATTTACAATGGGTGAAGCCCGGGAAACGCGTTGTTGCTCATCTTCAACTTGCTCAGTAATTTTTAAGGTATTCGATTGTTTATTAACTTTATTTCCTATATCGGAGCCACTTAAATTAGAAGCATTCCCACAAATTCCCTTTAGCCTAAAAAAAACCTACAATGCTCGTAAATCCTATGAGCCACCCCGCTCGCAGCTTCAGCAGTATAGTGAACACCAGAGCCGTTCAAGGCGAGGGGGTACGACAAGAGGGTCGGCCGAAGGTCCACTAAGTCAACTCCCATGCCCCGACAGAACTCCCACATCCGCGCATTCAGACCATCTATTTTAGTCCGAACGCTTCGGCTGCAGTCACTCCGCGGGACGATGCTGCAGATGGACAGCCGCACATCGATGCCAAGCGACTCCTGCACGCGCTCAACCTCGGAATTCAGGTCCTCAAAAGAACGCAAAATATCCTCGGGAGCGCGGTGACAGGCATCGTTGACTCCACCACCCGCAGCCGAGAGCAACCCGTGCCCCTGGCCGCCGCACCTACCGCACCCGTGACTTGGGCCACATGCCCAGAGGGAATACACCAAGATGTAACGTCACCTCCCTCCCTCTCCGCCCTTCGCCGCAAAGGGGCCACAATACGCTTAACATTAGAGCTCCCTATCAATACAATCCCCCCACCCCGACTTCCTTTAGGCGCAGCTACTTTGGAGGGAAGAGGGGCAGGCATGGCCTTCCGAACAGGCTCATCGACACTTTCCAGCACCGAGAACTTATTGCGGATAGGGATTGGGTTCGTCGTCACCTCCCCAAAATTTATTCTAAGCGGACTAAGCGTACTCTAAGCGGACTAAGCACTTCCATAGCTGACAAGGAGCATTGCAAGCAGACTAAGCCGATACTAAGGAAAACTAAAATTCCATCTTTTTGCAATAACTATACGAAGTTTAAAGTTCCGCAAACATAAGAACTATATTTGAGTAACTTAAGCCCACTGACTGGAGGTTAAGTCATTTCCGCCTGAATCTTATGGTCACAGTGATGCAGACGCGCAATGCACTCTGCCTACGTTTCAGGATACATTTAAAGTAACGAAGATGAAGCGTGAGTTATGCCCGGAAAGTGGGAGACCTCGGTTCGAGTCCCAGCCATAGGAAAGATGAGACTTATTTACTCTTGTTCGACATTTAGGATTTCGATAAAGGATTGCTTGACTCTAGTAAGGTGGGGTTCGACCCAAGGACGGCAGCCTATCTGTCGTTAACACAGAAAAATACAGTAAAAACAGATAAATAGAACTATATATATAAAATGGAAATTCAGTGGGTGTGTTTGTCTCTTTGATTGGAGGCCACACCGTTCGTCCGATTTGCTTCAAACTTTACATACGTGTATTCTGCGACCTGGAAGGAATCACTGTCACCTTTTCTATACGGGGTTTGAACCCAGATCGCTAAGATAGTTTTCCATAAAGAATACACATAAAACTCGTATTCATCGCATGCAGGGTTTATTTCTTTCTCAAAATGAAATTGGAAGAAATAGTCGCACTTTAACGAGACAAACACCAAAAGAAAGAAAATAGAACGAAGATTTTTATTTCATTCAAGGAATCTTATTTTTGATTCAAATTCGCGAGAATATCGGTGAAATATACGAAAATATCGTGAAAATCGAGGTTTTATGCAACTTATTCCCCTGACGACCGATCCCATTGTTGAATCCTGCATGGAATAGAATGGGATTTAAGTTTTTTTATAATTAAAAGGTATTTTAGTAACTGCACGACCAATAAATTGAATTCAATCTACTTCCATATCTCCCATTATGAGAATCAATTCAGCTAGTAATATATAGGGTCTCATACACGCATTCTCTACTGTCCAAGTATTAGCTATGGTCCCCTGGACTTTGTGAATTTATTACCAGCTTAGTACACAATTAATACGAATTGTTATCACACCGTAATAAGTGAAATCCTTTTTTCTCTAAGTGATATTTTTTCCGCTGCTGCAGATTGAATCATTAACTTACCACGAGAGCGAATGTAGACAGAAGTACTCGAAAACTTTTCAACATTTCTTAGTTAACTTAGTTTCCTATTTGTTAGTAACAGGTTAATAGTAGCTAAGCAGGGTGTTTACCGTTACTTTATTCAAGGTAGAAATTCCGAGGGTCTCCATCCTAATCAGGAACCTTAGCTCACCTTCGCAGCTCGGGAGCTCGACCTTCCTATTAGTGGGGGGGGGGGGCATAAAAAAAACTGACCGCATGAAATGCGACTTAAAAAGTTATTTACAATTCAAATGAGCAACAATTTATTATTTTTGTCGTCTCACTAGTCCAAAGAGATATACAAGCGTCTTTTGATCGACGTTCTACGATGAAAATTAAGATTTTTCGTGATTTTTGCTAGAAATGACCCGTTTACACACGGCAAAGTTGCCTGGGGATGGGTTGAGTTGGGAGGAGGGATTTCTAGCCAAAATCTAAAAATCCTCCCCCCAACCCAACCCCCGTTGAGATATTTAAAAACACCCGCCTATCTGACTGAGCAACGTTTCCGTTTATAAACGGGTAATTTCTTGCAAAATCACGAAAAATCTTAATTTTAATATATATAATAGATGCATAACTACCATTAACCTAGTAACACTCTCGTATTCGAATGCAACCTTGTGCTAATATTTCATGTCAATCGACCACGTGTTTTTCGAGTTTTAAGGCCACAAATATACTCAGGCTGATTTTTTTATAAATGAGATAATTTTACAATAGGAAAAACGTTTTTTAGAAATTCGAAATTTCAAGACGATAAGAAGTCGTCACTATGGTCACATATAAAAACATTTTAATCGAATTGAAAAATATTTAGGTCTCCCGCAACGGGTTACTAAAGTTTGATTTTTCTTTTTAAAAACGTAAATTTTCATTTTTTCAAACATGAATACATATTTAATTTTTTATTAAATATTATATGTTATCTAAGCGCTCAGTTGTCGTAGGTCTGAGTTGTCGTAGCGATAAGTTGCTCTGGTAACCTAAGTAATATCGCTCGCGAACTTTTTCTAATCCATTCTCACGAATTATTACCGCAAAAGGAGTTCATATCTAAACTTCAATATTTCCATTTCTTTATCCGTGACTTTATCATTTCTTTTGTTTATTTTCCTCCGCATTATCGCTCCTCTTAATAAATCCCTCCCTCACTTGTTTCCCCCAAAAGAACTCTTTTGAATTCCATTTTATTGCTCCAAACCCATTCCTTCGCTTCTCTCCCTTCTTTTGTCTTTTTTTTGGTTCCGTTCCCCTCCGCCAGCGGCGCTGGGGAGGGGAAAAAATGAACTGCAACACCGGTGAATCCCCCTCTAAGAATGAGATTCCTCTTTTTCTTTCTTCAATGACCCCTTCTTTTTATATCTCTCTTTTCAGAACTTTATTCTCTTTCTTTGGCAAAGTTTTCCTAAAAGAAAAATAACTCTCGATTCACGATTGTTTCTTTTTTAGGAACGAAGAAAGTGTCGCAACCCGGGATAAGGATTGAACTCGGCACTCCAAGATGTCTGTCCAATAATAATTCAACGTATTTAAGTCAATGTTTATCACTCAAACTATTAAAATTTCCCGGTCAAAAGTGACGGTGTTAAAACTAAATGTTGTCAACAAAAATATGAATTTTTGCTTTCTTCCTATGCGTAGAGAAAGTATTGTATTCGCAAAAAAAACTTCGACCTCAAGATTTCAACGGAAATAGATGTTTTGGGGCCCATAGAGCACGTTTTCGCTATCTTCCAGAACATGTCAGTGTGTGTGTCCGTCTGTGGTACTTGTGGGCGCTCTATCTCAAAATGAATTATCCTATCATTTCCAAACTTCATATTTGGTATTTTCCTAGCAATGCTTAAGGTTGATTATTTTTTGATGAATGTCGCTTAACCGGAAGTTGCGGTTTATCCGGAACAAAATATTGTTTCTTAAATATCTCCGTCAGAATGCAATGTAGGTATATACAAATATTATAGTTAATGTATTTTACTACAACTTTAGTATGAAACATTTTCCTGTAACACTCATTGTTTTGGAGTTATTTATGTATTACCGGCATTGACTTCTGTTTAGAATAACTACGGAGAAAGTCATGTGTTGGCCACAGCAGATTTTTATTAAATGATTTAATTACGTATTTCGTTCAATATTTAATGTAAATTCTTGAGAGAACATTGATTTTTTTAATAATTAGGAACACGTTTTGTTGTTGTTTCATTACTGAATATTTTACTAGATTATGTTATACTTTGCTACATATTTTATTATATACTCTCATGTATTTTTATGTATATTTTTATGTTTAATCTTTAGAAAGTTTTTATTCTAGCAATTTTTAATGCACTTCTTATTTTAGGTAGTTCTATTTTATTATTCAAATAATCTATCGTATATAATAGTTGTAAATATTTTCCAATTTATTATTTAATTTAATTAAAGCCATACGTTTTATTGTTTCATAGTTACATAAGTTATGATACAACAATAAAATTACGTATTTCGTATGTTTGATCGTTTAATCGGCAGATATTTTGATTCTACTCGACTTTTAATTTTTTCACATATGAATGTAAGGTTCGTGTGATTAAAAGTTTACAATAATCAGAGAGATTTTCCTGTTTTGTGCATAAAATAATTATTTGAACAAATCGCGCGATTAATCAATATTAGTTCAATATTTTCATTTGCAGAAAAAAAGTTTTTTTGTAATTGTGGTAGTCTTACGAATGGTATATTGGTAAAATGTCGAACGTAATTTATATTAATTAAAATACGATACAGTATTGGATTGGGCCTTAGAAATCTGTTAAATTTAATGTAAACACTGATAATAAAAAATGTACTAAGAATACATTTATTTATATCTTACCCTTATATATTCGTATAAGAGTCACCTTCGTCGTTAGGGAATTGCTTATGCCCAAAAAATCACACTCATTTTTCTTGTTTTTTGTCTGAATTCTTAGAATTTTGACATGAATACGATATTCCACGACCGAAATAAGAATCATTATTCAATTTCCTTTCTTTTGGTGTTCATTTCAACAAGATGAAACTAAGACGAAATATTGGGTAGACAACACAACAAATATTAGTCAGCAATGACTGCGATGGAATTGAAGCGATCGTGAGTTGCATTGTTGCGAGAGCTTAGTTACGCCGCGGCTCCCAACAATGGTCCGTACATTGTAGTACTCTAGAAGGGTATTGTTGTTGATTACAGCGGTCGAACAACGAAAACATCAAAGAGATCTTCAAAGGTTATCCTCGGTTCGATGCCAGGTCTGGGCAAATATTCTACTTAGGAAATGCTTGAGAAGTTTTTATCAAATGTTAACAGACTTCGTTTAATTTGCAGAATTAAATTGGAAAACAATTGGTTCTACGAAATCGAAAAGAGAACCGAAAGATGGGGAATTAAATAAACTTTTCAATTTTGTCCCATCAATTACGGACACTGAATTGCGAAGAGTTTTACTCAATTATGCGGAGTTAAATTATGAACAATTGTCTTATGAAGTCAGTACGAGTATCAAAAGAAAGGAAATTGAACAAAGATTCTTATTTTGGTAAGGAATATAGTTTTTGAATTCCAAGTTACGAGAATTATAGCGAAAGAGACGAAAATTGCATGCAATTCCTTCGTAGTAACCAAACATTCCCCCTGACGACCAAGGCGATTGTTGTGCTTTTGTGCGCAATATTTGGGAAAGATAGGCCAATATCAAATTATAAACTTTTCTCACGAACATGTAATAACGTGTTCGTGAAGAACGCATTTGATAGCATCGTTTAATATTACCTGGTAAACTGCAATGAAATAGCATGTACCCATACGGAAATAGTGACAAATCCTCACAATAAAATACATTTTCTATGGAAATCGGATAAAAACTAACGAAAATGGGCCGAAAACATGATTCGTACTATCTTACGCCATGTTTGGACCGACGCCACAGATGTGTTCGCAACCGACATCTATCGGAGAGATCCGGAACCAAAAACAGCGCGCCCAATTTAATCAAGACAAGATTCAGGGAAATAATATGAGAATCTGGAATTTGTTAAAAAACGTGACTTAAAGATATTGATTTCGTGACAAATCCACCTCTACTACCGAATGGAATTGAACGTTTTCTCACCAAATAGGTATCCATGGGAATCCAGGATATCAAAAAACCTGCTTATAAAGCTCTTTTTCACTAATTGCATACTTCATTTAATTCGCAGAATTCAATTGGTGATAATACGAAATATATAAATAGTGCCAAAAGAATAGGATGTTGAATACGACATTTGGCCATGTGATAACGGTTTGGATTCGAAATAATTCTGTATTTCTTTCTTAAATAATATACATCGGCAAAATTTAGTGTTTACGAGCATCCAGTTCCACTAAGGCGATAATCTCATATAATAATCACTGTTGTGTATTTATGTAACCGATGTCAGTAACTCCATTAAGAGAAATACAATGGGAGAGATATTTAAAACATTTATTGCATGCACTTCCCGACATAAGATAGGTTTATGAATTATATGGGAGTTATTTAAAGGTCCAACGGAGTATTACAAATCGATATTTACTTTGTCCAGAGTATCCTTGGTTCGACTCTGGACGATTCGAATCGTCTATCGCATAAGAAATGCACGTAAAGTTCGTTTTGATCGATTGCAGACATTTTTTCTTTTGAAGAATTAAATCGGAAATAATGGTCTTATTAAATCAAAATGAACACCAAAAGAAAGGAAATTGAAGGAAGATTCACATTGATATCCATAGTAAGTGAGGTAATCATTAATAAGCAAACAATCATGAACTTAGCGAAGTAATCATTCAGTAAGCAAAGTTATCATAAAATTAGTGAATTTATCATTAAGTAAGTGAATTAATCATATTGATATCGTGTTTTATCATTTAGGATTCCAAACAACGAGAAATAGTCCCTTGCGCGGTGGAAGTGAAACGTTTGCCGTTGCCGGAGATCGAACCCGGGTCTCCCAATTGCCGGTCGGTTGCTCTAACCACTAAGCTACCACGGCAGCACATTCCCCCCTTCACTTCCAAGGGCTATGATAGAGGAGGAATGGAGACAAAGGCATTGCCCCAAATGGACATCAAAGATGTACCAGCCATCACAGCGACTCCGGAAGGCCCCGGAAAAGGCAAAGGTGATGAGAAAGAAGGAAGTTTCACACGTGATACACATTAACTTCCACCGCGCAATTACGATAAACTTGTGTGAAACTTCCTTCTTTCTCATCAATCAGTTCCCTTGACAACTGAGTTAATTGTTGTGAACGACTCTTTTATGAATGAATGGGAAACATAATAAGAATTGATTAAGACATTGAGTACGTCGAGGGAAATAAACTGAAAAGCAATGTAGGCTTAGTTTTTGGTCGTACGCTAAATTGTGCTCCGTGTGACGCCTCGTATGTCTGGATAAGGAGCTCCTCGAGTGGCGAGGTTACAACACGGACTTCTCTGGAATATTTCCAATGACCAAACCCAGTTTCTCTGCATCACCATAATGCATTTGATATAATAAGTCCTTTTCTTCTCTATTTGAATATGGTCTTTTCCCTATTTTGAGGAGGGCACTATTCAAATTCTCCAATTTGAAGGAACACACTCATCAATACACAGTTCTGAATATCTTTGGAGGGTGACCGCATGTTGCCATGGCTACGGAGCGATGCCTGGAAAACAAGGAGGCGTAATGGTTGCCAGTATGGGCACCCAGCCTTGACTGTAGGTTTGCAACAATGCGAGTGGTTCGTTACGTTAGATTATCTAAAACAACAAATTACAACAAGTATCTGTTATATGAGTAAAATGCTGTTTTATACACTGCGAGCAAATGGTTCAATATATAATAGATGAATGCATGCAAAGTGTCAACTGTCTGTCCTCAAGGTAAAGACTCCAAAAGAATTATGAAAATTCAACCAATTTGTTCTAAATGGGAGATATATTTACCACCAGGCATCGAACCCGGGTCTTCCTGGTGATACTCACTATGCAGCACAACCAAAGATCACCACCTCCAACAGTGTGTGAAAATTCAAGCGGAAATATTGGCTGCAACTGCTACTCAAACGACGTCCTACTTTTCCCTAATATTTCTGATGTGAGAAATTATAATGTGCTCTGGCATCGAACCCAAGAATAAAATGGTCTTATCTTAATTTTTATTCTAAACCGAGTCGTAATTTACATCTTGTAGCAAAGCAAGAACTTCCTATCATTTCCAAGAGTGAATCAAAAAAAATAATTTCACAAACTTTCCGTTCATTTTCCCCTGGTCGAACCAAGGATAATCTTCGAGGATGTCTTTATTGTTTTCGTTGGACATGCATGGCTTCCGGCGATCACTCGCATTTCGACTCTCTGATTTGCCGGGAGGATCATCAAAAAAAATACAATTCCTACCGTTCTCATTCGGTATCATGTCCTAAAATCTAGAACCAAATAGACCTAATTCCATTCCTTTAAATATATGCCTCTGCAGACTGCATCTTTGACTCTTTAATCCAGCATTTCCATTTGAAAATTTAGAAACGCACGTTTACATTTTGGAATACGACTGAATCCTTACGAAGGCAATTATGGAAGCCAAAATTAGAGACTCGTATCGCATATCGTTCGAGCACACGTGGATTGTTTACCAAATACCACGCATTCATTAAAGGTTCGATATATCGAAAGGAACAATCGATGTCGCCCGTTATCTTATATATATACGAGTAAAATGTTGCTTGCATTCTGCAAGCATATTGATAACACAAATTTCATGTCGGCATCATATCGAGAGGGTCCTCAAAAGAAAAAAAGAAGGATTGAAAATATTCTTAAAATGCCCTGCAATTTCTCCGTCCGGCATCGAACACGGGTCTTCCTGGTGATACTTCCTAAGCAGCACAATATAAGATCGCCATCATTAACTGTGTGTGAAAATTCTAGCAGAAATATTGGGTGCAACTGCCTCAAACGACGTCCTACTTTTCCCTTATATTCCTTATGTGAGAAATTATAATGTGCTCTGGCATCGAACCCAGGAACAACATGGTCTTATCTTAATTTTTATTTTAAACTTAGTCGTAATATACATCTCCTATCTAAGCAAGAACTTCCTATTATTTCGATAAGTGCATCAAAATAAATAATGAAAAACTACCTCAATGTATTTTAAACGGGAGATGTTTGCTTTGTCCCAGCATCGAACCCAGGACAATTTCTGTAAAAGTCATTAATGTTTTTGATAGATAATGATCATATATATAGGCTCCTTGAGTTTTAATTCTCTACTTTTCCGGAAGTATTTTTTAAAAATTCCCGAAAATCAAAGCAATGCATTTTAAAGGAAGAAATCGGGTCTTTGGGGACCTCTGGAATCGAACCCATGACACTGAGGTTCAAAGTCGCCTTTTTCCTGTAGGTTTCACGTTAGGACCTATACGCTGTAAAAATATCAAGTCAATGACGAAACATTTTGCGCTCTATTACACAATATTATGAAAATAACTGTAAGAGCGACCACGTTGCAGAAAGTTCAGTGCCCGAAAATTTGCGGAAGGAAAAAAAATAACATATTGGCTATTTTATATTTCGGGAAGTTAATATGTAATCATTGTATGTGAAACTTTGCGTATGATAACATATTAATGCATAGTTTATGACTATGAACTTTCATCTTCCTAGTACTTTCCATTATTTTAAAAATTGAGTCAACATTTGACAGTTTTTTTGAAAAACCCAAAAATAGGATGTTTTCACTTTGCTTTTACTAAAAAAGACCTTCTGGAATCTCTTTTGAGTCATTTCATTAGAAAGTATGTGAATTTAACCTTATAAAAAAGTATATCTGTAATAAAGATACGCTAAGCCAATCAACCACTAACTAAGCGAAATAATCGTGATGATTAAGCGGAAGAATCACATACTAAGTGCACCAATCGTAAGACTAATCGTCAAATAAGCTTAAAAATCACGTATATTAAGATAACTAATCGTAAACCAAGCGAAGTAATCATAAACTAAGCGAAGTAATCACATGCTCAGCGAAGTAATCAAAAACTAAGCTATGTTACCACATTCTTAGCGAATTTATCATTAAGTAAGCAAGGTAATCATACACTAAGCGAAGTAATTATGAACTAAGCGAAGTAATCATTAAGTAAGCAAAGTAATCATACACTCAGCTATCGTAAGCGTATCGAAGTAATCATTAAGTAAGCAAAGTAATCGTAAATTAAGCGAAGTTATCATAAACTAAGCGAAATTATCATAAACTAAGCAAATTTATCATAAACTAAGCGAAGTTATCATAAACTAAGCGAAATTATCATAAACTAAGCAAATTTATCATAAACTAAGCGAAGTTATCATAAACTAAGCGAAGTAATCATTAACTAAGCGAAGAGATCATTAACTTAGCGATGTAAATACATGCTTATTGAAGTAATCATAACCATAATTTAAGCGAACTAATCGGTTGGTAAGCGAACCAATTATTATTTAAGCGGAGTCATCATATGCCAAGCCCACTCATCACATGCTCAGCCAATTAATCACATCCTCAGCAAAGAAATCATTAAAATACATTCCGTTGAACATTCAAATTACCTCAGTACGTCTCCTTCCTGCTTTAACACGATCCTGGAATTGGAAAAGTCGCCTTCGGAAGCTAATCTTTCACACACATTTGAGTTTCCAAACGGACAACAACACCAATAAGTATAACTCACTATTTCGAAACTAATCACGGAATCACTTCTAATTCGGTAGGAAAACACGCTTTTGAGAAGAGAAGCGTAGTTGGGACGGCAGAGACACGGCAGCGGGGAAAATCGGAACTAGATGGGGAGGAGGCGAAAGTTTTGGGCCAATGGAAAAAGTTTAGAAGCAGCGTGTGAAGGGGGAATGGGAGATAAAGGTCCAAAGAGGAGAAACATGGGATACGGAGCTTCAGTTGGACGAAAACTCATGCGTATATACTAGCTGAATATAGCTCCTTTGATTCTCTTAACGTGGAATATAGAACTAGATTGAATTCTAATGTTGTCGGTCAATGCAATGAGTAAAATACCCTTTAATTATCTGAAATCCCATTCTATTCTATAAATAGAAATGCATGGATTCAACAATTGGAATGGTCGTCAGGGGGATGAGTTGTTTACTAACTAAAAAAAAATAGGATATTTTACGCGTATTTCGTGGAATTTCTCGAAATTCCGACGAATTGACTAAGCGAAGTAATCATTGACTAAGCGAAGTTATCATTAAATAAGCGGAATAATCATTTAGTATGCGAAGTAATCATTAACTAAGCGAATTAATCATAAAATTAGCGAGGTAATCATCACGTAAGAAAATAATTGATGAAGTTAATGAACTTCCAATTTTGCATTGCGTAGAACTATGATTTGCCGGTTACATGCTCAGTTAATGATGACTTAACTTTCGTTGTCTCGTTTCGTCGTATTCGTTGTCGTTATTTGCTTTTTATTGCATTGCTTTATGTGTAAAATTAAATAGGTCAGAAATCTATAGAAGCTCCGTGTATTTAAGGTCGAAGTTTAAAAAAAATTAAAATTAACGTATTTCTAAGGAAAAATCCGATATCTCTACGGGATTATTTACGCCCGCATTTTATTTTTTAATTGAATTGTATTTCTAATTTCGTCATTTTAGAAGGGGAAATACGCCAGCATACACAAAAACGGACAGCGAAAATTTGCTCAAAATCTTTATTAATTCTCCCGTATATTAAATGTACGGTGGAGATTACAACTATTTATATGGTATTCGCTTAGTAATTGATTGGTGCGCTTACTTTGAGATGACTTTGCTTAGTAATTGATTGGTGCGCTTACTTTGTGATGACTTTGCTTAGTCACTGATTGGTTCGCTTACTTTGTGATGACTTCGCTTAGTAATTGATAAGTGCGCTTACTTTGTGATGATTTCGCTTAGTTATTTACTAGTGCGCTTACTTAGTGACAACTTCGCTAACTTGTTGATTGGTGCGCTTACTTTGTGATAGATATGCTTAGTCATTCTATTCTATACAGGGAAATGTGTGGATTCAACAATGGGATCGGTCGTCAGGGGGATGAGTTGTTTACAACCTCGAAAATTATCGGAAAATTGGCGCTTATTTTGTCAACTTTCTGCAAATTTCGATTCGAAAGTTATATTGTATAGCTATAATAAGATTCTGCATTCAATTTCCATTCTTTTGGTGTTTGTCTCGACTCTTTAAGACAATTCCTTCTAATTTAATTCTACAAAAGAAACAAAGCCTGCAACCGATAAAAGTGAAGTTTACGTGTATTCCTTATGGAAACTTATCTGAGCGATGTTGGATCGAACCCAACTAAATTATCGAATTAAATGGAGACAGTACTTCTTTCCTGATCCAAGAGAATACGTAACCAAAGTTTGGAGTGAAGTGGAAAAACGGTGTGGACTCCAATCCAAGACAAACAAACATAAAAACACAATTTCTACCTTATACACATACAGGGGGTCTATCAAAAAGTAGTGATACTCGGATAGAGTTCCTCTTGGGCTTCCCAAATCACCCCACTTTTATGATGTCCGCTTTCTATTCGTCTTCCTTTGTTTTAATCAGATATTCATATGAAAAATCGGCTTTTATTTTGAGGCTTTGATATGATTTTTGTAGGTGAACACCATTTCATCATCATGGTTTGCCAAACTATTAAACAACGTTATCAACACACCTATTTGTACATCCCTAATTAAAATTGCTGGAACAATATTAAAAAGTGTACTTGATTTTCCCATCTTTTGGTTTCAGTATCGTCTTCCTAGAACCATTCTTTCATATTTAATTTTGCATATTAAATGAAGCCTGCAAACAAAACAAAAATTGTGAAAATTAATTTTACGTGCATTCCTTAGGTAGAATATTCGCCCTGACCTAGCGTCGAACCAAGGATAATCTTCGAGGATGTCTTTATAGTTTTCTTTTGATATGCACGGCTTCCAGCGATCCCTCGAATTTCCACTCTCTAATTTGCCGGAAAATGCCTCAAGCAAATTTCCTAAAATCCTCTCTCGCATGAGAAATGCACGTTAAGTTCGTTTTTATCGATTGCAGACATTTTTTCTTTTGCGTAATTAAATCAGAAATAATGGTCTTATAAAATCGAGATTAGCACCAAAAGAAAGGAAATTGAACAAAGATTCTTATTTCGGTCGTAGAATATCGTATTCGAGTCTAAATCGAGGGAATTTAGACAAAAATTACGAAATGTTTGTGTACTTTTGTGGGCATAAACAATTCCCTAACGACGAAGGTGATACTGTTGAACTCAACCCTCATTTACTTTTTGTCAGAGTTCAAATGAATTAAAATAAACATTTCTGATGAAGAATCCGATATCGTATCGGGAGAATTAATATTTTTGGTGAATAAATTAAATTCCGTCAATTTTGACAATTCACGAAATGAGTTTATAAAACACAATATCATATTTCGAACACACAAATGAAGGTATTAAAACATATCTAAAATGTGTTTGAACAAGAGTATTTAGAACGCAAAAGTGAGATACGTGGTCCAATGTTCATTAAAACATCAAAAGAGTCTTAAATCGTAGCCGTCGACAGCTCTGTTCAAATTCAATGTGCAGAAATGTTGTAAGTCACGATGAATTCAATGAAATGTAATATGACGACCAATTTTAACTGTTCATTGTATCATTTTAGGTACATAACCTGAGCGTTGTAAGCTATATCCTCATTATTAGCAATGATTTCATCTAAATGTGTATTTGTTTTGTTCATTTTGTCACATTATTTGTGTGCTCAAGGGAAGGTTTGCTTTGTGATACACATCTTATTTGTCTTTTTATGATATGTGAATTAACCCTCCAAGGACGAGAATTATTTTTTCTTAAATATTACCCTAATTTTAGTATATTGGTATTCAGATGACCTAAATTAACAACAGAAAATTGCTTAAAAAAAGTTAACAATAATAGGTTCGTTGCAAATGCCCGTTCCCATATGGGCACGTCAGTCCTTCCCACTACTACTATTACGCGCGCCATGATGAAATTTAAAAAAAGCATTTTATTGAAAAAAATCATTTATTTCAAAAAAATATTGTATGAAATGGTTTTTCTTGGAAGATATAAGTATTTATTTTATAATTATTTTGTTAAGCACTTTGTAAAACATTTAACACAGAGCCCAACATCGCAATTATTACGCATTGTTCTCCCACGACTCTCGCACTCTTCATAAGCGCAGCGTTTTCCCTTGTTCTGCGGTATGTCACCAGTTACACCGATTAATTGATCATACCATAACTCTTGCGTGGAGCCAGTTTTTGACGTGGAAGCCTTGCTGAGTCGTCCACCGGGTGGTTTTTATTCCGTCTTGTACCGAGAAAAGTACACCTGAGCAATCTTCAGTCTAAGCTCTAATTTTGTCCTTGGATCTGAGGATTTCCTTTTATTATTATTATTATTCGATTGTCTGAGTTGCAAATAATTTATATAAATCATATCTTACCAATATGCAGTGAATTTACATGAATTTGGTCAGTTTCACCCATATGCTTATTATACTGGGATATGAAGTAGGGTTGTGGAAGCTGAATAATTTTCATTTGTTTCCTATAAAACCTTTTTGCTTTCATCAACGGCGTAACTCCATACGCCGTTGAAGCTGCCACAATTACCAAATTGTCCAGCCATTTAGTGATTCCTATTCCTTCGCATGTAGAAATAGCTGTGATGCTCTTTCCACTCTCCTCCTTTTCTAGATCATTTTTTGGTGGTAGCGGACAATCTTTCGGAATCCGGTTCTTTCTGATTCGCTCAGTTCCATTGTAGCCACATCCTTTCAAATGTGGCAATAAATTCTTTCGTATACATTATATATTGAGCTAAATAAATTAATGCTATTATATTATTTCATATTACACTTCAAATTATAATAACCGAATCTTATCGATTTACCTCTACTACATCGCTTGCAGCTGTGTCTTTCGTAGTATCTTATCATCTCTTCCTCACAATCTAAGAACTGGGAAGGCACCAAATGCTGCAAACTACTCTGTGTAATTATTTTCATCGTAGGACAGACTTTGTAGAACCCATCGCTTGACTGACTAACTTAGTATTATCCGCCAAGTGTAAAAATTTCATTATTTGGATGAATCAGTCCCTCCTTATCGCTGTACTAACCAATTCAATAGGTACATCCTTTTTCGCGTCCCAGTAAAATATTTTTTCAGGAGAATGTTGTACCCGGATACAATCAAAATGCCAATGACGGCTCGCCTCTCCTCTGCTGTAATTTGTGGACTGGGGCAATTAAAAAATCGGGCGTAATTCTCACTTTGTTCCACTATGAATGCGACGAAATCGTCATCGATGAAGAGCTCTAGCAATTCGATGCAGCTAAGTTTAGAGTATGAAAAGTAATCTGCTTCAGAAAAACTTCCCGCACACTCAATGCTGCCCTTTATCCATTTTCTCCGCACAGATTTTTTTGCCCCATCGTCTTCTCCAGCACCGATACTTTCGTTGGTTGCCAACCGAATTTCGGCTTGTGCCCTCATTTGCTTGCCAGTAAAATTCTCAACCAATCTTTCCTCATCTTCATTAGCCAATACTTCATCAGTTCGCTCATTTTCTCCTGTTGGAGAAATGAAGAAATCGGTAACATCTACCTCACTCTCTTCATCCTCGTCAAGGATTCGGAGAGCCTCCTTCAGTGAAGTCGACTAATGAAAAATTACGGTTTTCCTGAATAGAAACTATAACACCTCTAATGATATCATTTTTATGTGAAGCTAATAAAATTTGAAAGGATTTGAATATCTAGTACAATAATCATTTGCTAATATATGTTGTTGCCGCTTCTACTATATAAATTTAGGTTTTCCGAGATTTAGTTCATAAATATGCATAATAATTGCCATAGTCTTCTTTTCACAACTTAAAACTAAAATAATTCTTAGCTTAATTGCACCAGTAATAATGTATTATGTCGCAAAATATTCTTTTATATACTATATATAGCTTTCCTTGACAGCCATCGGCAAGGAATTCGCGTAGTAGTATATATATAGGGGATCAAAATTCTAACCATGTTCCACAAGTGCCACTGACTTGAAATTTTTACGACGTTATGGCCATGACGTGTAACCTCCAGGAAATAGCTGACTTTGAACCTCGGTGTCATGGGTTCAATTCTAATAGGCCCCAAAGTCGCGATTTTCCCCATAACAATACATGGCGGGGATTTTCAAAATTTTTTTGAGGCACTTCCCGGAAAAGGAGAGAGTTGAAATTCGAGGGTTCGCTAGAAGCTGTGCATGTCCAACGAAAATTAAAAACACATCGCCGTGTATGGTCCATGGTTAGATGCTAGGTCGGGGAAAAAATCGGCCGTTTAAAATGCATTGCGGCGATTTTGAAGATTTTTTTGGATCCTTTCCCGATAACATGGATACTTAAAACTCGGCACGTGGATAGATATCATGAATATATTTCATAATCAAATTTTACATGTTCGCTGATGGTCCTTGGTTCGATCCCAGAGAGCCATTTGCACTTCCCAATGCTTTTCTTACGGAGATAACGGAAACAAAATTTAGGTACATCCTGGCAAGCTATCGACATCAAACCTTGCATGATAGAAGAGCAAGTCCTTACAAATAAAAACGCGAATTCATAGCTTACAATTTTTCCTGGGTTCGACACCAGGTGTCTCTTCAATCAGAAGTTGATCCGATTTTTAGGAATTATTTTGAAACCTTTCCCAATAATATAGAAACTTGAAATTCGGCATATAGATACAGATCATAAATAACTTTCGGAAAATTTTTTTATATTTCCAAGATCGTCCTTGGTTCGAATCCAGAGAGCCATTTACATTCGTGAAAATTAGAACGTCTTCTGAGGGAGTTGTAGCCAATATTTCTGCTTGAATTTTCACACTTAGTAAGACATGGTGATCTTCTATTGTGCTGTTAAGTAAATTCACCAGTAAGATCCGGGTTCGATGCTAGATGATGAAATTACAGCGAATTTTATGAAAAATTTCAATCCTTTTTTTTGTGGACCGTCCCAATATGATGCCGACATGAAATTAGTTTTGTCGATCTGCTTGCAGTATGCAAGCAACATTTTACTCGTATATATATAGACGCTTCTCCGGATATACCTAGATATACACTCACTCACTGGGGATCAAAATTCTAACCATGTTCCACAAGTGCCAAAGACTTGAAATTTTTACGACGTATTGGCCATAACGTGTAACCTCTAGGAAAAAGCCGACTATGAACCTCAATGTCATGGGTTCGATTCCAGAAGGCCCCAAAGTCCCGATTTTCTCCATAAGAATACATGGCGGGGATTTTCGAAATTTTTTTTGAGGCACTTCCCGGAAGAATTGAGAGTTGAAATTCAAGAGATCGCTAGATGCCATGCATATTTAAAGGAAACAATAAATACATCTACCATGAATATCCTTGGTTCGATGCTAGGTCAGGGCAAATATTCTCCCGTTTAATTTACATTGCGATTCTTAAGATTTTTTAAAATTACTTCCAGATTACTTGGAAACTTGAAACTTGGCACGTGGATATATATTATAAATATATTTTAAAATCAAATTTTAGCAACTTGCTGATGGTCCTTGGATCGATCCCAGAGGGCCATTTACATTCTACAATCCATTTCTTATGGAGATCGCGGAAAAAAAGTTTAGGTACTTCCCGGCATGATATCGACTTTTAAATTTGCATAAAATAAGATCAAGTCGTTACAATTCAAACTATGCATTCAAAGCTACCAATGTGTTCTGGGTTCGACACCAGGCGTCACTACAATCAGTAACTGATCCGATTTCTAAGAATGTTTTTTAACCTCTTCCCTTTAATATTTTAAATTGAAATTCGGTACATAGATAGAAATAATAAATAAATTTTGAAAAAATATTTTATATTTCAATGATCGTCCTTGGTTCGAATCCAGGAAGCCATTTACATTCGTGAAAATTAGAACGTCTTTTGAGGCAGTTGTAGCCAAAATTTCTTCTTGAATTTTCACACATAGTTAGAGATAGAGTAATTCTATTGTGCTGCATAGTAAGTTCACCAGTAAGACCCGGGTTCGATGCCAGACGATGAAATTTCAGCGAATTTTAGGATAAATTTCAATCCTTTTTTTTTCTTTTGAGGACCGTCCCGATATGATGCCGATTTTAAATTATTGTTGTCGATCTGCTTGCAGTATGCAAGCTACATTTACTCGTATATAATAGATATATAATTCTCCTCCTCATCACCGCCACAGTTCATTGCCTCATCGAGGCGGAGGGGTGTTAACGGAGGTTGGAGGCGATGCATAGCCCAGGTTCAACCATGCTAAGAAGGCTTCAACAATATCTCCGGCCAAATAATGAAAGTGGCATTCACCAACCGGCTGTAGGACAGCCTGGTGAATTATTTTCCTAACCACCCCAAATACAAGTACAATTTTCATGATGAGCTTCTTTAATGGAAATTTATCCGGACGTAAAAGCACCACCCATTCGGATGTCCAGGGGGTGGTTGCATTGAAGAGGTCCATCATGAAGAAAAGAATTACTACCCTGAAATTCGCAACCTACAACTGCCGCAGCTTGAAGAGTGAAGAACGATTGCTGGAACTACTCAATGAAGCAGAGAAGATAAAATGGGATGTCATCGGTCTCAGCGAAGTCAGAAGAAAATCAGAGGAGCTACTTACACTGAAGGAAGGACACTTATTCTTTTACAGGGGTACCAAGGATGGAAGAAATGGAGGCGTTGGATTTTTGAACAACAAGAGATGGAAGGATAATGTGGTGAAAATCGAAGGTGTATCAGATAGAATTTGTAAACTCATACTAAAGATCAATGAGCGTTACTCAGTACAGGTCACCCAAGTCTACGCACCAACAGCGGCAAGCAGCGAAGAGGAAATTGAAAACTTCTACCAAACTCTCGGCACTGAACATGACAAGGAGGCCCACTACTATAAAGTCATTATGGGAGACTTTAATGCTCGAGTAGGGCAGCGGGAAACTGATGACACTGTCGCAGGACAATATGGACTGGGCCAGAGAAATGAGCGAGGTCACCGCTTTGTAGAGTTTGCAGAATGCACCAATATGTATATAACAAATACATACTTTAAGAAAAATCCTACAAGGAAATGGACGTGGAGAGGTCCCAATGGAACAAAAATGAAATAGACTACATATTGGTAAACAGACTCTACACAGTAACTAACTGTGAAGTTTTGAATAATTTCAACACTGGAAGTGTCCACAGAATTGTTAGATGCGGAATCAATATTGACCCCCGAATGGAACGAAAGAAGTTGGTTTCCTGCAAGAAGGAGGAGATAAATGTTGGTAAACTATCAGATAACGAGAAATAGTTTCAGCTGGAACTTAGAAATAGATTCTCAGCACTTCAGGAGGAAGAACTCGAAACCAAAGTTATGGAAGTTGTAAAGAAAGTGGCAGAGGAAGTAGCAAGCATGCCAAGAAAACCCAAGGATAAGAAATTTAGTGATAGAACCCGGAAAATGATGAAACGACGGAAGGAACTGAAGAATTTAAACACTCCAAGAGATAATATCGAATATGCCAAGCTTTGCAAAGCCATCAGAGTAGCAATCAAGGAAGACGTGAGGAATTGTAATGAAAAGATTGTGCAAGAGGCCATAGAAAATAACAAGAGCATAAAGAGGGCTAGAAGACGCCTAGCAATTGGTAAGAAACAGATTTTAGCCTTACAGAAAGGAGATGGCACCACAACATATAACAGACCAGCAATATTGAGGATTGTAGCAGAATACTTTGGCAACCTATACAAGAAGATAGGAAACGTCGAAGAGAAGAACCAAGAGGAAAGCCAAAGCTCACAAAATCTCCTCTCAATCCTCCCAGAGGAAGTAATGGCGGCGATTAAGCAGATGAAGAATGGGAAAGCAGGAGGAGCAGATGGGGTGTTGGCGGAGTATCTGAAAGCTGGTGGATCAGAGATTGCTAATGTTTTAGCACAATTATTCAGTAATTTTCTAAAACAAGGAATGATTCACAAGGAATGGAACCAAGCAAGGATTGCCCTTCTGCACAAGAAAGGAAGAAAAGAAGATTTGAAGAACTATCGACCCATTAGCCTCCTTCCAGTTGTCTACAAAACATTCATGAGGATAATAGCGGAACGTCTTAAGATGACCCTGTCTTCAGCCCAGCCAAGAGAACAAGCGGGATTCCGGAAAGGCTTCAGCACTATGGACCACATCCACACATTACAGGAAATTATTAACAGAAAAAATGAGTAAGAGATGCCGCTCGTCCTTTGCTTTGTAGATTATGAACAGGCCTTCGACTCGGTAAGTACCTCCTCCACTCTGAAAGCTCTGAAGAATCAAGGGATAGATTCTGAGTACATCCGCCTCTTGCGCAGTGTCTACGAGAATGCCACAGCTTCTGTAATGCTTCATGAAGAGACCGATGAATTCAAGATTGAGAAGGGAGTTCGACAAGGTGACGGTCTATCTCCCATCTTATTCACAGCCATTTTAGAAGAAGTTTTTATAACCCTTGATTGGGAAGAGAAGGGGTTAAGAGTAAATGGGGAGTACATCAGTCACCTCCGTTTTGCAGATGATATAGTTCTCTTTGCAGCTAACGCAGAAGATCTAACTTCAAGACTTGAAGAGCTAAACACAGCAGGACAGAAGATAGGACTCAGGATAAACCTAACAAAAACAAAGGTAATGTATAACTCTTTTACAGTGCAAGAGCCAGTCAAACTTCAAGGAAAACCTCTGGATGTTTTCTTGGAATACACATACCTGGGACAACTTGTAACAACAGGAGAGAAAAACAGGATTATTGAAGTAAACAGAAGAATGAAACTTGGCTGGAGCGCATTTGGAAGGAACTCACACATTCTGAAGTCAAGAATGCCAATGGTTTTGAAGAGGAAGGTCTTCAACCAATGCATTTTACCTGTCTTGACCTATGGAAGTGAAACTTGGGTGTTAAATGCTGCAATAACCCAGAGACTTTAGACAACGCAAAGGAGCATGGAGCGCTGCATGCTGGGAATCACAAGAAGAGACAGGAAACGAAACACTTGGGTGAGAATGATGACTGGAGTTACAGACATAATAGATAAGGTAAGATCACTAAAATGGAGGTGGGCCGGCCATATTGCAAGAAGAAACGACAACCGTTGGACATCTGCCGTTCTCAACTGGATACCAAGAGATGTGAAGAGACCAAGAAGACGACCTATGGACAGGTGGAACAGAGACATCATCAAGTACTTAGGTGTAACGTGGCAACGAGAAGCTCAGGACAGAGAAAATTGGAAAGTACTTGGGGAGGCCTACATCCGACGTCGGATTGAAAATGGCTGATGATGAAGATGATGATGATATGATATATATATATATAAATACATATATATATATATATATATATATATATATATATATATATATATATATATATATAATTATTTTTTTTTTTTGACGCATTCACTTTTATTATATTTTATATTTATAATATCTATATATATTATGGATTAGATTTATTAACCAAGCATAAAATGCCATAATTCTGTAGCAAACATGAGAAATACATACATTTCATAGGATAAATAAGGAAATAGAAAATGAAATAAAACTATATTGATAAAAAAATATCATAACATATCTATACACCATAAATTGAAGAAATACATAGATATTCATACATGCTATAGGATAAATAGAGAAATAGAACATTGAATATTGCAATATTAATTTTAAAAAATAATAACAACATACGTATAAATCATAAAAATATATTACTGAATTCAAAACTTATGAAATATAAACTACCCTTGCTGCAGAAAAAACTCACCAAGTCAAGGGATTAAGTACCGATATATCATTGCAATTTTTAAAGCAGACATTATATTTAGATAATATTTGCATTAAATACATCTGCAGAGTGATCACTAAGGAAGACATTTCATAATTGATGCATCCTGGTAGTGGGTGGGTTACACATTAGGAATTTAAATTGCTTACTTATCACTGGCAACAGAATCACGAGATCTTGTTACAGTTACAGTTTGTGTTCATTGCTGTTATTATGTATGACATGGTTGTCAACGAGTTGTTAGTTAAGTTAATTAGATGAATGTGCTTAGTAAGTGATGAGTGCGCTTAGCAAGTGATGAGTGCAATTAGTGATGAGTGCGCTTAGCAAGTGATGAGTGCACTCAGTGATGAGTGCGCTTAGCAAGTGATAATTACGCTTAGCAAATGATGAGTGCGCTTAGCAAGTGATGAGTGCGCTTAGCAAGTGATAGTTGCGCTTAGCAAGTGATGAGTACGCTTATCAAGTGCTTATTGAGCTCATCAAATAATGAGTGCACTTAGCAAGTGATTAGTGCGCTTAGTAAGTGATTAGTGCGCTTAGCAAGTGATGAGTGCGCTTAGCAAGTGATGAGTTGTATAGTTAATGATGTATTTCTTTTCGGTGTTTAAAAACACTCGTAACTTAATGTTTGAATGATTGGTTTCGGTTCATTGGTGTTATTTTGTATGGTATGGTTGTCAACGAGTTGTTGATAACTAATTATTGTTGATATTTGGTACCGTTTGGGTCGGAATGAAAAAGTATTTTATGCTTCATATCATTAATGAAAGATTTTTATTCAATGCTTTGCTGGCAGAATGAGAGTTATACTCAGAATATTATTCCATACAGTGAACTCCCATTTGTCCGAAATCCGCTTTATCCGGAATCCGGTTTATCCGAACAAACTTTTCCGAACGCACCCACCGAGACTTCTTTTCTCTTTGACACCTCTTCATACCTTTGAGTGGTCATTATTTATTTGGAAAAACATTGTTTTGAGAAATTCATTCATGATACCCCCCCTGAAGTTGCTCCGTTTGGTTAGAAAATAAGTTGTGTAAAATATTATTTAAATTTGAAAGACGTCATCGCACTCAAAGTTTATATTTTTCAACATTTTTGGCCCTTTTCGGGCATCACAGGTGATTAGGGAGTCTTCCCTTTCTTTAACTGTCTTGATTTTTTTATCAGTGCAGTATCAGACATTAACTGTGATTTTCCTAAAATATCAATCAGATCAGCTTATTAGTTTCCTAGATTGAGCCCAAATAGAGAGCGAGCGTCGTACGCTCGAATCTACGCCGCTTTGTATTCTGTCTCTAAATTAATTTGAGCATAGTATTTCTGCATAGCACAGGTTAAACACCTAATTACACGTTACGTACTTTATAAATTTTTAATTTAACTGTGAAAATAAGGAAGGAAAGTGGGGCCTCTGCAGGAATCTATGACTTCCGCTGCCGTTTATCTCGTCTTGTATTGCACTAAACAGCTAAAAAATAGAGTAAATAACATTGTTTTTGGGAGCATTAAGTTCATCTAGGTGAGGAAATGTTAGTCTCAAATAAATGCATGTTAATCATGGGAGCTTCGGTTTATCCGGAATATTCGTTATCCGGCCGCCGTCCCGATCATTTCGGATGAACTGCGCCTATTTAATTGCTCCTTTACATCTTGGAAGCGTTTAATTGTAAATCGGGAAGGTTTTTTTTCATACGATCGCTCATGCGGTCGAGAGGGAATCATGAGCATGAATGATGCTCCGTAGCAACAAGTGGAAGCACCTGTTGCCCGTCTTCTCTACCAGACAGGGATATTTTCGTCTTAAATATGACCCTTGATACAATCTTCTTTTGGTGAGGAATGCAGATGGTGGACATCATTTCTAGTAGTCGTACTCAATCCCGTTGAACTGGACCTCTTGGTAGCAATGGACGGTGGACTGTCAGTAAAACAATACTTACTTTTATCTAAAATTCCCACCGAGGACATCGTTGAATTAATTCGGTGATATTTTAGAAGCTGAATGAGTTACAGTGAAACAGTTGGTCTTTTCACTCGAAAGAGGATCTTCGATTCTCGCCCCGTATTTTGACTTTTGTTTCCGAAAGGAGCGATATTAAGTTTCGTTATTATCCTGCAGATTTTCATCGATTATTAATAAACTCTGACAAATACCTATTTTATTTGAATATTTCCTCATTTTTTTAATGTATGGTCTTTTGACTTTTTCATAATTTTTACCGTTTATTTACGATTTTTATAATTTAATATCTATTTTCGAATCAATTGCTATCAATTTTCTATCGTTGCCTTTTTTTCTGAAAATTATCCCAATCCCACTTTTGAACATTTTTATTTCCGCTATTATTTTATCCAATTTCCCATTTTCGCTTTATTTCAGTCGATTGTCATAAATATCACCGATATCAACTTTTTAGTAATTTATTATAAATTTCCATCAATTTATAACAATCTTTAAACCTATCATTTTTGGTATCCAAAATTCATAATTATTTTCGTTGAATTATTTTCAATTAATATCAATTCCCACCAAAATTTCCACTTTTTGTTATTTAGTAATTTTGCAATAAAAATCACAATAATTCACCCTCTTCTATAAGTTCCAAAAGTTTGAAACTCTTTGGCTAATTCTTAAAAGGAAAAAAAATCAATTGTATAATTTCCTGCAATTTATGTACATGTTTAAACATTTAATTTGATAAATAATTAGCGGAAAAAGATATTTAATTAAAAAAGTTACGTATAATTTAAAGAAGCAAATATTAACTTTGATGAATCGAATCTGTCGATTTACCATTGAAAGAGGTCTTAAAAATATCAGAGTATTTTGGGGTCTTTTTGACCCCACGGGACTAATTACACAACCTTTTACTGACGTGACTAATTAAGGGTTGATACATACATCACGAACACGCAACACTAGAGGAACACAAGCGACCATTCCCTAACCGGAAAAGTCCGGTTAGCTGGGATTCGAACCCTGGACCTTGGTGAAACATCGTCACCAAAACTCGCCACCGCTGGATCCCAAAACATCTTCAGCCTCCATTGCAATCGCCGTTGAACGAGCTGACGGTAAAGAGAATAAGGAAAGAGGAAAAGAGTACAGTTTTAAACAATTTCTTTTATTCCCGTTGGGAGACATTTTACAGTAACAGACATTCAACTAGGTGATGGTCTCCCATCTAGGACGGCGTTACTCAACAATAATAAACGACGTCGCACCTAAAAAGACGGGCTGGATTATCGTTGTCATGGAATTTGCGCTCGCCGTCGACGGCGTGAGGATCGAGAATAAAGAAATGGTCTCTCCAAAAAGCAACGGTCACGTTCAGGCCGGTGAATGGAAATCCAACCTTATCCAAGTTCACGGACATGATCTCGGGAATTACTGGAAAGTGAATTCAGGCTCCATATCCTCACGAGAAAGAGAGTCCACCGCTTGCCCCAAAAACAAGTAAATTCCGAGGCTATTCTTCGGGGAACCGCTATTCACCCACGCAATTCTGATCCCTCAAAGACCTTTTAACACGTTCCTGGCATCGATGTTAGCCGTGGAGAATTCAAGGAAGTGAGGGCAGAATTAGCAACGCACTTCCTGCTGTAAACAGATGTTCGTTCTTCGAAATCAACGCACACAAATTTGGTTTGAAATTTAGTGCGTATAATTACTCATTTATGTTAACATATATCATCTTTTCGCTCCATGTCTGCAATTGAAAATCACATAATAATAATATAAATAAAGTAATGAAAATTTTAAAGATAACGCACATACATTTGGTTTGAATTTAAGTACCTTAAATTACTTATTTACGTCTCTTTTATATTTAATAACTCCTTCACATACATCGCGATTGAAAAAACAAATCGACGCAAATATAATAACGAAAAAGTTTTAAAAAATGCTTACAATTCTTTCTATGAACGTTTCAATTAAGGGATTAGAAATTAAGTATGTAAAATAACACATCACGTCTACGTAAAAATTTATTCACATACGTCAAAAATCATACTCGTACATAAAAGGTGATGTTCAATAAAAGGTACTTGATGTAATACCACAATACATGGTAAAGATGCTGTATACACATAGCTACAGATGTTCGTACACCTATACCAAATGCGGCAAATTGAAACGAGAACACAAAGATGACAACAAGCAATACAATGAACGAAATCGACCATAATTCCTTCGACAGCATTCCTCAGCTCTCTAATGGACCGCGCAGCATCCAACAGCGTCGTCTGAAATCGGAGGAAACACGTCTTTAGGATGCGTTGAGATATAACTGGGAGATAAGATCCGACAAAGCGTTCTGTGGGAAGTCATGCAAAAGATTAAGATGCAAAGAAAGCGGACAAAGCAACAGCCTCCTGTGGACCAACACAAGAGCTGCAGAACTACATTGACTAGAAATATGAGCATGCGATGGGCGAAGCACAAAAAGGAATATGTTTCCTCAATTTCTAAACAAAATATGGCCGAAAAACTGATATTTTTCCGATTTTCTTTTGGCTTTATCAACGATTTTTGGCTAAACCGCTGCACGAAATTAAGAAATTACGGCTTCTTATCGTTATATTAAGTCAACCTGCCAACTGTCACCGTTGATTAACTATGAATAATAGTTATTATAACTGTCTTTTTCTCACTTTGTACGATATATTTCTTAAAAGATTTTATAAGCTGTTTTCCACGTCCTCGCAAACATTCATTTTGTCTTATTTTCCGAATTTGTATATCCTTCAAATGGGACCACGGTGTGGTTTATCGGAAGGTCTTCTAACCACTAATCATTAACTAAGCGCCCAAATCATTAATTAAGCGCACTAATCATAAACTAAGCGCACTAATCATAAACTAAGTACACTGATCATAAACTAAGTGCACTCATCAGAAACCAAGCGCATTAATCACAAACCAAGAGCGTCAATCATGAACTAAGCGCACAAATCATTAACTAAGCGCAATTATCATAAACTAAGCGCGCTAATCACAAACCAAGCGCACAAAACATTAACTAAGCTCACCAATCATTAACTAAGCGAACGAATCATAAAATAAGCGCACTATACCGCGTTTGCATACATTTTCGGTTCTAGTTATTTTGTAAGTGACATCTTTTCACGCAAAAATATTGCAGTTTTAACTAGAATAAATTTAGGACGATTTTAATGTTTTCGTCGAAATCTCAAAAAAAAGATAATTTTTTATTTCGAAAAAAGTAATGATATTCGTAATGTGATTTTGGCTACTTTTGATATTACATTTCGATCAGAAAAAAGTGGCAAAACGCTGAATAAACAATTCGCCATCTTCTGCACATAAAATGCATCAGACCGTGGATTTAACTCTTCAATGTACATTTCTCTTAATATAACGCCATAGAAAGCGAGTTAATTGTTTTCGATTCCATTAGTTAGTTTAAGAGATGATGGTTTGCACACTGCCCCAAATTCCCTAGGATTCCCAAATCTTCCTCTTTTCCCATTGGTTCACTATCATCTCTTTGCCCTCCTTGTTTGATGTCTTCTCCTCACGTCTCCTGAAGATGGGCTACGAATCCTGCTCGTGTTTGCAGTATTTCATCTTGAAGCGTATTTATGAATACCACGGAGCGAAACCTGAGTCTGTTTTACGCTAATATTCGTTAAATTCCTTTTCAATTGCTTCTAAAAATGTGTGCAGAATCAATTTCATTGTCTCTCGCTTCAGTTTTAAGTAAGCGGTAATTAAAAACAGTTGCGTTTTAAGCAGAAAGCAGAGTGGTAATAAGGAGATCATAAAGTTGCTTCCAATATTCTAAGCAGTTGATATTCCAGTAGAAAAGCATGCAAAAGCAAATAACATGCGATACATCAATCTTATCCTTGAAAACAAGCACATTCAATCCCCAAAGCAGTGGCGCAGCGAGGGGGGGGTTTTAGGGGTTCAAACCCCCCCCAAGAGTCAAGTCCAATGACTAGCTCTGTCCTTTTTTTCTGCTGAAGAGTACAAAACCCAAATCAACACGCAATTCTTACAAATACACAGCTAGTGTTTGCTTGATAAATTCAGCGAAAGCTTCGCATACCCGTAAATATGGCTCTGATGTCAGCTAAGGATATGTTTTCGGTAGCAGATCAGAGGCCTAGTGCCGACATCGATATCAATGGGACGCTACTATACGAGTGTTTCGCACACAACGTTCAACGCGTGCACTTCTTAAGCCTATGCTTTAGTTAGATGACTCACACCATAAGATATGATTCCCATGAGAAAAATTCAAAAGTGCTGATTCGTTTACTCCTCGCAAAAATAAAAGGGAACATTCGAGAAGTAATTCGAAACTTACACCCTGAAAACAGATTTTAAGATTACGTTTGAGGGACAAACAGATTCATAAAAGCTCAGTTAGATCTTCTCCATGTAACTGCTTAAATGGTGTGAATGCAAAGCTTGGCTCGTGAGTAGCGCTTTTGAGAAATTCACAGTGAACAATTCGAAGTATTTTTAGTTTGGATTTCATAAGTTACAGATGGACATCCAAAAATTGTTTTAACAGTCCGCTAATAGCTCGAGACCTTTATTGAAAAAACGTTAGTTAATGGTTAGGTTTTTTGTTGTGAAATGACCATTATTAGATGTATAAATTAGAATTGTCTTATGTTAGGGCAGTTATCGGAGGGCACATCTGAAGATGAGTTTAGCAACTATTTCAAAGGTTCCTTTATGAAGCATTCTGGACGATTAAAAGTCTGTAAAGTAGACTCTTCATTATTCGTGATGATAGAAAAAATACTAATCCTTATTTTATGATTACCTGTAAAATTGATGTATATTTACGAAAATAATTCAAAACCCAAATGTCCGTAGAAATTTGAAAAAGTATTGGAGCAATACAAGATATCAGTAAAATTAATTTTCGATGATATTATTAATAATGTACCAATTTGGAAGCAAATTGGTCAGCTGAAAGGTATTGTAGGCGTATGGTACGCACAGATTTATCGGAACTGTAACTTGGTGACTCGAAATAAATTCCATATACTGTTAAAACTATGACTTAAATTCCTCAGCTTCCTGTAGCCAATTTTTCTCTGGCGATAGAATCCAACGAATCTCGTGACTTATCCTGTCAACCACGTGGTCATGCAATGCCCCTTTAAAATTTCAATTCATGGAAAAATGTTGATTTCTTTGAACATTCAGTGCGTAATACTTGGTTTGCGTCAGCTATTTACAGGTTAAAACACCTAACTATTACCAAGTCTAAATAAAATTTAAGTTGACGTCTTCATATTTTTCACTTTTGTATGTAAATCTAATTCTGCAAATTTAGATATAATATCAACTATAATCAAGAGTCCACTGTATTTTTTAATGCAGCCGAATTTTTAATGTTCGGTATGAGAAAAATTCAATTAAACAAATCGCTAATACATAAATAACGAAATCAGGCTTAATTGTAAGCCTATCAGAGAATTTCATCTGATATAAAGATTTTTGTTTCTTAGGGAGAGTAATTTTATAAACGAAGGTTGAGGTCACTCCTAAGAAAGCTCGAGAAGATGTTTCGTGCAATGCAGCTGACAAGTCTCACTCGAGTCAGTCATCACGCTTGGATATTGGATTATTCATTTGATAATAGATAAAAATCCGAATTCTCAAACTATTCTTAAAAGTATATCGAAGGACAAGTGCACATTCTATTATTCCTGCAATAATTGAAAACGAACGAAGAACGGGATGTAGTGGTTCTGTTGGCTGGTCCAGATGCCAAGAGCCCAGAAAACAGTCAAAACACAATTCGATTTGCTACCATTTTTCTTATCATTTTAATGGTTTATTCTATGGTTTCTGATAGTTTCAGGATCTATTCGCGACCCACCTGTAACCGTTCCGCGACCCACCGGTTGGGAACCGCTGTTCTAGATTGATGACACAACTAAAATGGAGATTCTGAGCAATCCATGGAATGATTTCGTGATTTTCTTACTCAAAACTTTTAATTCTTGGTTTTGAAACAAAAATTATAGTTTTTGAGAACCCTTTTTTATTATCTTTCAGTTTAGGTATTTACTAAATTTAAATATCCTCTTTTTATTAAAATATCTTAGTTATCAAATCTAATTAACTTTAGATTAAAAGAAGAAAATTGACAAGGAATAGATTCATTTATACTACTACCAGAGAAGAAATTGCTACAGACGACCCAGGGTTTCGATGCATAGCATCATCTTCAGGTGCATACATATAAGAACTCACTCTAGTAAAGCCTCATTTAGTCCAATTTAACTTTAGATTCTTTCACGAATAATCGATCATAGAGTGCCCACATTCGAAATATATGTGGGAAAGCACATAAGAAACTCGGATTTGTTAAAATAATAGTCGGTAGGAGCGGAGAAAAAGTTCGCGAGCGATGTTGCTTAGCGTTAGTTAGGCCTCACCTTGAGTATGCATTTAGAGAAATGGACCCCGCCAAAAATATCATTCGGGATTTAGAAAAAGTACAACGAAAGGAGATACGATTTGTAAAGAATTGCTACGATAAAACAGCGAGTGTAACTCAGATGTTACAGGACGCGGAATGTGAATTATTAGAAGATAGAAGACAAATTCAAAGTATAAATTTATTAAATGAGTTCAGAGAAATTACGTTCTCAGATGATGTAACCGATATTATGTGACCATCTTGTTATATGGGCCGTTCTGATACTGGCAGAAAGATTAGGGAAATAGATGCTACAACGAATTGTTTCAAAAATTCATTTTTTCCGCGAACTATACGCGAAAGCAACCGTTTAGGAAAATAGAGTCAAGGTGCTTGCACCCCCTGCAACACGCCAATGGCGGCTTGCATGGTTCTTACATAGACATAGATTCCTGTAGCGAAATTCTGACACGGCGCATATAAACCTTGTCCAATAAGCTGTATGTATACTTCATATCATTATTTTTACTTTCTTCATATACGTAGTATAGAGAAAGTACTGTTTTCACGAAAAAAATCGACTTTGAGATTTCAACGGAAATACATGTTTTGGGGTCCCTAGAACACGTTTTGACCATTTTCGGAATTATGTCTGTGTGTATGTGTGTGTGTGCTTGTTATACATTGATGGTGTTTTCTGGGCAGGCGAAATTTCAATTAAATTCCAAAATCTGCTGATGAAATAGTCTAATAACGAATGATATTCAAATAAGCATGGGCCTGCCAATGTGGTGGATCTAATGAGTGGATGTTACGTTTTATATCGTGTACCAAATAACCGTAAGTAATTTTTTCCTCCTCAACAACCTCTTGGAAGAAAGAACTCTCAAAGACTCGGGAAATGTATATCTACAACACTAAAAACTTCAGCATAGAAAAAAAAGAATGACTTTTAAATAGATATTGGACGTTTTCAAACTAGAAATCCAAACAACACTTATGATAAGTTTCCAATAGTTTACTAATATAAACTACTATCTAGGAAAGTTTAATAAGTTGGCCAGATAAGCGTTAAAATCCTCTTGTTTTCAATGTACTTTAAGTTTTGAAAGAATTTACATATATATTATAGTAGCGGGCATAAATATACTAGCCCCTGTAAGGTAGGCATTTTTCGTTTTCTCGGACCCCCCCATTGGAAAATCCTGGCTGCGCCACTGCCCCAAAGCATTTGTTTTCCCAGAAATTCTCGCCAACTAATAAAGAAAGCATGCACTTAATCTAATAGCATTTAACGATACTTGGTTCGATTTCTTATTAGAGAATCTCTACCGTCAAAACTTGCTCAAAATCCACAAGAAAATCACAAACACAGGTATAAATTACTTATTAATTTTATTTCGAAATATTTATTATTCATTCGTATTTGGGCACTATAATGTTGTCGACACTTTAAGGATTAATTGCTCTGCCTAGACAGACGGGAAGTGATCGTGAGTATACTGAGGAAATGACGAGTTTATGAAGTGTAATTACTAATGTGTGTGTGCTAGAATAACTAAAATAAGAATCCCAAATCATTACACCAACCTCTCCGACAACTTTGCTACGCAATTGACTCTTTCATTTTAGACATGTCTATACAGGGTGTCCCAAAAGTCATGGACCAAACGAAACACAGATGTAGAACATCACCTGGGCTACAGGTTTGCAATTCATCTTGGTGTCCGATCTTCTTTTGTTTTCGCGTTACGACATTTTTTCGTATTTTCTGAGAAAACCATGACTTCCCAGTCATTTGTGGTAATGGTAACGTAAGTATTTGAGATGCATTGTTGAATTTCTGCTCTAAAAATGCTGAATAGTCGTAACTGACAAGAGAATAACCTTTAACCTTACACTTACCGTTTAGATAAAATAAAATTTAAAATTCTCTAAATTCCGAACTTTGACAAACGTTTTGAGGGAAATTTAAAAACAAATTTAAAATAAAAAAATTTTGCCACGTATCTTAAAACCGTTTTCAGTGCATCAGCTGTTTACCACGTAAATTTTGTTGGGCTATCTTTACGGCATCATACCTAATATTTGATTCGAAACATAGTAAGTCGATGATTCCCAGTTCTAAGAAACAAGCCAAAGCCTCTTCAAACCTTAAACTGGAGTCATTAATGTGTTTAATTATCGAAAAAAGAAAACGTTTTACCATTTAACATGGCCGTGGCACTCTTCCGCGGTAAGTTAAAATACCCCCTTCCCTCATCACTTGCTTTAATCAACAACAATACCCTTCGAGAGTACTACAATGTAGGGACCATTGTTGGGAGTTGGGAGCATTGTTGCGAAAAGTTACTTACGCTCTAGCGAGAGAAGCCTGAACTATGAAGCAAACATGGCGCGCGCGTTACTGTCGTCCACTTCTAGATGGAGTTAAGGAAAAGATTTGCGAAGTGCTTTTTATCTGGAGTGTTATATGGATCCGAAACGTGGACGTTGAGAAAGAAAAATAGTTGGAGAGCTTTGAGATGTGGCGAAGGATGGAGAGAATAAGTTGGATCGAAAATGAAGAGGTACTGAGGAGCATAAAGAAAGCAAGATGCTAAGAATGCCTACAGGGAGAAGGAAAGGAAAGATGGGAAACGAGGAATAGGGAAATTCGGAATGCTGAAGAGAGGAATATCTGTGAAAAGGGAGGATAGAGAAGGCAGTTCCGTTGAGACCTGTTCGTGGACAGAAATACAGCGATGACCGGTAAATGCGTGACTTTCTTGTGAACTCCGTTTAGGCAGTAAAGATTCTTGGAGCATGCGTTCAAAACAGCGGAATGAAAAGAGAGATATTGTTTACCTGTATTTAGATGAGTGTCAGCAGAACAGTGAATTCCTGAAGTCCTCACCGCCCCATACAAGGACCCTTGGGGCCCACCCTCGGGCCCGCACAGCGTCTGCAGCTTGCTGACGTACGGGTCGTAGTTGTCGAGAGTGATTTCCTCTTCTTCGAAGATTTGATGCTTGCGTGCTGTAGGAGCGTGATCACGTGGTTGTGGAGGGAGGCTGCGTCTCCTGGGGACAGACGACATAGAAGTTCCTCATTGTCCGTTAGAGTTTACCACGAAATACTTTTCTTTCAATTCAAAATTTCAAGTCGATGAAAAGTCGTCCCAACATATTTAACCAAAACATTTTAGTCATATTGAAAAGATATTTAGGTCTCCCGCAACGTGCCTAAAGTTTTTATTTTTATCTTCAAAAACGAAGTTTTTAGATTTGTTTAAACAAAAATACAAATTAAATTTTTGTTTCCAAGAACATCAATGTTTAGTTCACAATGAAAAAAAATTATTTTATTTGCAATACTTTTGATTTGTGTGGTTTTAAGAGATTTCTATACGAAAAAGTAGACCGGAAGTGAATTCCTATGGTCAATAATTAAGACCTTAATTTCGCAAAAAAATGATAATTTTACTGCTAATCCCGGAGGCGTGAATATTACACGAAAGATATAACTTTTACACACTGTTAATTGACATTCTAAACTAAACATTGACGCAATTGAAAACAAAACTTTTCTTTAATTATTAAAAACATTTAGGGTAAAGAAGTTACCTTAGCGACGACTTTATATCGGCTTGAAATTTTGAAAAAGAAAAAAAAGTTTGTCGTGATACATTGTATAGTAATATGTCTCACCTGTACACTTGTATGTGTTCGTATTCCCTCCCTGGATCATGTTCTGTGGCATGCTGGGCATCTCCATCTGATGCATCGGGACGCTGCTGGACCAGGAATCCGGGACGAGTAGGGGTCGAAGGCGGGTCTGCAACTCCCCATGCCCTCCACTTTGACATCTGTTGGCTCTCCGATGCTCTGTTCTGCGGCGGCATCACCTCTTCGGTGGTCCATTCATCTCCTGCGGCCCATAATAAGGAGGCCCGTAGGAGAGGCTTGACTTCGCCCTCCATTAGCTAGCAGAAGGCGTAGTCTGGAGACATGTTCCGGACTGAAATAATGATTATTAAAACATATATTACAGACAATACCCATTAAAGACAAGAGCCAAGTTGATGACATAAGTCACCGACATGCAAAGTTACCAACAAGTGACAAGTTACCGTCATTTGTATCTACGTATTTATTTTTAACTCTAAATATTTAGATTCTAGATTTAGATATATTTCCTGCGAGGCGCCTGAGGCATACGGCAGGGGGTGTAATACACCACCATTATTCATTCCTCCCTATTGGCATCTCTAAAAGCCTGGGGAAATATTGACCGAAAGTAATTATCCGCCCTTGCGATTACTTCCCTAAAACGCTTCGTCGATGCCTCTCGGAGATCGCCCCCTACTGGCACTAACATTTCACTTACTTCGTCTACAAATTCTCTGAACGAATGAACTTTTCGAATGTAGTTTCCGACGATATTCAGATCTTCTGTAGTGAATTCCAACCGAGAGATCGTTGCCGTAACGCTGCTATCGAACCTGAAATCTACGCTGGACCATCTCTAAATCAGAGACTAAACCTCCCAAACGGCACAGCAGTATTCTAGACGAATAAGAGAAGCTATTTCTTGGACTCTCCCTTCCTCTCAACGTATTTGCATTCTATTCGCTTTTCCTATCTCGAATATGTTCTTTAAAAGATAAGCCACAGCTAAACTCCTAGGTATTTGTTGTCGTGCACTAACTCTAATGGATGCCCATAAATTTGATAATGCGCGGGAATTATGTTTGTGGAGCGCGTAAAACTCATGGCAACGCATTTATTTATATTTAAATCCAGCTGCCAATCATTACACCATCCTGGTATTACGTCCAGGTCGTTTTGAAGTACATTACAATCGTATTCTATTGATGTATATATATATATATATATATATATAAGGCAGATCAAGCTCGATTTTAGAATTTGCAGGCTTTGTTTCTTTTGGATTATTAAATAGGAAATATTGGTCGTACGAAATCGAGATGTACACCAAAATATGGGAAATTGAATAAAGATTCTTATTTTGGTCGTAGAATATCGATTTGCATTCTAAATTACGAGGTATTGGACAAAATCCACGAAAATTGACTAACAAATTGAGGCTGTAAACATCCCATCCCCCCTGGCGGCGACTGTTGAATCCGAGCTCATGCGGTTTACCATAACAACACACGGGGAATGAGTTTCATTTATTAATATGGAATTAAAAAGTGAAATTATACGTACAAGAGATCGCCCAGAGGTCGAAATTCGACCATACTTCATTGAATTTATAACTCCGAACGTAATTGAGGTTGTCAATAATTATACCTATATACTCATTGCTTAGGATTTATTTCATTATTTTTCTATTGCGTCAGCTGTGAGCGAGTACAAATACGTCATTGGGGTTTGCCTTAATTCCTTTCCATGAATGTAACATTTTAATGTTATACAAAATAAATAAAACACAATCACAGCTTTATTTATTTTTTGATGCAATTCATCGTCATTTTTAATTTTAACGATTGATTTCCAAAACAAATTCCGTAAATTCGCCGTAATTATATCCCTGTTATTTATTAATCAGTTAGCGAATGTTAGGCGTATTTGTTGCGACTTTATGTAAGCAAACTAGCTTCCGGCGTGTGGCAGGGGGTATTTTCCTAATCGATTGCTTTCTGTAGCGTAAGGAATTACTATTTGCATCCATTTTGTCTCCCTGATCTTCCTCGCAGTGTACGCATAAAACAGGGGGTCGCATTATATATGAAACATCTTCAGAAAAACCCAATTTCTCTGAACTTATTTTATAAATTCATCCTTTGAATTAGTCTTCTAATGATTCCCATCCGTGGTGATGCGCTAGCTTAATTAATGATGAGTTCGCTCAGTGATGAGTTGGCTAAGTATGTGATGAGTAAGCTTAGCTTGTGATGAGTCCGCTGAGTGTGCTCAGTTCATGATGAATCCGCTGAGTATGTGATTATTCCGCTTTGTTTCTGATGAGTTAGATTAGTTAATGTTGAGTTCGCTTAGTGATGAGTTAGCTTAGTTAATGATGAGTTCGCTTAGTGATGACCTGCTAAGTATGTGATGAGTAAGCTTAGCTTGTGATGAGTCCGCTGAATTTATGATGAGATTTCTTAGAATTTGAATCTTCCGCTTAATATACATTGAATCCGCTTAGCATCTGCTGAATTTTGGTTTATGATGAATCCGCTGAATAAATGATGAATTTGCTAAGTATGTGATGGGTTCGCTTAGTCATTAGTTTGATAAGTAAGTGCTGATTCCTCCATCTTCTCTGATACGATTCCCTTTAATAATCTGAGAAATGACATTTGCTGTTTTATCGCAGCAATTATTCACGAATCGCCTTTTCCTAAATACGACACTTACATCGGTCCATACACTCAATAGATGCGAGGCCTAAATAACGCTAAAGTAATCGTCAAGGGTGACTGGTTGTTTACTACGAAGACATTTCACATTTTTCTCGCTTATTTTGCCATATTTCCCGTCATTTCGATTAGAAAGGGATATTCCACGAAGAGAATAAGAATCCTCATTCAATTACCTTTCTTTTGGTGCTTGTCTAGACTTCGTATCACCATTATTTCTAATTTAATTCTGTAAACGAAGAAGAGATAACACTCGATGTTTTATCGTGGCAATTCTTTACGAACGGTTAGTGGGATAATTTTAAGTCGGCTGGAGCAAAAGGGATGACGCTTTGGCGAACAAACATCACTACAAGTAATATCCCATAAGAAAAAGAGGTCACAGACCTGCAGGTGATGGTGCAGTGGATGCTGGTGAAGCTGTGGTCCAGCAGGAGTGGATGATGGGGTGTTGGATGAGGAGGACGAACCTCCGTCCTCCATCACCCTCAGCTTATTCCTGTTCGCGATCGGACACCCGGACGCACTGAAATAAACACGAAATTCACGTCAAAAATGAGAAAATATCGCTTTTCTAGTTCATTCTCGATATTTCTTAAGATTTCGCGAGATTTTACGAGATTTTGCGAGATTTCCCGGGATTTTTCGAGATTTCAGTCTTTTCAACAAAAACCCAAAATATTTCATTTGAAACTAAATAAAAAATACAACTTTATTAGCGATACGTCTTAAAAAAACATTTCTAAATTTGGGAAATTTTCTAATAATTACTAACAAATTTAATTCTTATCAAACACGAAAAATATTACTATCCTCGTTCACTCTCGAGAGTTTCCGAGATTTCTCGAGATATTGCAAGATTCCTCAAGATGGACCAAAATATGAAATTTGAAACTAATTAAGAATAGAGTTTTATTGGTGATACAGCTAAAAAACATCTAAGATTGGTAAAATTGATAATGAACGTTGACTATTTAATTAAATATCCATCAATTATGAAAAATATCACTATCCTAATGCATATCGAGATTTTACGAGAGTTCCCGAGATTTCACGAGATATCGCAAGATATCTCAATTCGGACCAAAAATATGAAAATTTGAAACTAGATAAAATATAGAGCTACATTAAAGAAAAGTTTTAAATAAATAATTAAATTCTAAAATTGGTGAAATTTCTGATAAATACTAACTGATTAAATATCCATCAATAATGAAAAATATCACCATCATAATTCATTCCTAAGATTTTGCAAGAATTCCCGCGTTTTCCCAATATTTCCCGATATTCCCCAAATTTTACGAGATTCCTCGAGATTCCACGAGATATCTCAAGACCAACCAAAAATATCGAAATTTTAAACTAGATAAAAAAATAAATTATAATTAGTGATAAAACGAAAATCATGTTGATCATATAAATGTTCGTTACCTTCTGTGAGAGAGGAATTTCCCAGTGGCGTGACCAGAGCCATCGCAGCCACGAATTGGACACCTGAAATAAGGAAAGATTAACTCAAAAATAATCCTATAATCATTACATTATAGAGGATTAAGGAGAAGGTTTGGTACAGGAGCAGGTAAACACGATTTGTAAATGTGTCCTAAACTGGTGTATATTTATATGCGAGTAAAATGCTGCTTTATGCTTAAAGCAAATGGTTTATAGCATAACATAAATACACAAACACACGCAGTGTGTCAACTATCTGTCTTCAAGATAATGACTCCGAAAGAATTATGAAAATAAGTATTAAATGAGAGATATGTTTTCCGCCTGGCTTCGAACCCATGTCTTCCTGGTTATACTCACAATGCAGCACAACAGAAGATCACTCTCTCTAACTGTGTGTGAAAATTCAAGCAGAAATATTGGCTGCAACTGCCTCAAACGGCGTCCTACTTTTCCCTTATATTCCTTACGAGAGAAATTTTAATGTGCTCTGGCATCGAACCCAGGAACAGTATGGTCTTATCTAAATTTATTTTCCTAAAGCGAGTCTTAATATACATCTTCAAGCAAAGCAAGTACTTCCTATCATTTCGACAAGTTCATAAAAAATAGTGAAAATTACCTCAATGTGTTTTAAAGGGCAGATTTTTGCATCGTCCAAGCATCGAACCCAGGATATTTTAAGTAAATTATTGAATCGACGAGTATTTTTCTCGTAATTTAGATTGAAAAACGATGTTCCACAACCACAATAAGAATCTTTATTGAATTCCCGTTCCTTTGGTGCTTGTCTTAATATCCCTTAATTTAAATCTAAAATTCATAGTTCATTTATTCTATAAAAGTCGTCCAGGGAAGGTGCATTTTCCATTCAATTTGACTTTTTCCACAACCGACGCTTACAATAACATTTTTATTATTAAATATATTATCATTTACCACACAAAATAAAAATAAATAAATTTACGGTGACAATGTTACAAGTAGAAATATAAAAATACTAATCCCTCGTAAAAAATGAAATAATTTCCCGTTGGAAATGGTCAAATTTAAAGTTAACAATAAAGAAGGTGATACTGTTTGTAAAAATATAAAGCAGAATTTCCTAAGTTTACTTATATGAATTATTGCCATAAAACGTCGGCTCTCCTTATCCCATTCATTTATTAATATCTTTCCCATTTATAATCATATGGAGAGTTCAACAATCACCTTCGTCGTTAGGGAATTGTTTATGCCCACAAAATCACACGAATGTTCCGTCATTTTCGTCTGAATTCTCTCAATTTCGACTCGAATACGATATTCCACGACCGAAATAAGAATCTTCGTTCAATTTCCTTTCTTTTGGTGTTTATTTCGATTTCGTACGACCATTATTTCTGATTAAATTCCGCAAAAGAAAAAATGTCTGCAATCGATCAAAACGAACTTTAAGTGCATTTCTTAAGAGAGAGACGATTCGAGTCGAAAAGGACAAACGATTTTGAATATGTATTTAAAATGTACACTCGTCTGTCGTCATTTTTATCCGAATTCTCGAAATTTCGACTCGATTGCGACATCCCACGACCAAAATAAGAATCTTCATTCAGTTTATACTTGGAATTCACAATCGAAAGTGCACTTTCAACAATTTTCCCTTTTTTACAACCAATGCTTACTGTTTTATGTGATTATCAGATGAATGTTTCGGCGAATTTAATGTTTATTTTATTCTATTTCATATTAATTTATCTCAACGGCTGTTTTTTCGTCAAATACTTTAAAATGAACCCATCCAATGGCCGAGGTGACCCCAATCAATTTATAAACCTTGATATTAATTTAATGATATGATATTCGCTTAGTCAATGATTAATTCGCTTAGTTAATGATTATTTCGCTTAGTTAATGATAAATTCGCTTAGTTAATTATTACTTCGCTTACTTAAAGATAAATTCGCTTAGTCAATGATTACTTCGCTTAGTTAATGATTATTTCGCTTAGTTAATGATAAATTCGAAAGTGCATTTTCGATAACGTTTCACTTTTTTACAACCAATGCTTACTGTTATCAGATAAATGTTTCGGCAAATTTAATTTGAATTTCTTTTATTAGCTGTTTTTTCGTCAAATGCCTGAAAATGAACTTATCCAATGGTCGTGGTGACCCCAATCAATTTATAAGCCTTGATTTCCAAATAAATCCTCGAAAGAAAGAAAAAGAGCCCCTATTTGTCCTTTTAAGGGTTATGTGAAAGACCCCGATGGAAATCGAGTTCCCTCTAATTACCATCAAAGAGGACTAACGAAGGACCACCTAAAGCTAATTCGATTGCGAAATGGGACTTCGTCAGAACCATCGCTTCTTGTGGATGACACATCTGCTTTTTGAACCAACGAAAGAAACAATATGTAAAATCGAAATTCTGTGGGTGTGTTTGTCTTGGATTGGAGGCTACACCGTTCGTCCGATTTGCTTCAGACTTTACATAAGTGTCCTCTGCGACTTGGAAGGAATCACTGTCGCCTTTTTATTCCAAAATTTCACGGGGTTCGAACCCGGATAGCTCAGGTAGTTTCCCATAAAGAATACACGTAAAACTCATTTTCATCGCATGCAGGGTTTATTTTTTCGCAAAATTAAATTAGAAGAAATAGTCGCACGTTTACGAGACAAACACCGATAGAAAGAAAATCGAACGAAAATTCTTACTGTATTCGTGGAATCTTACTTTATATTCGAATTTGCGAGAATCTCGGTGAAATATACGAAAATTTAGTGAAAATTCGTAGTGATAACAACTCATGCCCCTGACGACCGATCCCATTGTTGAATCCGGTGTGTTATCCCGTAAAAATACTCGAGGCCCATAAAGATGAAGATTAAAGAGGACGATATATTATTATGGATAACGAGAAATTTTCTGGAAGTTAGATGTCTTCCACGAGGGATGTCCAGAAAGTAAGCGTACTGAGGCTCTCACGGCCGGAGGGATTTTTTATTTGACATGTTGGCTACTCTGCCGTGTAGCCTGATTCTTCCCCTACACAACAAGACTGTTTCAATGCCAGTACGTTGAGAACTGTCGAAGTGAAAATAAGTTTCGTGAAAAATGTCAACCCAATCTCCCGCCAAGTGCGAAATACGCGGCGTAATCCGTTACCTTGTTTGAAAGGGAAAAACTCCGTTTGAGGTTTATAATGAGGTAAAAACTGCATATGGTGATAAAGCTATGAATCGTACTAGTGTGTTCGAGTGGTGTTTAAGAACGGTCGTACGTCTGTGCATGATGATCAGAGGAGCGGAAGACCTTCTTCAATTGTGACTGACGAAATTGTGGAAAAAATCGAAAATGCGCTCCGTGACGATCGCAGATTGACTGAGGATGAACTTTCTGCGATGTTTCCACAAATCTGCAGATCTCTGCTACACAAAACCATCGCAGAAACCCTCGGATATCGGAAACTGTCTGCGAGGAGGGTCCCAAACCAGCTGACAGACTAACACAAGTTGAATCGAGTGGAGGCGAAGGAACTGCTCGCCTCGTTTAAATGGGATGTCCTGACCATCCCGCGTATTCCCCTGACCCAGCACCTTCAGATTACTATCTTTTTACCTCCCTGAAGCTGCACATGGGTGGAAAAAGATTTCCAACGAAGGAGGAGGTGAAGGGGGAGGTGGAGAAGTAGACGAAGGGTTTGGCGGGAAACTACTTCGAGGAAGGCATCAAAAAATTAATACCCCGGTTCACCATCTGCATTGAGAGGAATGGCGACTATGTCGAATAAGAGCTTACATAAGTACTAATGTAACCAGGTAATCTTTTTGTTCAAATAAATATTTTTGTACCCATCAAAAATTCAGTACACTTACTTTCCGGACTCGTATAAGATAAAGCAATAATTCTGCAGATTTGCCTTCATTTGGAGTCCACACGGTTCGCTCAATTCGAATCAAAATTTGCATTTGTATTTCCTTGGATCAGGAAGGAAGTACAGTCCTAATTTAATTCGATAATTATGATGGGTTCGAACCAAGGAACGCTCGGATAGATTTCCATAAGGAATACACGTAAACTTCGCTTCTATCGGTTGCAGGCTTTTTTTCTTTTGAAGAATTAAATCAGAAGGAATGGTCTTAAAGAGTCGAGACGAGCACCAAATTAAAGGAAATTGAATAAAGATTCTTATTATTGTAATGGAATATAGTTTCCAAATCGAAATTTCGAGAAATTCCACAAAATACGCGTTAGATATCCTAATTTGTTTGAGGTTGTACACAACTCATCCCCCTGACGACCGATCCCTTTGTTGAATCCACGCATTTGTATCGAATAGAATCAGATTTTAGTTGTTTACACTAAAATGGTATTTTCGTATTGCACGACCGTAAACTTGAATTTAATCCACTTCTATATTCCCCTTATAGAATCAAGGGGCGCTTCGGCTACTAAATACATGAATAAATGAATGGACAAATGAGTGATTAATAGACAAAGTGCTGACCTGAGCGTCTCCGAGTCCTGTCCGTCCCTCCGCTTGGGCTTGTTCGCCCTCGGACACCCGGACAGAGACCTGTGTGACGAGTAGTTGCCGGAGAAGTGTCCGGAGCCGTCGCAGCCGGGGGTCGGACACTTGAGCTCCTGTGAGTGCACCGTCGCCCTCGGACATCCGGACAGACTGCAAAGAGTTAAAAGGGCCAATTGAAAGTATGTTTTTTCGATATTTGTAATTATTAATTTATAAATAAATCTATTATGTTAATGATAAAGAGAAATATTAACATCATAAACAAAATATTATAATTTAAATAGGAACAATATTATTTTTTATAACGGTTAAATAATTTCATTTTATGACGTCATTTTAAAATAATGATATGATATAAATATCGATAAAATCAAATATAAACATTTTAAATAAAATATTAAATTTAAAATTAATTTAATAATTTCCTTTCGTGGCATAAGTTGAAAATAATAATAATATAACATAATTAAAAATAATAATGTACTCTAAATATTCATAAAATAAAATTTTGATATCATAAATTAAATATAAACAAAATTATGTTTAATATTAATTTAAAGATTTCATTTAACGAAGTAATTTAAAAATAATAATATCAGATAAATACAAGTAAATGTTTATATAAACATAATAAATGAGATCTAAACAGTATCGTATTCAATAACGATTTGATAATTTCCTTATTAATAACGGAACGATGTCACGCCCTGCATTACGTCGTCACATATTCTTATAAAACGATAAAAAAAATAAAATTAGTGAATTTAACGCGCGAAATAAATGCAAACTTAAAACAAAATTACGGAAGTGACCTTAATTATGCGTTCAAAAGACGCACCAAATGCATAAAAAACATTGGTTGCATGGGTATTGCGATGGTCAATGGCAAATAGTTGAAGTCATTTGGTAAAGATGGAAAAGCACATCTAATTTCATACAAAAGAGTATGCGATCAGTGCGCTTTGTTTATGATGAGTCTGCTTATCCTATGATTGATTCACTTTGTTTGTGATTACTTCACTAAGTTACTGATAAGTCTGCTTATTTCATGATTAGTTCGCTTAGTTTATGATAACTTCGCTTAGTTAATGATAAGTCTGCTTATTTTTATGACTGGTACGCTTACTTTATGATTACTTCTTGTGATAACTACGCTTACTTAAGTGATTTTTCACTTACTGTGAGAATAGCCCGAATGGTTGGTGATTTTCAGCTTAGTGGAGGATTAGTCCGCTTATTTAGTGATTTTACCGCTTAGTTAGTTATGAGTTCGCTTACGTAGTGATTCTTCCGCTCATTAAACTATTTAAAAGAATGCAAATAACCCCAACAGCCAAAACTACAGACTTTACTTACAGATTCTATCCATTGTTATCAGCAACATTTGATCTTTTTGCGTAATTTTATTGCTCAAATTCTCCTCTGTCACGCACACATGCATTGTCAATTTGCAATCAAAGCGACAGGAAACTTAATGATCGCCATGGCATGCGGTTAACCCTTTCATGAATCCATTTGAAGCTCTTTGAGATTAATTATCCCCAAATATGTCGACAGTTCCCCTTAATGACTTGCCATCAGCGCCGCCATACCCGAGGTGGCAGAGCGCGGAACTAAAGAGATCGCTAACTTCGATCACGTGACCGAAATTGGTATAAAATGTTTCAAAGTGATTCTCGTAATCTTTTGAATGTCGATATTCGATACCGATTTGGGGCGCCTTAACTCAACATGCATTCAGCTGGCTCATTATTCGCTTAGCTCTGGGGTGCTCAACCTTTTTGGAGCACACAAGGGCGTTTCAGAAAGAGAAGCACCACATAACAATTCCTTCCATGGTGCTATTAAGGCCATCCCTAGGCAATATTACCACTCTACTAGTAAACCCTTAATACCGTTTAAACGCTCCCTTGGTAAATAAGATCGAGAATATTAAAACGAATATGATTTCATCACAACAGTTTCCGGAGAAGATTTGATGATCTTGTTTTCGCTGCGATCCGAAGAGCAGCGTTTAGTCACTGATTAAAGGTTTAATTTGATGCATTGAAATCTTCGCAAAATGAACAATGTATCAACTAGAAACGCGTCTTGTTCATCAGAGGCGATGAGAGGGATAAGACAGCACCCTAGATGTATACGGAACCCAACCAAACTCCATCCCCCTTCGACCTCCAATTCCATCTCCGCTGGTGCAATCGCATGAAATACTGTTTTATAGAATATTAAAAGAAATCTTTTCAGCGGTCGACTGCTCTGTCCCTCTTCAGGCACCGTGTTGGGGCTTATTATCACCTCACTAAGCATGTAGATTAGCGAGCTTACTTTACGATCAGTTGGCTGGGCATGTGATTATTGCACTAAGCACTCAATGATCACTTCGCTAAACATTTCATTAGTACGCTTACTCTATGATTACTTCGCTAAGTTTATGATTATCTCGCTTACTTTATGATAACTCCGCTTAGTTTGTAATAACTTCGCTTAGTTTGATATAACTTGGCTTAGCTTTAATCACTTCGCTTAACATATGTTTGGTGAACATAGTTTATGATTACTTCGCTTAGCTTTAATCACTTCGCTTAGCATATGTTTGGTGAACATAGTTTATGATTACTTCGCTTAGCTTTAATCACTTCGCTTAGCATATGTTTGGTGGGCATAGTTTATGATTACTTCGCTTACTTTATGATAACTTAGCTTAATTTGAGATAACCTCGCTTTGTTTATGATAACTTCGATTATCATTTAATTATTAACTTAGCGAAATAATCATTAACTAAGCGAAGTGATCACTAACTAAGCGCAGTTATCATAAAATAAGAGCAGTTATCACATGCTTAGGAAAGTAATCATAAACAAAGGGAATCAATCGCTTAATACTAATACTTAGTGTACTCATCACTAGCAACAGTAATGCAAGTAGTTCGCCCTCAGGAATACAAATGAGAGGATTATCGATGAGTTTTCCTTTCGATATACTAAATCAATCGATAGCTATATATTTATCGAGACGATGGAAGCTGAGGGTCGTGCTTCATTCAAATGGACCATAAACACGTCTCTGGAGCTTAGTGGGGGAGATATTGTTCTTCTGGGTGTCCTCACATCTTAAGAAGAGATTATTCCACTCACCAATCGTATATATGTATTGATGTTAATGTTAGGAATCCGATTTCAAGAAACAGCTCTAAGAATACGTTTTGTGATTAAAGTCTGAAGACTTTTGACATTCCTTTTCGAGATTTATTCGAAGAATTAATATCCTTTTTTTCATCAATTCCTACCATTAATTCGGTACGTACTTAAGATCCCCGTGTATTTTCGTGGGAAAATGAATGCATCGGATTCAACAATCATCTTGGTCGTCAGGGGGACTGGTTGTTTACTAATAACAAATTTCACAAACTTTTCGTACATTTTGCTCAATTTCTCCCAATTTCGACTCTAAAACGATATTCCACGACCAAAAAAAGAATCTTTATCAAATTTCCTTTCTTTTGGCATTTGTCTCGACTTCCTACGACCATTATGTCCTATTTAATTCTACAAAAGAAAAAATGTCTGCAAGCTGTAAATAAGAACTTTACTTGCATTTCTTACGTAGATTGTTTGCCCTGACCTAGCTTCGAACCAAAGAATAAGATGTCTATGTAGTTTTCGTTGAACTAAAGAAGAAATCCAACATTCAGCTAAAAAGTTTAATTTGGATTCTTTTCTTTTTCGAAAATTCATCCAATATAAGATATGCTAAGGAATTTCGTCTTTTCTGTGGTTCCCCTCTCTTCCGCCAGATGGCAGTTTATTATTTTTAATTGTGCATAAATCTCCCGTCATTTTTTTAAGTGCCCTCCTAAATATTGGCCTCTCCTGAGTCCATTCTGTGGTCCATTAAACTCAAGATTTACGAATTCATTTATTGGAACTGCTCTCAATTTAAAAAGGCGATTTACTTAGAGGAGTCATGCTAATGCTTTTAAACTTGTTGACGTCTGAGAGAACTCAACGTGGACTAACTTTACTAAGCACACACTAAGTTGACTCAACGAACTCTCGGATGATCTAAACATATGCTCAGCGATCTCATCGCTTACTAAGCGATCTCAACCTACCTTAAGCGGAGTCACCGTATACATATCAAATTCATCACTAAGCGATATAATCATATCCTAAGCAATCTCATCATATACTCAGCGTATTCATTATAAACTAAGCGCACTCATCACATACTAAGCGGATTCAACAATGGCATTAGTCGTCAGGGGGACCGGTTGTTTACACGCCCGAAATGTTACAAAAATATCCTGCATTTCGTGTAAAATCTTGATAATTCAATTCGAAAACGGTAATACACGACCAAAATAAGATTTTTCATTCATTTTCCCTTCCTTTGGTGCTTCCCTCAATTTCGTACGACCATTCTTTCTAATTTAATTTTGCAATAGAAACGAAGCCTGCAGCGGCGAAAACGAACTTTACGTACATTTCTTATGGAAATGCATTTACTCGCCTGGGATCGAACCGAGGACGAAATATCAAAATGCTTTAAAACAGAAACACTCTCCTATTTGAATGCAACGTTGCGTCAAAATTTTAAGTTAATCGCCCGAGTATTTTTCGAGTATTGCGGTCACAAACGTACGGCTTCAGATACAGGGTGTCCCAAAGAGACAAATCGGATGGAGCTCCTCTTGGTCACTCCACTTGTGTTCGCTTTGCACTCCTTTTGGACTTACGAATGTTTTCGTATTTTATTTTTAATCCGTGTCTTTCGAAACATTATTTCCCATGGCAACGTAAATAATTAAGATACAGATAAAATTTTTCTCTAGAATAACCGAATATATGCTTCAACTGTCGAAATAATATTTTTCTCGCATCTGCTTCCATTCAGTCAGAGCAAAACTCCAAATTTCAAAAACTGTGACGTCACGAATTCGATCAAAATCTTCGAAGCCAATTTCAAAAACACTTGCCGTGAAACGTTTTTTGTGACTACTCTAAAAACTTGCCCAAATCGTTAGCTCTTTTCCACGTAAATTGTATTGAGCAATCTTTACGGAAGCATACTTAAAATTGCATTCAAAACATAGTAAATGGAAGATTCCCAGTTTTCAAACGGACGAGTCAATTGCTCATTGTAACTCAAATCGGCGTCAAATGTGCTCAATTATCCAAACTATTAAAACGTATTTCTAATTGGCATCGCTTTGGCATTATTAAGGCGGTAAGAAGAAATAATCCCACTTCCCTCTCGTTACTAGGAGAAGTCGACAATAATATCCCTTGCGAGTATTACAAAGTGGGGACCATTGTTGGCAGTTGCGGCGTAACGAAGCTTTCCCAACAATGCATTCCGCTAACCTTTTGAGATACCCTGTATTATCAACGATTGTTATTCTAATTATTGACGAGTCATGTTTGATACCACATGGTATTCAAATCGAACCACGAGTTGAAGGAATAAAATCGCTGTTTCTTTTCGAAATGCAGACAATTTCGGATTCACGCACGCGCGTGATGGTAAGATCGAGGCGAAAGCACAGATTTCTTAGCCTTCGCGGCCATGAAAACGCAAAATAAGCAATTAATTTTAAAAAAGAAGATTCATAAACTTATAAATCGACGATGCAAATCTGTTGAACAGATTCTTCCCTTAAGACAACTTTCGTTAAAAGATTTTGAAAACATAATCGAAGATCAAATTAGGAGAAGCATCGCCACATTTATGGACCAATTTTCAGAACGGCGCTAATGGATGAATGAAACGAAGATCAACAGAAATAAATATGGCTTTGAAAAGAACACCGATGAATATTCTTTGCGGAAAGTAAGAAAAACACTTCATAAAAACAATCATTTACACAAACTCGGAAATGGATTAGACACCATTGACAGGAAGATAGCAAATGGAAATCACCAGAGGAAGTTCAAAATTAACGATTTATTCAAATAATCCATTAAACAAATTGCTTTATCTTTTCGCTGCAACTTAAAGACTGGCAGCTCGAATGATTACAAACGTACTTATACAAGGAAATATTGCCTAGTTAGCGATGAGTACGCTAAGTGATTTGTCCGCTTAGTTAGCGATTTCTTCGCTTAGTTAGTGATTTGTCTGCTTAGTTAGCGATGAGTACGCTAAATTTTTTTTTCGCTAAGGGAGATAATAGTCCGCTTAGCTAGTGATTTGTCCGCTTAGCTAGTGATTTGTCCGCTTAGTTAGCGATCAGATGATCTAAAAAAGTGATGTTTCCGCTTAGTGAGTGATAAGTCCGCTTAATGATTTTTCCACTCAGTAAACAAAGTGATTTTTCCGCTCAGTTAGTGACCTCATACCTCAGTTACTCCATTTCGGTCAATCACATCGATGCAAATAGATTGCATTTAATCTTTCATTTAGATATAATTAAAACACACTCGCAACTTTCCTAACAGGTCACTTAGCTACGGTGATTCAATTTCCAGTACCACACTTCCATTTTTAAAAAAATCAATTTATTTCACGGAAAATGAATTCGGCATAACATTGATGTATAAAATATTCGGTTGCTACAGAAACTTAAGCAAAATTCGAAACCCTTTCTCAAATGCTCTCTCTTACGGATATATTTGTAGGCGCGATTCTTCACAGTCCATGGCTGCAAATATTAACATCCTACGCAATTCCTTCCTAATTAAATAATCTACCACTAATTATCAGCATTAATTTGAAGTGGGAATTAATCCTCAAAGTGTTTTCACGGATAAACTCATGAGCTGGGGACTCAACAATCGCCTTGGTCGTCATGGAGATGGGTTGTTTACAACCTCAGAATTCAGATAAAATATTCACGTATTTCATCAAACTGTTCGCTATTTCGAATGGCAAACGATATTCCACGACCAAAATAAGAATCTTTATTCTATTCTCCTTCGTTTAGCGCTTCTCTCGACTTCGTACGACCATTATTTCCAATTTAATTGTGCGAAAGAAATTAAGTCTGCAACGGCAAAAATGAACTTTACGTGTATTTCTAATGCTAAGAGTTTGACCAGTCTGGTATCGAACTGGGGTCGACTTCTAACAGCGTGCAGAATTACAAATAATTGGGACTCTCGGTTCTCGAGCTATTAGCGAACATACACACTCGATTTTATATACTTAAGAGTTAATATTAACCATTCTAAATTATACACGTGTATCATGAGCTCGGATTCGACAATCGCATCGGTCATCCGGGCGACTGGTTGTTTACAAACTCGAATATTTCGGAAAATATACGCGTATTTTGGTGAAATTCTCGTAATTTAGATAAGAAAACGATATTCCACGACTTAAATAAGAATCTTTGTTCAATTTCCGTTCTTTTGGTGCTTATTTCGACTCTTTAAGACTTTTCCCTCTGATTCAATTCTCAAAAAGAAACAAAGCCTGCAACCGATTTAATAGACGTTTGCGTGCATTTCTTATGGAAATTTATCTGAGCGATCTTGGTTCAAACCCAGTGAAATTATCCAATTAAATTAAGACTTTTTTCCTGATCCAACACGTATTCAAATTTAGACACAAATCGGGCAAACGGCGTGGACTCCAATCCAAGACACACTTCACAGAATATCTACTTTACAAATATCTTTCGAAATGGGATCCAAAAAACACTCAAAATTGAGAATATCGATGGACTAAGGTTTTGATTTCCCTCAAATGGACCACTTGCAAATATATCGCGGTCGTGTTGACAACAGTCAATGATCATTGATCGTAAACAAAGGCCACTAATCATATAAAATAGAAGTAATCATATATATATACTCAGAGCATTGATCATCAAATAAGCGAATTAATCAGTAACTAAGCGAAGTAATAATAAGTTCAATGAATGAATCATTCATTAAGGTCACTAATCACATACTCAGCGAGCTAATCACAAATTAAGCGAAGAAATGATTAACTTAACGAGTCCAACGTTAACTCATTATAAGCTAAACGAATTCATTGTATGCTCAGCTTAATTATCACAAAATAAGCGAACTAATCACAAATTGAACGCAACAATCGCATGGTTAGCGAAGCAATCATAAACTAAGCGAAGTAATCAGTAATTAAGCGCATTGATCATATACTCAGCGAATTAATCATAAACTAAGCGAATTAACCATTTAGTAAGCGAAGAAATCATAAATTCATTAAAATTAAAAGGAAGTTTATTTTATGCTTACCTAACTGATAATAAACTAAGCGCACTTATCATTAGCTGAGCGAAGTTATCGTAAATTAAGCTAATAAAGATGCCATTCATAATCCTATCCTAAGTCGGTAAGTGCTATAAAGTAATATTCTACAATATATCCCATTTATTAAGGGAGTTACTGGCATCGGATACATAAATATATAAATACAAGGGTGATTATTATGTAAGATGACGTTTAAATATCAATGTATCGTCCTTCCTTTTACGCGTGAAATATTTGTTACTTTTCGTAGCTAAGCAAAGCCATCACATATACTAAGCGGAACACATACACGCAGCGGAATCATCAGTTGCTAAGCAAATGAATCGCTTACTAAGCGTGTTCATCATGATCTAAGCGCACTAATCACTCATTAAGCAAACTCATCACTGACTAAGCATACTCATCGGATTCTAAGCGCACTAATCACTCATTAAGCATACACATCATTAACTAAGCATACTCAGTAGCTTCTAAGCGCACTAATCACTCATTAAGCATAATTATCATTGACTAAGCATACTCATCTGGTTCTAAGCGCACTCATCATTTATAAAGCAAACTTCTCGGATTCTAAGCGCACTCATCACTTAGTAAGCATACTCATTGGCTTCTAAGCGCACTAATCACTCATTAAGCATACTCATCATTGAATAAGCATACTCATCGTCTTCTAAGCGCACTTATCACTCATTAAGCATACTCATCATTGACTAAGCACACTCATCGTCTTCTAAGCGCACTTATCACTCATTAAGCATACTCATCATTGACTAAGCATACTAATCGTCTTCTAAGCGCACTTATCACTCATTAAGCACAGTCATCATTGACTAAGCATACACATGTGATTCTAAGCTTATTCAAACATAATTATGTTATTCCCGTGCAATTCTATGCATAAAATCTCGAACATTCGCGAGCTTCTGATTCGACGATGCTAATCTCTCTTTGTCAGAGGCATCTTTCCATCTCCGCAGCATCTTTCGCCGGACCCTAATCCGACTTCATTATTTCATTTGCATATTCAACACATTGACAAACGGCTTCTTGACGTCTCTGAATACCAAATTCCCCTCATCTCCACCAGATGAAGGCTCTAATCTGGACCACAGCATCTTCTCCAAATTGGTCCAGCGCCAATTTGCATCCCTCGCACAAATCTCGGGAGGAGACGTGGAGAAGATGCTCAGTCGAGGGAGGCGCATTGTGTACGGTCACGTCTACAAACTTCTTGAATCAAACGTACAATTCTATCATATACATCAACAAGACATCTAACTTCCCTCATCAGTGAGCTGGTATTCTACCCTTCCTGAGTGTAATTACGTACCTGTAATTGCTGGTTACCTTCCTACAGAAAATCTCTAGTTATCCAAGTAATATATTGTCCTCTTTAATCATCATCTTTATGGGCCTCGAGTATTTTTACGGGATAACACATCGGATTCAACAATGGGATCGGTCGTCAGGGGGATGAGTTGTTCAAAACCTCCAATTTTCACAATTTTATCGTTTATTTTACCGATATTCTCGCAAATTCGAATCAAAATTAAGATTCCACGAATAAGATAAGAATATTCATTTGATTTTCCTTCTTTAGATGTTTGCCTCTATCTTTAATGCCTCTAATTTAATTTCGTGAAAGAAATAAACCCTGCATGCAATGAAAACGAGTTTTACCTGTGTTCTTTATGGAAAACTGTTTGAGCGATCTGGGTTCGAACCCCATAAAATTGTGGAATTAAAAGGGGACGGTGATTCCTTCCAGGTCGCAGAGGAAACTTCTACAAGGTTTGAAGCAAATCGGACGAACGGTGTGGCCTCCAATCGAAGACAAACACACCCGCAGAATCTCGATTTTATCTTATCTATGTCTTCGCGAAGAGAAACCATTGTGTCCCTTTTTGAGTGTATTGCTTATCAGGGAGCAGTGTGAGATTTGGCATTGTAATAGTTTATACAGAGGAGGAGGAGGAGTTTGTCCAGAGTATCCTTGGTTCGACTCTGGACGACTCGAATCGTCTCTCTCATAAGAAATGCACGTTAAGTTCGTTTTGATGGATTGCAGACATTTTTTCTTTTATAGAATTAAATCAGAAATAATGGTCGTACGAAATCTAAATTAACACCAAAAGAAAGGAAATTGAACGAAGATTCTTATTTTGGTCGTGGAATATCTTATTCGAGTGGAAATTGGGAGAATTTAGACAAATAAGACGAAACATTCGCGTGATTTTGTGGGCATAAACATAAGGACAATCGAACCGACATTGAACGGCAATAAAACCATAAGTAAACTTCGGAATTAGAAGTTCAGCTGTTTATATTTGGTGAATCTCAAATGTTCTTTTTAACCCCTCGGAGTAATCGTCAGCACTCGCGTTGGAATGGAATCGACATCCTCCAAAGGGGAAAATTGTCTCAAAATATAGTGAATAAATTTTTAATTCATTATGTCATATTAATGGTTAACCTGGTTATTAAAATGACAAGCAAACTAAATAGCAAAAATACTCTGAGAAAATTCGATATCCCTGACGCCGATTATATGGCTGATGAATTTGGAATATTGCTTGTAAAAAGAAAAATGTTTGAAAAAAAAATAGAATTCAATATATTTATAATAATTGTTAATTATGTGAAATTTATATAATATGTCTAAAAATTAAGGCGGAGTCAAAAATGCAATATTTCAAATAAAGGCCTTTTCTGGCACTACCGCTAAGAGAGATTTGTTTAAATAATTAAACTTCCGATTTGGCGAAAATGCATGACTGGTTCAGAACATTCCAAAACTCAGTCACTATGAGAAAGAAAAGCACTAATGAAAAGATATGGAATATTTTAAAATTCAAAAGGGTCGACCCAGACGAGAATACTCGAGGGTTAAGACAAATACTAAAAGAAATGCCGAATTGATATTTATAAATAATGAAACGAAATTTGCAAAGACCTGAAGTATAGAGAACGATAGTAATTATGCAATTAGAAAACGATGATAACAGATTACAAATGCATAAAATAAAATAGACAAATAAAATGTAATGAAATTATTTTCATCCGTGTGTAATATCAGTATTTAATCTATAAGTCTGCAAATTATATTAAAAACATGTTGCATGTTTGATTTAATAAGTTTGTTGGGTTATTTCGAACACATTAAACCCAAATTACGAAACATTTTCGTGATGCCGACCTTCACTTTTCAATCCTCAATCACGTTTTGTATTTACTAATTGTTCAACCCCAATTTAAAGTCCCAAGGACTGAAGACGACGTTAACTTGTAGAAAAATTGATTTAAGAAAATATTAATGTACTTTATAATATAAAGATTCCACCCAACAACACTCACGTTGATACTGTTCGTTAACTCTGGTTGCCATGACAACATACTGATTGTTTACTTTGCTGTGCATTTCAAATAACTCCAAACGAAAACTTTTTCCATCTATGTCGAGAACGGAAACATTGTTTAGAATAGTTTTCTCGACTTTGCAAGTTGACCGGCTCTTTGTAAAATAAAACACACAAACACGCAACAAATGCTCAAGACAGTCGGAAAAAAACACAATGGTAAAATAATATCCGTATTAATAATCAAAACGCACTGATTTTTGCCAAAGGAAACTAAAACTACAAAAAGAAGTAATGGTATTACAAAACGTTACTCGCAAACCACTCGAGAAGTGCATAATTTACGTTAAAACAAAGCTTATAAGACTTGTAATCAAAGCAAGAAGCCAATTTCGCTCTCAAAATCTACTGGCGACCGAAATAAACTAACTTGTTAACTAGATGGCTGACCGTTTGGAGCTAACATAATGTCTAATCAATTTCAGGTCGATTTTGCCGTTCCGGATGCTACAGAGATAATCAATAAAACTAGTTAACATCCAGTTCACTTTATGAACAGCTTAAACCAGTTCAATAACGCTGGAACTTGTCGAAAACTCTTATCGAAGTATGTCAACTACCGACGTTAGTCACAAAAAAGACTATTTCATTACTTTCGCGATTATTTCACCGCTCAAAAGGCTATAAAGATATAACAATTCACTCCGCTGGTGAACTTATTCAATCCCTAAACACTTGATACAACTTTTAAAAAGTGAAAAGTATTCAAAATCGCTCACGAGAAGATGTAAACAGTGTACAAACGCTTATATAAATTATAATTTACTAATTTCAGGACAATTTTCCCACACCGGAGGCTACGAACCTACCTAATTCAACTAATAAACAACTACATTCTCTTTCTCAACGCCAGAAAACACTTAAACTCATTAAACTCGTCAAAACTTAAACCGACTTTCGTAAACAACTCCTTCGGTAAAAAACACTTCAAGTGGCCAATAAGAAGTATATAACCAACGCGTACTCACCAGTTTTCATTGTGAATATAATGAAACACACAATTAATTCACGTCCTAAATGCTGCTGAAATATATTCCGTCGTCCAATCTTCGCCGTGGTAGTTCCGTTGACGAGTCCGTTCGACTCAATTATTTCCCATCACGAGCACGGAAACTGTCGTGGAAGCTGCACCGATGGTCCACGGTCCATGTATCTCTGTATATCGATGCACCGGAGAAGAGTTGGATCACTTTGAGACACTTTGTGCAATTCCAAACACATTCTACATGCCGGAAGGCAATGCAACGCAGCGGTAACCAACACAAAGACACCGATTTTCTACTGTTCACGCTGTCACGAAGTTCACCGATGGATTAAGCGTACACTTTGAAATGTTTTGAGTCACTCGCGAAGGTTATTTACGTTCGGAACGAGTTTAAAATACGTTATTCGCGATGTTTTCGGTCAGTGGGAGGAACCACGCCATTTCGGAGCGTTAGGACGCCATGCGCTAGTGCCTCCTGGCGGCGGCTGGCGGAACCGAGGCGAGGGGACGGGGGAAAACAGGCGACGCACGAAATGCCGCATTGCAGAGCGGAGCGAAAAATCAATATGAAACAAAGTTTGGGCCGTTTGGAAACTTTGTTCGGAAAAGAAGAAACTTTTGGGGGGCGGCGAAGAAAGGTCTGGAGGCCGAGCTGTCGATGGACGTCGGAAAGATTGTGTGGAGGCGAGAATAAAAGGATATTAAACACGGAATTCCGTAAAATGAAGTAAATATTAAACGTACCCAGTGACGTAGGAGCTAGTTTAAATGTTTAAACGCAGGATATGACGTATTGGCGTACGAAGATATATTCACGTGGATACCAATTGTTTACTCTGTTGCCAGGAACAAAATTAGCGACTGTAATAAACTAGTTGAGACTAGTTTAAAACAAACGAAAAGCACGATTTTGATATTTTAGTGCACATAGAAATATTAAAGAGTGTAACATTTGTTTACCAGGTTGCCAAGAGCAACATTAGCGATTGTACAACAATGCTCGTTCGTCACGACGAACTTTTTACCGCGTATTCTCGAAAACATTTATTATTCCAAACAAATACATGCAATATCATAAAATAAGTATCTGTTTATCTAATTATCAGTAACATATAAATAAGTAATGGGTATTCGGTGGGTGCATTAGGAAAAGTTTGTTCGGATAAAGCGGATTTCGGATAAACGCGATTCGGATAAACGGGAGTTAACTGTACTTAAGTTACTAATTGTAGAACTAATTGGTTGTTAACATCAGATACTGCAGAGGAATGCAATATGTTTTATAATCTCCTTCTTTTTGTCTTTATATAGTTTTTCTTATTTGTCTCTAAGTATACGACTGTCCACTTGTAAGGTTTATAATAAATAACAATAATAAAATATAAATGTAATTGGTATAACTCTAATTTGCTTAAAATCGTAATTAATCGTCATTATTATAGACCAATATTAAAGACACACATGTGATATTTTTGTAAGTTTCAACTGAACCGAAGATTTCAAATGACTTTTCAACATTTCCGTAAAACGAGAAACATTTTTCGTCCTCGAGGACCAACGAACTCAACTTTTGCGAAGTTCAATATTTCTGCCGATTGACTTGGAATACATGAAGCTCATCGAACAACACAAATGCAATCACAAAACAGAAACAAAGATTGAACACCGATATCAGAATGATAGTAAATGTATAAGAATTGGAAGCACTTAAAAAAACACAATGAATAACTTCTTTTATTCTGCGTATAACAAAACGTAAACTTGCTTTACCTTTCCGAACTAGGGATACGATATTGGAGATTTGCTACTGCTTTACAAATCGCCGTTTAGCTCCAACTCTGAATCTTCAACAAAATGTGCGCAATTTCGAATCGAAAACGATATTCCACGACCACAATAAGAATCCTTATTCTATTCTCCTTCTTTTGGTGCTTGTTTCGACTTCCTAGGAACATTATTTCTAATGTTATATAACTTATAATTAAATAAGCACACTAATCATAAATTAAGCACACTAATCACAAACTAAATGCACTCATCATAAACTAAGCGCACTCATCATAAAATAAGCGCATCAATCACATACTAAGCGCACTTATCACTAACTAAACGGACTAAAAATAACAAAGAGCCAAAGTAAGCACATTAATCACATGCCAAGCGAAGTCATCGCAAAGTGTTGTAAGGTGTTAAACGTAGTTCAGTAAAATGGACGCAGTCAGAGGCGTCCTCCGCACCCCTGAATTCAAAACCCTTAATTCTTAAAACCATTTCAAAACCCTCAAAGTGCAATTCCTAGTCCTCTTTGACCCTTTCGCAACCCCAAACCTTAAACCCCCTCCGTCTCAAGATCCCCTATATTTTGGGTCCACGCAGCATCCGAAAGGGGAGAGGTCTTGGCACAGCTGCCGTGGATGCAGTATCTCAAGAGGAAAGAGACTCTCGCAATTCGGAAGACAGCGGTTCGAGACCCGGGGAGTATAAGATGATAAAGATCCTCATTTTAGTCTCGTAATTTTGGAAAAAGAGAAAGAACAGAAATGCAAATTTTCGATGGCATCTCGTCGTTCATTCTATTGAAAGAGTTTCACGCCTTAGATCACTTTGCGATAGCTAAGGACTAGTGCCCATATTTTTCGCTTAGTTTGTGATTAGTCCGCTTCCTCTATGATTAGTGAGCTTAACGGAAAGTAATCGCCCTGATCAAATGCTTAGCGATCTAATCACAAACGGAGCGCACTCATCACTTACTAAGCGAACTAATCAGAAACTAAGCACTATGATCCTCGTCTCACCTGTTGAATCTAAAATAAAGAAGGTGACAAAAGTGATTCCGGTGAGTAAAGGAGAGAAAAAAGAATGCGAATTCGATTATTTGACGGGCGATTAAGATCTTTTTGAACTCGAGCACCATCTACTCAAATTAGCGGCAAAAGGAGGAACTACGGGGAAACAAGCGAGGAACGCAAAGAGTCCATTTCATCTTCAATCGGATGTCTGTTTACCTTTTTTTTTTTTGAGGACGTTTCCGACGAGTCGTTCTCTTTGGCGGAAGAGACAACATCAAATGTGTACCTCGATATGGCAACACTGCAGAGAAGCAGAAGACATAGCAGACGATCGTCATGACGGTAAAGATAGCATTCAATCGGAGAAGTAATCATATTATTCATAACAGTGGCTTAAAGTTAAGATAAAACCTCCTGAAATCAAAAAGTATTATTTTTACTTATTTAAAGAGAGGCAAAACCTAATTTCCATGAGAAAACACACCACACCAAAGATTTCAAAGCAAGGATACAAGCAGCGGCATATCTGTGGAGCTCGATTTAAAATGCGATAAATTAACTATTGCTGAAGTGTGGAAATCGGGTTCATCCATTTGCTTTTAATACTAAAGTAGTACTCTTCGGTTTGAAATAACATCAGCTCATTTGCACGAAGTATTAACACATGAATACACATAGCGTACTATCAGGACAACATCACGACGTACCTCGGTTGGGCAATATGAAAATGGATGTACAAAATTCAAAGTGTATAGTAAATCAAAGTTTATATCGTCATTTTCATTCCTAAAATCCTAGTTTTCCACGAGAAAACACGCAGGCAATGTCAATTTTAGCATTGAGTCATATTTTTGTGGAAGTATATGAGTGGGGAAGATAGTTTATTCTTAAAACCGTAGTTTTCAAGAAACTTTCTAAAACTGATGACCCCCACCCACCTCTCTTTTGCACATTTTCCTTAAACACCACACTGAAATACCTCCCCCAGAATTGTAAACCTTCCTATAACTTTTCACAAGCAATTTTACTTGAAATAAAAACCATTTCTCTACCTTTGATTGGTCGAGTATTTTATTTGTCTTTCTTAGTTTGGCCATTGATATATTTTATGAAATTATACTGAAAGCATTTGAAACCTATGTCCCTAAATATACATCCAATTCGAATTTTAGTTTCCCATAAATGGGTTGTTCGTGCTGAATTACTAGAATGTATTTCTCTAAAGAAAAAGGTTTGGATTATGTTCCACCTATAATCTTAAATCATTGTGACTCTTCCCTCTCAGTGCCATTAACATTTTCGTTAAACATTTCAGCTATGACTGGGTAATTCCCCTGAAATTGAAGGTACTTCTATGTCAAACTGATATAAGTAACTATTTTGTCCTCTAGTCACCATCTTAGAAATCCTGAAACTCTTATAAAAACATGTTAATAATATTGTTTATCTCCATCTTGGAAATATTATTATAACATAACAGCATGGATTCATGAAAGGGCAACCAACTCTTACCAATTTAATTCATTATAATACTATTCTAGAAGCATTTGTTACCATAATAACCAAATTATTTTATTTTATGAAGAAGAATAGCAAATAAGCTAATACAAAATATCAAACAATGAAATTAAACATTTGTTTTATATATCAGAACATATTAAATCTAAAAAAACATGTATATTTACAGATTTCTCAAAATAATTCATCATTTTCCACCCACAGTGCAACATTTTTTTTTAATTCCCCCACACCTCTTATTTCCAGTGGTAGATCATTAAAGCACTTTATACCCTCATAAAATATTGATTTTCCTTAAACGCTAGCCACTCTTCCAGTTCGATAAAAGCAGTCTATCTGTCTTGTGTTATAACCATGTATTTGACCATTTTCCACCAAGAATGACTGTAGGTAGGGAGGCAAGAATCCATTTTAAATTTTTAAAATAAATAATAATACATCAGTTAAAGTTTCCTTTCTGACCATTAACATGTCCATCTCCTTCCACATAGCTTTAACATTACTCCTATCTTTGTTCAACACCATTCCTGCACCAATGTTTACAACTTTTTGCCATCTTTCAACATCACATTTTGTACCATATAAAACTGTAGAACAATATTCAGCATGAGGATAGACAATAGCCTTAAATAACAATTCTTTTGCTTTTCTAGTTAACACATCTCTTTATTTACGAATAATACAAATCTTCTTCGTTATCTTTTTTCTTATATAATCTATATGTTCCACAAATTTCAATTTTTCATCAACAATCACTCCTAAGTATTTAAAATTGTAAACTCATTCATTTTTATTTACAATCACCTCACTTTTTTCATTATTTCTCTCTCTTTTTTCTTTCCAATTACCATACATTTAGTTTTTTTCACATTTAGACATAATTAATTTTTTCTAACCACTAACATACTTTCATCAATTCTTCAGTAATCGTTTTAAGATTACCCTCCAAGAAATTTCCTTTTACATAGATAAGTGCATCATCAGCAAACAAATGTATGAAATATCTATTTAAGACATCAGGCAAATCATTAATAAACAACAAGAACAATAATGGTTCCAACTTACTACCTTGCGATACACTGTCATCAATCCACAGCTCTCTCAAAACACATCCATAAAAATTAACTCTTTCATTTCTATCAGTCAAAACATTTTCCAACCATTCATACAATTCCATATGTCCACCGGCCGTGGTGGCGGAGTGGTTAACGTGCTAGCGCGTAAACGCTCCAACCTCACGGTCCCGGGTTCGAATCCCGGCTAATCGGATTTTTCCGGTTAGGGAATGGTTGTCTGTGTATGTTGTGTGTGTGATATTAATAAAATGAAAATGCAAAAAAAAAATGAATAAAATTAATAAAATGGGTTAATTGGAGGAATAGCCTTCCTAGGCTAAAATTCGCCCAAAAAAGAAAGACGGAATTATTATTATTATTATTATGTTTCAATAATAATCCCCTATCTATTGTCTCAAAAGCTCTTTCAAGATCTAGGAAAACTGCTACACATATCTCCCCCTCATCTAATGCTTTCCTCAATCACCAAAGCTACTGCTGTCTCAGTGCTATTTGTCTTTCCCTAAAACCAGACTGACAAATAGATAAAAGGTCGTTTCTTTTGACATGTTCCATAAGTCTCTCATATATCACTGTTTCAATTAATTTGTCCAGTATTGGTAAGTTATTTACTGGTCTATAGTCTTCACAGTTTAAGCTATTTCTAACTTTCAACTTAGGGTTTATTACAGATTCTGTCAATATCTATGGCATTTTCCTCTCTGTCAACGACTCATTTACCAGCAGAGTTACTCTTTCCCCCAATTCTTCCCAACAATCTCTCAACATTTGAATACTAATTCCATCTGAACCTATTGTACATATCATACTGTAGAGTATTTTCCTCATTTTTTCCTTAGTAATATACCCATATACCTGGGTTTTGTTAACATCTCTCACTTCTGCACTAACTGTTCTTTTTTGTATACCTTCCACTATTTCATTTACACTATGTATGAAGTATTCATTTAACTTATTTGCAACAAGATCATTTACTTCTTCTACAATACCATTAAACTTTACAATCTTATTTGTTTTTTTATTGCTGCTATATAAATCTTTTAACATTCTCCACATCCCCTGAGGGTCTTTTTGATTTTTTACCAAACTTTCTTCATAAAACTTTTTTTTCTCTTCTCCAGGACTGGACACATTCATTTCTACATCTTTTATATTCTTCCCATGCTTCATGTACCAATTTATGATTACTATACAATACATTTTTTAGCATCCTAAATCTATCATAAGCCTGAAATCAAGATGTTCAGGCGTTACTTTGTGGAAAGCCATTTAAGAAATGAATAAAAACACTGTAATTTTCCACTCTATTTTATTTTTGAGTACGACCGGTTTCGCTACCGGAGTAGCATCTTCTGGTACAGAAATATTTTAAAATTTTCTTATGTGCTGAGGGGTTGGAGGGGAGGGGGAGGAGAGGTTAAGGAGATATCCTTTTGGGAAGGGAGATGAGAGGTGAGGTGTGGGGTAAGGTATTTTCGTTAGTAAGAAAACCCTTTTCCGCGGGAAAATTCACAATTTCAATTGTCTCAAGTATATACAACCGTCTTCCTTTCTTCTCCTGGTGAAGACGTGCGGGGACAAAGCTGCTCTTATGTCCCGATTCCAAGAGGTGAAGGGCAAAAGCAGAGGTGGGGGGGTATTGTTTCCGGCGGAGGCAAGCTCGATGTTCCGCGGTGGCCAGATCGCGGCCGCTTTGACCAACGTATTTTGCATCGCAGTCGTCACAGGAGAGGAGGTAGACGCCGCTGGTGGTGCAGGATCCCTGTGGTCTTTGGGGTTTGGAAGAAGGTTTCTTATTGTTAAGGGGTTGTGAAATGCTGGTCTTATATTATTTGGGAAAAGGTTAGTAATGGCGTAGGAGATGGGTCCGAGGAAGAGAATTTTCCGCCATGAGGCGCCTTCTTTTTCGAGGGGGTTTACTATTGAGTATATTGTTGATGAGGTTGGGGTTGTAATTATTTATTTGGGCTATGTATTTTATAGTGTTGAGTTCTTTTTGAAAGTTTTGGGGGGAAAGAGGGATGTGTAGGAGCCTGTGGATGAGAGAGTGGAAGAGGGAATGTTTGTGGGAATGATGATGTGAGGAGAAGTTGGGGATAGCATGGTCGGTGTATGTGGGTTTTCGGAAGATGTCGAAGTTGGGTTTTCCAGAGACGAGGGAGATTGAGAGGTCTAGGAAATTAAGCGAGCCATTGGTGCTGGTTTCAAGGGTAAAAGATATGGACGGATGGAGAGAGTTTAGATAATCGAGGAATGGATTGAGGAGTTGAGTGTCACCGTGCCAGGCGCAGATGATGTCGTCTACGTAGCGTCTCCAAAAGAGGATGTGGTTCAGTTGTGGGTTTTCTGAATCGAATAGCTTTTCTTCTAAATTGTCTAGGAATATTTCCGCAAGAAGCGGGGAAAGGGGTGATCCCATGGCGAGTCCATCGTTCTGCATAAAGTGATCACCGTCAAAAAGGAAATAATTTTGTTCAACACTAACACTGAATAAAGAAATAAGATCACCTTTTATGACTGGGTCAACGTATAGGGCAGATAGAACCGTTTCGGCCTGAGAGAGGGAATCAGTGATCGGGATTGAAGTGAATAAGTCTTTGATATCAAAGGAAACAAACATGGTGTCGGGGGGGAACAAATGTCCTGAGAGTTGATCGGCGAGCTCGGTGGAGTTTTTAATCCCAAATTTCGGGGAGAAAGACGAGATGCTGCGAAACATGCTGTTTAACTTAAAAGATAGCTTGTGAGCGGGGACAGAGATGTTAGATACAATTGGTCGGATGGGTTGTTCGGGTTTGTGGAGTTTTGGGAGCCCGAAAAAGCGGGGAGGGAGAGGATTCATGGGTAATAAGGAATAGGATTCCTTATGGGAAAATATGTGCACGTCTTGTAATTTCTTCTTTAAGCGGGATAGGAAGTTATTAGTGGGATCACTTTTTAAACGGGTCACATTGGCATTTTCGATGAAGTGTTGGCATTTGGCAATATATTGGTTCTTGTTAAGCACCACGACACACTGGCCTTTGTCTGCTTTTGTGGCGAGAAGATCGTTTACTTAAACCGTTTTGCATTAAACACTTTTCTTGTGGTATCATTGGCTGTCGTGTTTTGTTTTTTCACAGAATTAATAATTGTATTGCACACGGCATGTTTTATGGCGGGACTTTCTTTCTGCAGGGCTAATTCACAATCGGCAACGAGGCACTTGATGGAATTTTGGTTCACTGGGCGGGGAGGGGCGAACTTTAGGCCGAGGTTTAGGGTGCGTTCCACATCCGGGGGCAGGGGTGTATCAGAGAGATTTATAAGTCGAGGGTGAAACACGTGAACACTCCAACCCCTCAGCACATAAGAAAATTATAAAATATTTCTGTACCAGAAGATGCTACTCCGGTAGCGAAACCGGTCGTACTAAAAAATAAAATAGTGTGGAAAAATACAGTGTTTTTATTCATTTCCTATCATAAGCCTTTTGTTTTCCTCTCAATTTATCCTGAATACTAACATTAAACCAAGGACAGGGTTTCTTTTTAACCTATCTATCAGGACCTTTTGACACATTCATACAATCTAAAATATCTTTTATAAATCTTTCATATATTTCATCAAAATTTTCAATTATCATCTCTCTATCCATTTTTTCGCTTAATTCCAACCTCATTCTCCCCATATTAACTTAACCCCTCTTCAACTTCCATTTCCCTTCACTTTGCACATTCTGCCCTTTACCCATATAATGTCATGGTCTGAGATATTTAGTGTTTTTAGTACATTTCAACTCTCTTACCTCAGAAAATACCAGATCAATTTGCAAACTAGTATTCACCGTTACTCTTGTCACCTCATTTACCAATTGTTTGAGTCCTTTGGTAATTCTCCTCAAGTGTTTCACTTGTTTATCTTTACCTTTACCTTTTTTACAGGGAATAGCAAAATCTCCAGCTATCAAATGTTTAACCCCTTCTGTCTTCTCTATAATACCTTCAAGCCACTCCTCCAGAATATTCAAAAAGTATTCTTTTATTGAACTTGGTGACCTCTAACATCCTATACAAGTCCACCACTCCCTTCCAAAGCATTTAGCTCTAACTGCCAGCATCCACCATTTCTTCTATGCTACACCACTGTCAAACTCCACACTACATATTTTATCATTAACATACATCATCATACCTCCAGTGTGTCTTGAACAGGAGACACAACTATATACCGTATTTGACGGCATATAAGACGCACCTTTTTACCTCAATTATGTCTCGAAAAATTTCCCTGCGTCTTATATGTGAAGGTTCAACCTCCACCGGTTAACTTTCAATACTGAATGCTATTTCTAGCCCAGATGGACTATACTACCTATTTCATAATTGTATTCAATGATTGTGTTAATATTTGGCTTTTACGAAATGTGACAACTAAAAGAATCTACATTAAATGTTATTGTGGTACCGTGCTTTCACACGGACTATTAAAAATTTTTTTCCTTGTGAGTGTCCAACTTGATGAGGGTGCATCTTATATGCTGGTGCATCTTACATGCCGTCAAATACGGTACATAATAACCATCAATTTTAATCTGCCCCTCCTCTTCCTCCTCCACAATATGAGTCTCTGATACTACTATAATCACTGGATTCATTTTCACAGCCAATCTTCTCACCTCATCAATCTTATCAATCAGTCCATTAACATTTATAATCAATACCCCTTCAATTATTTCATCTTTTGTCAAATTGATGTAAGATATACTGATAATTCAGAATCCTTTAATAAATTAAATTTTAAAATTTTAATAAGAAGATGAAAGGCTATAGACTATTGAGGGCCAACAATCTTTAAGTGAAGATGGAAGAATTTGAATTCGTGTTTATGCTCCATTTCTGAAATACTGAGACATTTTTCAAAAGTAAATAAAATTCTTCAAAGGCCTACTATTTTACTAAGTAGTTGTGCAGATTAGTACAGGTCACTTTTGGGTATTTTACAGAGGAATTAGGGACGATTTTGATGTACTTGAGCAACAAGCAAAAAACACGTTGCAAAATACTGAATATAGAACTGCCAGAAGGATAATAAAAAGTATAAGGCAAGGGAATTACGAAAATTCATCTGACCTTGATGCCTTAGACAAACACTCTTCAAGAGATAAATTTAGAATTAAATCATTAATTCCTATATTAGATGCATTAGAATCAAATTTAGGAAGAAGAGCTTCTGTTTAAGATGATCCCAGCAAACATGAAAAATGACTTTCTGATCACTCCTTTACATACAATATAAACTTTTATACATTGGCAAGAAATACTTCCTTTCAGAAAAAGTAATATCGGGATGCTGCCCAAGATTCATACCTGTATCAAAAATGGCCTTTTATTTGAATTCAGTATTAAGGCAAGGAAAAGCAAGACATAGGACAGTCAAAACTTTAAAAATAAACCATATTACTGGGTGCATATGTAGAGTAGATTCATTGCAGCATTTATTCAGACAATGTCTCCGTTTAAATCGCATCTCAAGGTCTTTATATAAGACATCTCAAAAAGAAGCCAATGAGCTCTCAAGTAGTTAATGCAGAATAATACTCTCAAGGCAACTAAACCAATAAACTCACCAGAATAAAACACCAATCTATGGATGAAACAGATTTAGTGGAACAACACCAACAGCAAGCTAATAACAGGTAACGAAATTATCATGTCAAGAAAATTCGTTATTTAAATCATCAAAAACAATTAATAATGTTGAAACGATATATTAAACTACAATTAACAGGCTAATAATAGGTTACCAAATATTACTGTGAAGAAAAATCGTTACACAAATAATCAAACACGAGTACAAATTTTCGTCAAGTCGAAACAAAAGCAGGTTCGTAATTAATAATGTTAAAACGAGATGATATTAAACTACAATTCAAATGAGCTAGAGCGTCTCTCGAAAATACCGCGAAAATAGTGCGACACCAGCGCCACCGCTGCGTGCACAACGGCAACACCGCATAGGTACACATTCATGTTGTCTGTTCCGCCAGGGAGAAAAAATCGTTTCCGACAAAGGAAACCACACTCGCGCGCCTTCGTTTGTTTCCTCTCTCTTTTCCGCCGCCTTTTGTTTTTTGCCCCCCTCGTCTTAATTAGCCAAAGTGAGTGTTTTAATTCGAAAAGTGCTGCCATCTTGTGAGAGGGATTTTATAAAAAGGATATTTAAAAGGGATTTGAAGACCTTGTGAATGTAATTGTCGACGTGCTTTCTAAATAATATATTGTTCAATGAGTGACGTCTTATAAGCGAAGAAAACGCATGCTAAGCGAACTAAAGGTATACTTAGCGGACTAAGCGTTTTCTGAATAGTCTAAGCGTATTCTAAGTAGACTACCTAGCGGATTGAAATTTCATTACTAAGCGAACTCACCATGCTAAAATTAAAAATAAATCCAAGCATTCTCACCACACTTACTCTGCAATGAATGGCGATCGAGCGATTACTTCGATGAATAATATTATGAGCGGACTAAGCGTAACCTAAGCTTATTCAACGTGTACTAATCGTAAACTAAGCGGAGTCAACGTAAAATAAGCAGATTAAGCTCACTCTACGCGGACTAAGTTCACTCTAAGCGGGCTCAACTTAGTCTAAGCGCACTTAACAGCAAATTCTAATCGTACTCGGAATTACGACTTATCTAAGCGAACTCAACGTACACTAAGCGGATGCAACGTTTTCTAAGCGGAGTCAACGCGTTGGTCTTATCATAGTTTTCCGAATAACCTTTTTTAGCCAAGTTCTAAAACACCATTTGTAAGCATACTCATCAAACAGTAAGCGAACCGAACGTATTCTCAGCGTATCCAACCTGATCATGAATAGCAATGGAGCGAATTTACACCTCCACAATGAAATATTAACAAAATCCGAAATGACATAGGGAGATGCAGATTAGCGCTGTACCAATTTGGGAGAAGATGCTGCGGTCCAGATTGGGGGTCTCATCTCTCGGAGATTAGTATTCAGAGAGAGCGCATCAAGAAGCCCTTTGTCAAGGGTATGCAAATGGAGTCACTGGACCAGAAGGGGGTCCAGCGAAGGATGCTGGGGAGAGATGGAAAGATGCCTTCGACTGACAGGGATTTGAATATCGCATCAGATTCTATAAGAACGGATTCTCAATCTTAAGATTGTGAACTAATGAGATAAAGGATGGAAATGACGGCACAATACGAATGGAAAATGCACTATTTTAACGCTTAGTGTACGTTGAGTCCGCTTAGTAAATGATGTGTTTGCTTATCATCTGATTTGCTACTCCTAGTACAAGTTGAGTCCGCTTGATATGCGTTGAGTCCACTTTGGAAGTGAATTGGTTAGCTTAGTATACGTTGAGTCCGCTTAGGAATTGATGAGCTCGCTCAGCAAATGATGAGTCAGCTTAGTATACGATTGGTGTAATTACAGGTTGTGGTAACTGAGAAAGAAATATATCAGAATGAGAATCTGACGTGCATTCAAATGAGAAAACGCTTGAGCTCGGATTCAACAATCGCCTTGGTCGTCAGGGGGACTGGTTTGTTTACTACGAACAAATTTCACTAAATTTTGCTCCATTTTGTCCTTTTTCTCGTAATTTCAGTCCCGTTAAAGATATTCTACGACCAAAATAAGTATCTTCATTTAATTTCCTTTCTTTTGGTACTTGTCTCGACTTCGTACGCCCATTATTTCATATTTATTTCTTCTAAAGTAACTAAGCCTGCAAGCTGTAAATAAGAACTTTACATACCTTTCTTATGTAGAATGTTGACCTTGTGGTTTTCGTCGGATATGCACGGCTTCCAGCGATCCCTCGAATTTCAACTCTCTTCTTTTCCGGGAAGTGCCTCAAATAAATTTCCGAAAATCCCCGCAATGCATCCTTATGGAAAAAATCGGGATTTTGGGGCCTTCTGGCATCGAACCCATGCTAGCTAGGATCGAAGTCAGATTAATTCTGCCAACTGCACGCTGTGGCCAGTGCGTTTCGTGAAAATTATACTTTTGAGACTTGCGGATAACGGACATTAAACACAGTTTCTATTTCTCTCTTAAGTTTCGGCGCGTTTTGTTTTCCGAAAGCGTTTTTGGAAAGTTTTAAAAAGGCACTCAAACTGAGCCATTTTGGACATGCATTTGTCGTTTACAACATCACTCCCATTTTCCGGGTATTTTTGGTCAGAAACAGGAATGTAATCTAGGCTAAATAACAAATATTTTTGTTTCTTTTTCAACGTCATCCGGAAAAGAGTTTAAAGTAATTGTATGATTTAGATTAGATTATCTCAATAATTCCCTTTAGTACATTCTGTTATCCCTTTGTCTGAAGCATCGTAAATAAAAAATGACGATCTTAAAGATCAGTCACGACACAGGCTGTTAGTGAATAACATCAGCGATGGGTTCGCTAGGAATGTGATGATTATGCTTAGCAAGTGATGATTCCGCTTAGAATCCGATGATTACGCTTAGTTATTGATGAGTACGCTCAGTAAGTGATGATTATGCTTAGTTAGTGATAAGGGTGCACAGAATATGACTAGTAAGCGATTACTTCGCTCAGAAAGTGATGAATATGCTTACTTAATAAATTCCCGTGGGATAGAGAGAGTGCATTTTCCTTTTTTTCGTTAGTCTGACTCTTTTTTAAAAAAAAGACGACATCAGAAGAGAAATCAGTCTTCCGACAGCAAAAGAGCATCTCCGAGAGACGCACAATGGGACCGCTTTGATCTGCACACAAAAGACAGCATCCGCTGGTCCATTACACTGAGTGTCCCATTGTCCGGTCAATTGGTGTCCCTCAAAAGGAATTCCCTCAGAGGAAATATCCCTCTCTCTTTATATTGATGTGTGTGTATTTGTGTTGGAGTTTAGGAAGCTGTGGATCTTCCGGAGAGATGCTGGAGAGGGTTTATCTTTATTTGCTCTTCCTGGACCACACTTTAGAATACACCCAATCTTCTTAGCTTAGGTTGACTCCGCTTAGAATAGCTTAGTCCGCTTAAAGCACGTTGTTCACTCAGTGTACGCTTATTTTGCATAGAGTACGCTTTATCCGCTTAGCTTTAGCTAAGTCCGCTTAGATTACGTTTATTTTGCTTAAAGTATGCTTATTTTAATTAGTGTACGCTTATTTTGCTTAGTGTACGCTTATTTTGCTTAGAGTACTCTTATTTTCTAAGCGAACTCATTACTCACTCATCGATATCACCATTTACTAAGCAATCTCATAACTTGCTAAGCGGACTCAACACTTAATTAGCTATCTCATCACTTAATAAGCATACTCAACACTTACTAAGCGAACTCATCACTTGCTCAGCGATCTCATCACTTACTAAGCATACTCATCACTTACTAAGCGAATTCATTGCTCCAAAATAATGAATTCCAAAAAGTTGTTTAAGAAAAATCCCTTTAATGAAATCCTTTCCTTTCGTTTATAATTCGAATGCAGAATTGAAGACACTTATATTTTCCCTTATCTCGACACAAGTGGAAATCCGAGTTCTCTGAGAGAAGAAAAAGCTGTTTCCATCGGAGTTCGATTTATCGAATATATCGATTATCGACTCCCCCTTTTTGATGAAATGTTTCCATTTAACCCACAAATGATTTCAAAACTCACAATTCTATTCGTTTGATACATTTGCAAATCGACGATTGCCATTTTAATTTAAGTTAATTCCGATTTTGCGACGATGTTTTCACACGGAGTCAACGTATTCTAAGCGGATAAGCGCGTATACTGAGCGGAATGAACGTAATCGAAGCGTAAACTAAGCAGTGTCAACCTATTCTAAGCGTAAACTAAGCAGATTAAACGTAGACTAAGTTGCGTCAACGTGTTATTAATATTAATAATAACAGCGTATACTGAGTGAAATGAACGTACTCTAAGCGAAAACTAAGAGAACTAATCCTGAACTATGCGTTGTCAACGTATTGTAGGCGACAAACTCGCTGCTATCTCTACAGATATCCTCTTTCTAGTTACCATAGAAACTCTTTGCTATTATTGTTGAATTTCCTAACCCTAATTAGATTCTACCACGAATTTCTCGAGAAATAGTTTTCAGGGAATTCTATGAAACATTTCCCATGACATTCTCCATAAAAACACGCAATTTCGGGAAATTTTTCTCGAGAAATTCTCGGGAAAACGTTTTTCTCTATCACAATTTATTAGAAGATATAAAAAAACTCATTTTCATCGAATTTTCCACGAAAACTTATTGCTGGGAGTTCCTCTTAAAGTACTTGTCTTACTAAGCGTAGTCATCATCTGTTAAGCTCTTTACTAAGCAAACTAATCGAGGGAGTCGAGAAAGAAAATATTTCCCAACAACTTTGTTGTTCCTGAGCGACAATCAACATTGCTGTAATAGTTGTCCTGACATTTTGATTCGCGTTTTCTCTTTATCGGTGCAAATTTCCATTGCGCATTGCTTGTTACAGTACAAACTTGTTCCTACCATTGTTATAATTGTTGTCTTGATCTCTTGATTCAAATTTTGTCTCTACTCACGCAAATAAATACGTGCAATATTAATTTCTAGTCGCAACACAAATGCACTGCTATATCAGTGGAACTTCCTCTCGTTAATCATATTTTTCCGGGAATTTCAAAAGAGAAAACTTTATCCAGAAAATTCTTTACAAATATTTTCTGGAAATTCTAAACGGAAATAATTACGCGAATTCTACATTAATACGGATTCAGTTGCCGCTAACAACTTACAAGATGGTAATTTGAATCTGCATCCAATTCATATACGCGTATAAATTCTACGTAAAAATATTTCTAGGGCTTCCATGAAACTGTATTTATCTCGGAATTCATCGAGAAAAAAATTTCAGGAATTCATCGAAAAACAATTATTACCCGAAAAATATTTCCAAAATGTAAAGTTTTCTCTAGCGAATTCAATAAAATAAATTTTCCTGGGCTCTCTCGAGGTACTGTTTCTTAGAAATGTCTTGACATTCCATTATAACATTTTGCAGGGAATTGCTCTAGACAAAATATTTCACCGAAATTTTTCATATAAACTTTTCTCCGTGCAATTCTTCCATATAATTTCCAGGGAATTTCTAAGAATAAAATATTCTCTAAGCAATAATATGAATAAGAATTCAGGCGCTTCTTCGAAGTAAAATTTCCCAGAAAGTTTTCAATAGAAAAGAATTCCCGGGAGTTTCACGAAAAAATATTCTATTTTAGATTTCTTGAGAAGAAATTTCCCTGGATTTCTCGAGACCAAAATTTCCTAGTAATTTCTCTCGAAACATTTTCCAAGAAAATTCTCCAAAAAATATTCCAAGAAATTTCTCAAAAAAGATTTTCCTAGAAATTTCTCGAAAAAAAATTTATAAGAAATTTTACGAAAAATATTTTCCAAGAAATGTTTCGAGAAAAAATTCTCGGGAACTGTTTTGGAGAAAAAAAATATCGGGATTTCACTACCTGACTTAGAATTCTCGAAAAAAATTTCCTAGGATTTATCGAGACTAAAATTTCCTAGAAATTAATCAAGAAAAAAAGTTTTCCAGCCGACAAAAAAAAACACATTTGCTATCGTGGAAAACGGTCGTCAACTCACCTCTTCTCCTTCTTGTCGTGAGTGTTCTGCGGCGGCGGCATCACTGCCTGCAGCTGCTCCTGCTGCGCCGGGGAGCCCGCGTAACCAGGGCCGGCCCCCGGGTACGGGTAATGCGGCAGGGCCGGCTGTGGTCCCGACGGAGG